>JAZKJV010005388.1:0-426288 GCA_037367405.1 Ottelia alismoides | reverse complement strand
AATAAGTGGACCAAAACCCAAACCCTAGTTTCAGGATTTCCGGACTAAAAGCCTCATATCTTCCTTATCCAGTGTCTGATTTAATCCTACTCACTTTTGAACTAATGTACATTCAATTACCTTCAAAACGAGACCAAGTTCAAGTGAATCGGAGCTCATTTGTGAAAGTTGGGTTTTGGGTCTCTTTTGTATATTATGTATTTTAGCGGTTTTTAACCAATTATTTTATATACTTATTTAACCTATTAATAAAAATCCAAAAAAATTAGATTAAGGTGTCTTTATTTGTCTTTGATTTTACCGTAATTTTTCCGGTTTTTTATCTGTTCTTAAAAATGACATAAAAATTACAAAACCCCAAAATTAAGGTATTCTATGTACATAGGATACCCCAAAAAGTCACTTTGTGCAAATGATCGATCTTGGTTTTGATGTCTTCATGAAAGCTGTAGATCTCTTCGAGACGAGCAATTTTCGTGAAGAAAGTTTTTCGATCCGAGGCCATTTACTATTTATTTTATATTTTACAAAGTAATTAATTTGCGAATTTTCTGGTGCTGACACGTGGCTGCACCTGGTGTCGCCACGTGTCAGCCATTTTTGGGCCTATTATATATCGGATTTTATATAATAAAATAAAAAAATTAAAAAATTAAAAAAAATAAAAAAAATAAAGGGGACGCACGTGCGTCGCACGTGCCTCCAAGGCACGTGCTCCGCACGCGCGTCTCTCTCTCCCTTTTTGCCTGCCACGTATTCATCACTCTAAATCTAAACCCTAAACCCTCCAAGGCACGTGCTCCGCACGCACGTCTCTCTCTCTCCCTTTTTGGCTGACGAATCCGAAAATGTCGCTTTTAAAAATGTGTTTTTGTCGTGTCGTGCGTTGTAGGCGGCAATCGGAAACGGTCAAGAGAATACCACAATTAATATGTTCAATTTTTAATCTCGTGGTTTTATGTTTATTTTACTTGGGCAAGTCCCAAGGTCGATCACAAGGAGGCAAAGGAACAACCTAGAAAGATGTATATCAAAGTTTATGTTCGGTTTTCGAAACTGTTTTTTTTTTGGAATTTTCAATGCAGTATAGGGTGCACTATGCAAATTCGGCTTATTTTTGGACTAAAATGTAAATTATGTTAAAATGATGTCCGAAAAATACGAAACTTGGCCGAGATGTAAAATAAGATGAAATGGGTGCACTGTAATTTTTTTGGAATTTTTGGATGCAATATGAATTTTTTATGGATTTTTAAATGCAAACAGAATGATTTTTAATATTTAATTATAATAAATATTAAACCTACTTATTTTCAAGAACCAAAATTATCTAAGATCTATCGCTACGTGATGAATCTCAGAAAAATCCTAAACCTCAAAAATGTGGGGTTTAATACCTATTAAAAATTAAATACCAAAAGAAGCAAGATGATTTTTATAGAGCAAACTATGCATGCAAATGCAAATCCTTTTGGGCACAATGTTAAGCATAATTAACTCTACAATATCTGATTTTTCAGGGATTTTTAGAGCAATGGTTAATCAACTATGAATTTCCGAACAAGAAATAGGCAAAATATGCAAATTTTCACAAATAATTATTTATTAATTAACCGTCAATCACAAAAATACCCACAACATGTCAAAGTGTAGAGAGTCAATTAGCAAACATCATGCTATTTTTAGATAATAAAATAATATAGAGAGAAGGTTCAAAACTGAGGGGGAACACAGGGGTATAGATGCAATAAATGTAAATAAAATAAGACTACAGAGGACTGAAATGTAAATACCTATACTCGTGGGGGTATTCTTGCAAAATCACCACTAGGTCACGTGACAAGCACGTGACCTGGTCGGTGGGGGCCTGCGCGCAATATGAGGGTCTTCTGGGGGGTTTGATGTAATTTACCCCCACGGTCACGTGCTATGCACGTGACCTGGGGCTGATGAAATGCTGACGTCCCCCTTGACGCACATGCCTCGCACGTGCGCGGGGGTCTCGGGTCGGCCCCCGGTGGCGTTGTCGAGGTTGGTCGAAGACGGAGGAGGCGATGGCTGTCGCGGCGGGGACTCAGCCTTTGGGGTGGCTGGAGATAGCGGAGTCGTAGTGGACCAGCCAAGGCGGTGCGAGGTGGCTGGCTGAGGCGGGGCGCCGGTGACGTGTGCGTGGCCGACACACGGCCGAGGAGAACGGCGACAGTGGCTCGGCCTGGTGGAGTTGCTCGAAGGTTGACGTCGTTGAAGATGGCCGAGCTGGAGGATGACGTCGGCTTGGTGGTAGGGCCGACACACGGCCGGCGCAACGGTGGTCGATGACGGCGTAGCGAGGCGGAGTAGTCGTGGCGGAGATGATATCGTCGTTGGCTCAACGGAGACGAACACCGGAGCTGGAGCAGACGCGAGGCTGCGCGGCGCTGCGACGGCCACCAGGGCCGGATCTCGCCGCGAGAAGGTGGAGGAGCGGCCTATCACGCCGGCTCCCCACTTTACAGTGCAATCGGCGGATGGCTTGAGCAAGGGGCGGTGGTGCGCTTTTATAGGACAAGGGTTAGGTCACCGGAGATGGCAAGTGGCGGGTGGTGGTGAGATCTGGGGGAGATCGGATTGAGGGCGGCGACGAGATTCGAGGGAGATCGGGGGCGGCGTGCGGAAATCGCGTAGGAGATCGGCGGGGCGGCGCACGATTTCTTTCCAAAGGGGGGAGGAAGAAGATGCACAGGCACCGTCCGATCGGCTGAGATCGGGCGGCCCTGCTCATGCCACGTGGCAGGCAAAAAGGGAGAGAGAGACGCGCGTGCGGAGCACGTGCCTTGGAGGCACGTGCGACGCACGTGCGTCCCCTTTATTTTTTTATTTTTTTTATTTTTTTATTTTTTATATAAAACCTGATATATAATAGGCCCAAAAATGGCTGACACGTGGCGGCACCAGGTGCTGCCACGTGTCAGCACTAGAAAATTCGCAAATTAATTACTTTGTAAAATATAAAATAAATAGTAAATGGCCTCGGATCGAAAAATTTCTTCACGAAAATTGCTCGTCTCGATGAGATCTACAACTTTCATGAAGACATCAAAACCAAAATCGATCATTTGCATAAAGTGACTTTTTGGGGTATCCTATGTACATAGAATACCTTAATTTTGGGGTTTTGTAATTTTTATGTCATTTTTAAGAGAAGATAAAAAACCGAAAAAATTACGGTAAAATCAAAGACAAATAAAGACACCTTAATCTAATTTTTTTGGATTTTTATTAATAGGTTAAATAAGTATATAAAATAATTGTTAAAAACCGCTAAAATACATAATATACAAAAGAGACCCAAAACCCAACTTTCACAAATGAGCTCCGATTCACTTGAACTTGGTCTCGTTTTGAAGGTAATTGAATGTACATTAGTTCAAAAGTGAGTAGGATTAAATCAGACACTGTATAAGGAAGATATGAGGCTTTTAGTCCGGAAATCCTGAAACTAGGGTTTGGGTTTTTGGTCCACTTATTTGGGTTAGTTATTTTTTTTGTATTTTTCCTTTATTCTTGTTAGTGATATCTACACAGTGGAAGTGATTTTGAGTCATTCCGAGTTAGCATGAATGGGTTAAAAATCCGAGAAGTTAGGCTATTTACAGGTCATTTTGGCATGGATTTTTGGCTTCTTATTTTATGCAGATTTTTGTGCTAAAATGTCATTCTTATGGAAACATGCATGAATGCTAATTATGCAAAATAGATGCAAGAATGCTGTTGATTTTTAGGGATTTGAGCTTAATAAATGAGATTTATAGTGATGAATACGAGATTCATCATCCACCTATACTTAAACCATGCTCGTCCCTGAGCATCAAAAAGAAATGCCATGAGGTGAAATGAGATTGGGTTCCATACCAAGACCATGAGCTGAAGGTGAAAGTGAACCTAAACTCAACCTTTGGATTATTTGTGTGTCGGAACTTCTGTGAGACTTAGAATTTTAAAATCAACAGCCTCAAGTTCTACACATCATTGCAACAGTTTCGGCTCAGAAGTCATCCTAGATCAATCATCTTCCCAAAGTATACCCTATGAACATTGAATAACCGACTCATGTGTGTGAAAGGTTTTAGCTCTTCCCATTCAAAATGCCGGACTACCATGCTCCTCTCCTCTCCATTAACTCGTCCTCGGGGAGTCAGGTATTTCCTTCTAAGGTCTGTCGCGCTGTGTTCACAATCGAATGAGGGAGAAGATAGAAGAAAGAGAAAAGAACTGGAGGGTGGCCAGTGTAGTCACCTCTCCTTGTGAAGATGGACAGTGTAGCCGAGTCTCCACCAAGATCTGCAGGTTTCTTGAAGCTTGGACCTTTTCGGTCATATTTTTATTTGGTAGAATGCTTCTTTGTATTTGGAATTTTTGGTGGTTCTGCTTGGATCTTGTTGTGCCCCTACGGATATAGCATCTTTTTGTTCCGTACATTTTTTTGGGGTCTTAGAAAAATTGTGCCCAGCCGTCCATCCCTTTTCCGAAGCTTTATTTCAACCCGTACTCCGGTCTTTAGATTTCCACGCTACCAGAAAAGAAACTCACACAGTCTTCCAACATCCCGTCTGAGTTGAGCTAAGTGTATAGTGCGAGAGTACAAATTAATTCCTTATTCCAGAGTTGTACCCAGAATGAAGAGACCAGGTTAGACACCAAGAGTCAAACGCTGTACATTGTCATGTGGAACTCAAAGAATTAAGTCAAAGACCTGAAGACTCTAAAATCCTATTTCTCGATGAAGTTCCTCTGAAAATTAGGTGGATTAAGGTCAAGTCCAGACCACTCTCGGTTTCGGCTCATAACTCGGTTCAGAACCCGAAGACTTTTCACATATGCAAATGCGATGCTTGGATGAAGTGCAGGTGTGTGAAATGCAGACATATATTTTTTTTATGCAAAGGATTTTTGTGTGTTTTTTTTATTGCAAAAAATGAATAAGAAGCCGTTTTTTTTTTCAAAAAAAAATTGGGTGTAGTCAGTGTTAGTGGCAAAACGTTTTTTTTTTCAATTTTTAAGAAAAACCCACCCCGTAAATACATATAGACTTACGCGAAAGTACGAGGTATGGCTAAAATATATACACAGTATATATACAGACCCCCCTATACTTAGCGAGTGCTGTGTCCTCAGAGCACACGAAGCGTAAAGAAGACATAGCTCGGGCTAAGCGTAAGAGAGTGAAAAAGAACAAGATTTACAAAATCGCCCCCCCTATACTTAGACTGTGAATAGTCTAAGTATAGAAGAAGAGCGGAAAAGAAAAGAAAAAAGAAAAAAATGAAACGATCGGGGTATGTGAATGAGGAGAGTATATACATGTGGACGCTGGTTCCCCCTATACTTAGGCTTTGGTCAGCCTAAGTATAAAAGAAGGGTGGAGGCGAGTCGATCTGGAAGAGTATGATATGGGAAATGGAATATACAGATGGCATCGGTCCCCCCTATACTTAGGCCCTGGCTTAAGTAGAGGAAGAAGCTGTACAAGGAGACCGATGTGGTCGGGAGGGAGGGTGGGTAGCCGATGATTAAGGCGGTTTTCGGCTAATCGTCTTGTGAGCCTGCGGTGGGAGATCGTAATGAGTTTGAGATGAACTATATGATTCCCAACTATTATCAGTGTCATCCTCAGAAAAGTCATGATGGATAGTGGACGAAGTGTTTGAGTCAGATGAAAGATATCCATCATCAGAGTTATCCTCAGAGGAATAGTATTTGAAAGTGGACACACTCCAGATGTTCATGTCTTTTTGTTTCTTCAATTGTTTCCTCAAGATTCGTTCCTTTTTAAGATCAATCGATTTGTCCTCAGATGAATATTCAGATGCTCCGGTCTCAGTCAGCTCATAAGAAATAATTCCAATGTACTTGTGGAAGGTAGGAGCATCAGCTTTGGATGAGTAATAATTAGGAACGGGAGTTGTCCAACAAGAATCAAATTTTGGATCCTTGCAAAGATATGGCTTTAGAGCTGCCGAACAGACTTCACTCATGTAGACTACCTTTTCCGGACCTGATGAGGGATCATCAACCGATTCCTCTTCCGAAAGATCAAAGGTGACTTTCTTTTTCTTGTTTCGTGAAGATGTCGGTTCACTTGAGTACCCGGATCAATAGCCATTAAAATTCTTCTCCTTGGTCGGTGTTTGGGCTACGTGTTCGTTCTTTGTTTCCTGAATGTTGGTGCACTCTTGATTTGGGAGGATTTGGTCAAGATAATCAGAGTATGTTGCTCCAGGGTGCGACCATGCAAATGTCTCAGGATCGTAGTAGAAGGATTTGAAATCTGCGGGAATTGAGATATTGGGGAGAGTCTCTAAACCAATAGTCTCATTAACAAACGCAATCTCAGGTGTAGCAGCGGGGTAGGGCTCTTCTACCGTTTCATGGTTGCGGTTGTTGGGTACTTTGTGGGTTACCTCAGAAAATCGTGGTTCCTCAAAGACTGTATCAGATCGTAGTGATTCCAATGCCGTAAAATTTATTTCCCGAGTCTCACAATCGATACTCGCCTTGGCCAATGCCAAGAATGGTTTTCCGAGAATGATTGGAGACTGGGTGAATTCTCCTTAATGCTCAATATCAATGATCATGAATTCTACCTTGAGCGGAGCACCTTGGAATTTCATGATGACAGAAATGGTTCCTCTCGGCCTTTTTATCGATCGGTCCGCTAATTGTACAATCTGTCGTATCTTCCGAATTGGTCCGAGTTTGAGTTCCTGAAATACAGAGGTCGGGAGGATATTGATTGGTGAATCGTCATCAATACGAGCATGTGTGAAAATTGTGTCTTTGATTTCACAGTCAAATCTGGGCAACCGCTTCACTATGCGGCTCTTGGTTTTTCTCCTCAACACCAAGGAGGAGGCCATTGACAAGATATGTCTTTCAGTTTTTGTTCTAATCCTTCCTGACTTTTTGATGATTAATCTGTCCATTAGAAATTTCTTAAGGTCAGGGAAGTGTTCGATGGCCTTTATGATGGGAAGTTCAAAAATCAAGTATTTTTCCAGTGCTTCCCGTAAAGCAGGATCCAAATTCCTCAGATCTTCTTCAGATTCAATTTTATGAGATTTTCTGGATTTTCAAATTTTTTTTGTATTTTCTGTGTGGTGTGGCGATGTGGTGTCTTCCTTAGATGAGAAGGGGCCTTGATATTCAGAGTTTGGGTCAGAGGCATAGTCATTCCTAGGGGAATAATAAGCAGAGGTGCTGATATTAGACTCATCCCTAGTTTTTTGAATATCCTCCAAATTTTCATCATGGGATCCAATCATTTCCTCATTTAGTTTTACACCCGATCCACCGTAGAATGAGATTACTCGGTCGGCAAATTTTTGAAATCTATCCTCCATCAATTCAAATCTTATTTTTATCCTCGAAACATTATCCTCACAATTTTGTTCATGATCAACCACGGGAGCACTCGGATTTTGTTCAATGATTCCGTCTTCTATTTTTCTGTACGTGCGGAGAGGAGAATTTCTTGGAATATCCATTATACGATCATTTCTTGAAAATTTCTCCTCCAAAATTATGGAAGGAGGCTGCTCATATGGTACAGGCATGTGTCTTTGATCTGAGTATAGTTCAGTCCTTTGATCATGATTGGTCAGCTCTTGATATTGTGAAGTCAGCATACAGGGTTTATATGTGTCTAGGAGGTCAGTCCAGTCCTCTGTATGAGTATCTTGTCTGACAAGGGGTCTGTCATGGTCAATCCAACAATGATGATCATTAAGCGCATGTCTTTCCATCTGGTTTTGGGTTCTCTGCCAGTCATGGGATTTAAAGAGATTTTAATCTTGAAATGCTTCATTGGCGAGAAAGTGAGAATAAGACGGTTCAGTCCAAGATGGTGTGGTTGGATGATTTGAGAAAGGATTTAATGAGGTGGTCGAATTCATTTGCGGTTGAAAGTTACCCACAAATGTTGGAGGATTATTGAAAGTTGATTTGGGCCAAACCGAGATAGATTTGTTTTCATAGTGATGTTCGGTCATTTTTTAAGGAGTTGAGAGAAATGATGGGTTGGATCTGAAATTTGGAAAAATTTCCATGATGAGATTAAAATCAAGAGATGAGAGAAATGATTGTATGGGACAGAAAATTTATCAAAAGTACGGCTATTGATCTTTGATATCGGTTCACGCACACCAATACAAACACAAATCAACCCTGGGTTCACCAACTCACACAATGAAGCCGTAAGATTTCAGCTATTATCTTTTCAATTTTAGTTGGTGATAATTCAATCTTGGCAGAACATTAGCGAGCTGAAATTTCGGATATGGGTTCTATCCTTAGGTGTCGTCTCTCGCTCACTCAGAAAAATAAAAACATCCAAGGTCGGGGTTGCTCTCCCGTAAAAATTCTTGATTTTATGGATTCTTTAAGATCAGCTATATTTAGCAGTCCCGATTTTAATGAGATGATCACTGAAAAATTAGATGAGCACAAATGCACGTCTACCGTCCAGTCCCAATTTCTTTTAAAGTTATGTTATAAAACAAGAGAGAGGAATTCAGAAAAAACCGATGCACGCGGAAAACTATGATGAATGCTCAGTTAGAAGACTTACAGTGAATCCTCACAATCTCCATGTGGGATGCTAGACAGAATTTTAAAAATTATTCTATATGATGTGCAAACCGATGGAAAAACCGCACCTAAGCAGAAAGTTCTATTAGCGGGAAGAATTGATTTAAATTTGGCTAAGTTGAACGATCTATGTGCGTCTCAATTAAAGTGCAGTGTGGCTTAAGATCCTACGAGCACAAGCAATATAAATGCTCTGAGAGCCGTATGTGCAGGTCTATCCTAATCGCCACTCAAGTCGGGCCCTACCCTCTCCGGAGAGTGAAACATGCCACGACACACCACAGAATAAAGTCAGAGGTCTTTCTACACACGCGAGAGTCCAAACGGACACCGCTGTAAAATTACAAAAATTTAAAAATTGCAAGAATTAAAAACCTAGACTCTACACTCTCTCACGACTCGACTCGATCTTAAATTAATTGTGGTTTTTGCAAGAGTCGGTGAAGTTGCGTCGGTTATTGAAAACCGCTCCACGTACAAGGTACCTCGCAAAAAAAATAAGAGAGAAAATGTAAGAGAGTGACTCAAAAATATATGAAAAATAAAGGCTGAAAATAAATTACAGGAAAATGAAATTTACAATGAAAAATTCGGGAGTCAGACTACCTGAATGCGGTAAACCGAATGAAAAATTTTTAGACAAAAATCTAAGCCGTTTGCCTCCAGTCACGCCTATATTGCATTGAAAATTCCAAAAAAAATACAGTTTCGATCCCTGGCAACGACGCACTGATCAACACCAAAAATATGCGTTGCGTAATAAGGCACTTGAGAGGATTCTTGTTCCAATGAGAGGGAGAGAAGAAATGACACAATCCTATACCCCCCATCAACTGGCCTTCCATCTACACTTTCAAGTCTGACAACTAAAGAGACGGTGGATTGGATGCAAGAAATGATTTATTTCCTAGTGTTGAGGATCGGGTCCATAGGAGAGTCTCTTGGACTGGAACCTTGGGTGACGTTGTGACTCTACTCTTGTAACTGCGGTCAACACTTAAAGTCATATCCCTACTTTATATGTATACAAAGAGAGTCTGATGATTAGGGAAATTGGGTACCTTTTGACTAGAGCTTGGTTCAGCTTAGAATTTTAGGATCTCTAAAACCGAGAGTTCTTGAACGGATCAAGTCTTGTATTCACATGCACAGTCAGGGATTAACCCAACTTATTCATTCTTTATTTGCTCGAGGACTAGCAAAGTTTAAGTATAGGGGGTGATGAATCCACGATTCGTCATCTTAATATCTCGATCTTAGCAAAATCCCCAAGTGAAATTCCAAATAAATGTCCATAAAATACATAAATTAACAAAATGACCCTTGTAAATAAAATACATTAATTATTGTATATTATATTGTACAAAATAAATTAACAATAAAAGCCGCAAAATCAAAGGAGTTTTATACCTGTAAATAGCCCAAAGCTTCATGTATTTTTTATAATTTTATTTCAACTCCTTTTTTGGCTTATTCTTTCTCTATCTTGTTCATAAAAATGTAAATAAAAATACAAAAAATACAAAACAAATTTTACCTCAAATAAATGCTCCTAGATCCCAAAGAGAAAAAGCCATAAAGTCCAACTTCCAAGCCAAATTTCCGCTCCGTCTGAACTCCAAATTCACCAAACTCACTTTTAAAGTTCAAGTTAGAAATTATCTATCCAACGGAAGTGGTTTCATTAAAATCGGAACTCATTTGCAAAAGTTGGGTTTTGGGACCTAGATGTACATTGTACATTATGTATATATTCAATCTTTCTTCATTTTTTATTTTACCTTTCTTAATTACTAAAAATCCAAAAAAATCAATTTTGTGTTGTATTTAATTCTACTATTTTATTGTATTTTTTGTTGTAAATATCTTTTACTAAAATATAAAAAAATTAAAATTAGAAAAGCAAAAATATATTTGTATATAGTATTTGTCTTATTTTGTAAATACCCCACTCGTTTTCTCTCTTTATTTTATCCTCCCTTTTTAGTAGCCTACTTTTATTTTATTTAATCACATTCTCTACAATAACTTTCATTTTCCTCCATTAACCTCCAAGTCTCCATCAACCTCCATTCAACACCATTATTCATCCAACTTCCCATTCAACCCCATCACTAATTTAACCTCCCATTCAACACCACCACCATTCTAACTTCCCTTTCTCTTCTCTTTATATTCATTTGTACATGCTCATTTTTTGCCATCCACCATTCTTATAGAATAAGGAGAGAGCTTGGAGTGTTTTGTTGGTGACAGTGACGAAGCATCGTCCTCAAGCGACGACCTCCTTCAAGTGAGATCCGCGGAGCTCCGCTTCGCGTCACGAGTTCCCCGTCGAGCTCGCTTAGCTTCTCTGATTTTATTTTGCCAATCGGATCGAAGCAACGACAGGAGTCCAGCGTAGCTGCTCCGAAAATATGGTGAACACCAGGTAAGTTATCTCTATACTTTTCCTTGTTATTCATTTTATCTCACATTTTGTTTAGTTCACCACAATCGTATTTTCTATTCACCATATAATTACCACCACCAATTTGTCCTCTTCCCATTTTGTATATATCCATATTTGCTTATTTTTTTAAAAAAAATACAAAAAAATCTTTTGTTTTATTACAGCAGAAAAAAAAGAAATAAAAAAATCAAAAAAAATAAAAAAGCAGTAGCATCGGTGGGAACACCCACCGCCGCCACCCATCGCCGTAGCCCCCAGCGGCCACGGTACCGCTCCGCCGCCACAGCTCCACGCCCTCCAACACCGCCGCGCGGCGCCATCAGGTCGTGCCCTCCGCCCTCCAACGCCGTCGCGCGGCACCATCAGGCTGCGCCCTCCGCCCTCAGCGGCGCCCGCACCTCCTCGGAGCCCCGCGCCACCCGCCGTGCCCCCCGTCCTCTCCGTCAAAGCCCAGGCCGCGCCGCTCCTCCTCGCGCGGCGAGCTCCCACCAGCGGCGCCGCCCCGTCCGTGTTGGGTTCTTCCTCCCAACCCAATCCAACGAGGAAGAAGGTCCATTTTCATTTTTTTATTTGTAAAAATTGCAAGTTGTTTCTTACATGTTTCCGTAATTGTGTATTAGTCCATGTACATAACTTGCATTGTATTTTCAGTTTCTGAATTTGCACGGATACCCCTATGTTTGACTATTAATTTGGACTTCAATATTACATCCTTTATTCAATGAAAAATGTTTTTATGTTGAGCAACTTATTCTCTGCCATCTGAATATTTAATATATTTTTTGTGAGATACTGTTAATTAATTAAAATTGTTCAACTGAAATATTGCATATTTTACCCAATCTGGACTCTTAAATTTATATCTCACACACGGTTTCTCTAAAAATTCCACAAAAATTACGAATAATGCTTTGATATGTGGTTAATTTACTATCCAAATTTCACGTCCATTGGAGTTGTCTTGTGCTTGGAATAATTTGTAGAGTGGATATAATATTTTATTTTTAATTAAATCTACATAAATTATTTTTACGAGATTTCAACTCTTCTGGATTGCTTATCTAAATATCTTTTTGAGATAATTTTATCTGACTAATTTGATAACGTGGATTTAATAGGAATTTATTACTCATTTCCACTCTGTTTTCACTAAAAAATCCATAAAAAATTCATAACTTGTCAAAAAATTCCAAAAAAATTACTGTAGCTTCCTTGCATCATGTTTTAGTTCCAGTAATTTTTTCATAATTTTTGCTTACTGTTTGTGTGATAAATTGCGAAAAAAACCCATAAAAAGTGTGTATTTTTATTTGTTATGTTTTAACCCATAAAATTCCAAAAAAATATGTTTTGTGTTCTTCATTGAATTAAGATCCTAGGAAAAATATATTTTGGTTGAATTGGACTAATTTTCCATTAAAATTAATTTGGCCAATTGTGTGATTTCTTAGTGTCTTGATTCACTTGCATTTTGCATTCGCCTTCGTTTTTGCATTAAAAAAATCTAAAAAAAACCGCGTGGAAATCAAGATCTAAGTTTTCGAATTAAAACCGAAGTTGTTCCTTTGCCTCCCTGTGTTCGACCCCGGACTTGCCCGGGATATAAATTAAAGCTGAGACACTCTTCACGGAGATCTTCTCTCGGTTCTGACCGAATCGCTAAGTACACGTATTCCATCGTGTCCGAATTAATCATCGTATTCAGCGACACGTCATAGATATCAAAGCAATCCCGGTCCAACACATTGGGGAGCTGTAAAGAGGATTCTTCTATATCTGAAAGGGGCAGTATATCTGAAGCTTGTGTATCAAGCAGAATCGCTTGAAGTGGTAGGATACTCCGATGCCGATTTCGAAGGGGATGTGGATGATAGAAAATCCACATCAGGTTACCTGTTCATGTTTGATGGTGCAGCAGTTTCTTGGGGTATCAAGAAACAAGGATGTGTATCTCGATATACACAGGAGGCTGAGGACATTGCATGTAGCATGGCCACCACTCATGCTGTATGGATCATGCATTTTTTAGAGAACCTAAGCCTCGAATTGGTCAAATGACCAATTAAAATGTATTGCGACAATCAAGCTGCGATAAGCTTGATCAATAGTGGGGCTAATAGTTTTATAGGAAAACACATTGAGATCCAATATCACTATATACAAGATATAGTGGGAAAACAAGAAATCACGGTAACCTACATACCTACCACTGACATGTTGGCTGATTCCCTAACCATGGGAATAGCTGCAGGAACATACATTAAACATGTTGGTTTAATGGGACTCAGGAATGCATGAGTCAAGGAAGAGGTATTTCACGAATAATGAGCCTCACTAAGACATCTCCATGTGTACACTACATGAACAGTGGGAGTGTAGAATATTTGATCGTTTCAGTCAAGTAGGAGATGTTTGATTATATCAATGATTGACCTCACGCTCAAAACCACCGCCGGAAGTTGCGCGCACCGGCGGTTGCGCGGACCGAGTCTTCCAGGCATGGAAGGATGAGGGCAGATTGTGCACAACATGGGATGGGAATAAAGGCACTGGCTTTATTCAGGCATATGCTTAAATGTGAAAATGTGGTGCCAACAAGCATAACATTCATCTCTGTGCTATCAACATGTGCTCACACTAGAAGGGTGGAGGAAGGCTTGGATTATTTGAACACAATGCAGAAGAAATTTGGCATCATCGTCGATGAGAAGCACTACACATGTATGATTGATCTCCTTGGTCGTGCTGGGCCGTTTGAGATAGTGAAGGATCTCATTGAGAGCATGCCATTTGATCACGGGGAATTTGGGTGGGCGGAATTGCTTAGCGCTTGCAGGAGACATGGGAACTTTGAACTTGGGATCATGGCAGCAAGTCACTTGATTGAGCTAGATCTGTTCAATGCAGCTGCATATGTGACACTGTCAAACATGTATGCGAAGTTAGGATAGTGGACTGAAGCTACAAGGATAAGGAGATTGATGTTGTATAGAAGAGCAAAGAAGGAAGTAGGATATAGGACCGGGGTTGAGAAAGACACGCATTTATATAAGGCATTGGGCATTGATAATTAGGCAGATGATGACCGCATGACTTCTTTAAGTGAATGATGTCGTCCACATTATGCTATACTATAAAATTTAGATGTGTTGGAAAGAATTTTTGTTCTTGATCTTTTATTGAAGGGCTTCTGCCTGAAAACTTGAAAACTCCCATATTCGTGATGTGAAGAAACCCATATCTGTTGGCTGAAAGCGCAAACATTGCCTCAAGCATGATATTCATCATCGGGATATAACTTATCATGGAAATGGATTTCACTCTTTGAAAGCATGGATGAGTTGAAGACAAAACACGACTTTCTTTAATTCAGTCCCAAAATATGGTGAAAAGAGTGAAGCTAACTGCTGATCTTGAAAGCTAAGGAGTCGAAAGTCTACATAGTCACTGCTAATTTGATCCATGTGAAGCAATTTGGTAGGCCATGCCCCTTTAAAGGGGATGTACTCATTAATCATCCTATTTGATTTTTTTATAAGAGTTAAATCCTTGTTTCTTTGATGGAAGGCCAATTTCTCCAAGGGAAAATTTTCAGCTAGGTAATTAAAAAAGTGCAATCCTCGTTAGCTACAGCAATAATTCTCTAGATATTGTACCGAAGCCACCACTTCAAAAGACGACTTTGATTTCCGTAATTATTATGAAATAAAAAAAGCATCCTTTCGGAAATTACCAAAAGATCCTGATGCCACGTTTGGAAAAGGCCTCTTCAGGGAGTATGCGACCTTTATGCATTGAACTTTTGTCGACAAAAAATGATGACCGATGAAGCCGCTTTTTGAAAATGTGGCTTTGTTAATATAATTTAGGGTTTATTCTTTGATTCCCTTAGTAAGGAATATATGTCTATCTTTTACTAAGGAATTTTACTCTAATTTCTCAACCACCACCAATTGAATGAGTTTCCAGCCTTGATATTTCTTAGTAGCCAGCCCTCTGCGTGTATACATATAATATTCTTAGGGAGGTCAATGTAATTTTAATTGTTTGCAGGGTCTATTTGAAAAACTCCCCAAACGAAGTTGGTCACCCAAGATAAGATGGCCACCAGGTCCACTGGTTGCTGCTCTTATCCCCATCTATGCTTTGCCAGTAAGATAGTTTCTTCTCATGATGGAAGGAACATGTGTCAGATCTCTGCCCAGAAATGGAGCCATGAGGTTCTCCGGTGAGTGTTATGGTATTTTTCTATTGTTCCTTCTCAGTCGCTGGCATATGCAGAGTTTAAAGTGTGATTGATGAGAACCCGTCGATGAAGTCGGATTCTGTAAAAACACCAAATGCATATAGATGGCACAATGAAAATTACTCTTTAATTGGCAAGAAGACTAAAAATTATAGTTTTTTTTCTGAATGGCAACAGATTTCATATTGGAATGTTTTTCAAAATCTTCTCTGTTAAGTGGCATAGATTTCATGTGCACGGTTGGAAAGTAGGACACATCAAGTATTAACATTCAAGGATACAGAACATCAATTTGTGCATTGAAGGCACTTCATTTCTTAGTAAAAGATCAAATTTCATTTTTTTTCCTGAAAAGGATACTGAAGGTACTAAATGGTGCAAGCTGATCGCGATAACATGTCTTTCTCAGGAACGAAGTGGCCCTTTTCCACGCAGATGCCACTTGCAAACTTCAAACACGCCGATTCGGTTGGTACATCCTCCAGGGTGATCGAGTTTGCCGTTAGACGGATGGCAACAAAGAGAAATAACAAGGCAGACTGGAGGGTAAGATACCATGTTTCGTTTCTTTTTTCTTCGTTCATAATTTTCGATGGGAAATTCTTTTGGCATGATTGTCTGTTATCAACCATAGTCGAATTTCTGTTGAATTAACCAGAAAAATAAGTAGCTGACTTTTTTGCAGAACATTTCAGTGGACTGATTGAGACTACGCTCTTAAATGAATGAAAATTCGGTCGAAATTTGGAAATCTTATCATTTGGGCTCTTGCTTTCAACTATAGTTTTGCAGTTACTTCAAAATCTGCCAGTTATACAGTTCAAAACTCATGAATAAATATTCAACTTTTATCGAAAATTTGTTTCCAAGGAATGCAGTAATTTTCTCCGTGAAACAAACGAAAAAGTTTGGAAGCAGTTACACGAATTTTTTTGTTTGAGGCCAAACCAAGTGATTACTGAAGCTTTACTCATTGGATTTGAACAGTGTCCTGTCAAAATGAAACAATTATCTAATTACCATTATTTTCACTTCTTGTTCATGCAAATGAGAACTGTGAGGAAATTCGACAGACATTTTTCTCGATTCTTGAATCTCCGCATGATCCACACCATTGAACTGCGACTTTTGTTGCGTGTCCTGATCAATAGATCTCAAGTTCTTCACAGTTTCTCCACAACAAAGAAGGGATAACTTATTCTTTTCTCTTGTTCTTAATTGATATGTGACAGGTCCATGCAGCTCGAAGGAGAAGATCGTATTTCCAATCGGATACTTATGTGTTAATGGAACCAGGAAAGAGCGAGGAATTCGTCTCAGAGGATGAGCTCAGGATCAGACTACGAACTTGGCTGCAAAACTGGCCTGGGGGTGCGTTACCTCCTGACCTGGCAAGTTTTGAGAATATCGACGACGCGGTCACTCACCTTGTTAAGTCAGTGTGCGAGCTCGAAGTGGATAATGAGGTTGGTTCTGTACAGTGGTACCAAGTCAGACTGGAATGAGTATATGGTTTGGTCATTGTTCAACATTGTGTTTCATTAACTGTTTCTTAGTGAAGGTGGCCAAAGAGCATTGAGGGCTAAAGCCTCGATGTCGGGTTTTTTTCCTTGCGTGATGAGCGCGATCTTCTCAATCTCCTGGTCTGCATCTTGATGCTTGTAGCTGGCTGATGGAGGTTCGATTTGATATCATTTGGTGTTAATTGTTCTTTGTCACTGCCCATCATCGCCACATGATTGTTAGAAATCAAACCACAGGAACATATGTAAATCGACTCTATGATCAAATGAGACAACTCCATCAAGATAGAAATTGGGATTGCTCCCTGGTGCTCCTCTTTTTCACTCAATCAGCATGTGAATTCCGAATAGTCACCATAACATTCTTAAGAATACCCCCAAACTCTTAACCGATTGATCAACAAACTGAAGAATCATGCATGATTTGCTAAGAGGTGCCAACTCGAGCTTGTCGAGTAGATAGGATGGTATTAAGAGAATTCAGGAATCGTAATCTAGTAGAGTATGGTCGAAGGTCTCTTGTGAAAGTTGTCAGCTGCCGTAGTGAACTCCGGAGTCCTTCGCTTTTGGCGAGAGTACAACGATATTGGACTCTGATGGGCAGCCACTACGATAGCGAAGCTTGACCGAGAATACTGCTGCACTGCATGTGTTGTTGATGAGGCAAGCTGAGCTAAGGAATCAAAATTATCTGCTCACCTTTCGTTTCGCATGACCAACATTTTTCCCCTCTTCATTATCTCATCTAACTATTTTATTTGCATAAGCATTGTTAAATAATACATAATCGACAACTGTATAGGCAAGAGCTTGTGCAAACCACATTCATGGTGATGACAACCCGTATCAGTATCGAGCAACTGCGGTAATATTGGACTCAAATGAGCAACTACTACGATGGCGAAGCTTGACTGCCAAAACTGTTGCACAACATACACTGT
Source organism: Ottelia alismoides (assembly GCA_037367405.1). Lineage (NCBI taxonomy): Eukaryota > Viridiplantae > Streptophyta > Magnoliopsida > Alismatales > Hydrocharitaceae > Ottelia > Ottelia alismoides. The sequence continues at coordinate 408,501 of JAZKJV010005388.1, read as the reverse complement.
TGACGAGGCAAGCTGAGCGAAAAAATATAACTTATCACTTGAGCAACATAACATTGCTATTTTAGTTGTTTTATTATTTCCAAGCTTCTTTTAATTTAATCCCATAACACTTAACATATCAAATGTAAAAGGATCATTACTGTTGAAATATAAAATGCGGAAGCAAATCAAAATAAGAACAAGATAAATGAAGACTTTGATTTTACGTGGAACCCTACTCCGTGAGGAGCGGGATGAAACCACGGGAGAACCGCCTCAAATGGCCGATTTTGCATTCATCTTTCTCAAAGGTTACAATGGGTGTAGGGCTCTTTATATAGCCCCACCAATGTGACCAAAAGTCACCATTCCAAGATGTGGTACTAAACATAGCCCACCAAGCCACCAAGACCATTCTTCAACACTCCCCCTCAAGCTAAGCATGCAATGCGAAGCTTGAATAAACAAAAAGAATACCCCGACTCACATACAAAGTACATGAAAAACATACAATGTCAACTCAACACACGATGTCGATTGCTGCCGAAGACGTTGCTTCTCATGTCATGCTGGTGAAGAGGAACTGGAGACTGGAGTGTGAATAGTGATCTGCAGAGATATCTGATCAGCAATTGAGTCTTCATCATGGAGTACTCTGGCCCGCAACATGTCTTCACTGAAGACTGCTCCATCACTCCGAAGGGCCAACAAGAATGTCGTGAGAATATCCATGCATACTGGAGTTCACGGCCATGAAAACATATCGTGGGAATATCCATACATAGTGGAGTTCACGGCCATGAAAACATGTCGTAAGAATATCCATACATAGTGGAGTTCACGGCCATGAAAACATGTCGTGGGAATATCCATACATAGTGGAGTTCACGGCTATGAAAACATCCGTGGGAATATCCATACATAGTAGAGTTGATGAACGCTGAAGGATGGAGCCAACAATGAGTCTCCCTCTGGAGAACTCCACAAAACATAGATACTCGAATAGAGCACCTCACACAATGAGTCTCCCTCTGGAGAACTCCACAAAATATAGGTACTCGAATAGAGCACCTCACACAACGAGTCTCCCTCTGGAGAACTCTACAAAACATAGATACTCGAATAGAGCACCTCAAGCAATGAGTCTTCCTCTGGAGAACTCCACAAAACATAGGTACTCAAAATAGAGCACCTCAAGCAATGAGTCTCCCTCTGAAGAACTCCACAAAACATAGGTACTCAAATAGAGCACCTCAAATAATGGTAGGGCTAGAAACCACTACCTCACAATAGGTCACTCAAATAGAGTGCATCAACCAATGGTAGTGTATGATAACCACTACCCAACAATTCAAACAATGGTAGGGAAAACTCCACTACCCAACAATGGTAGAGCAAGAAATGCTCTACCCTTTCACTCCCCCTTTCTCCCAAGCTTGTCGGAAACGACCAAGTTGGGAGAACAATGAAGGATCAACAATTTTTTCTGTAGTCCCAACACATTTTTTGGACTGAATTTTTCACAAACATTCATCACTCTCTTTTTTTTTTCAATCTCAATTTTTTCACATATCAAATTTTCATGTTTTTTTTCAGTCCCAACCATTTTTTTGGACTGTATTCATATTTTTTCAATCTCATTTTTTTCACATTTTTCACCACCTCCCCCCTCTCTCACTTTTTTTTTGATACGTGGCCTTTTCAATTTGTATTTTTTTACACCTCGGCCTATTTGGGCCCAGTCTTCTCCTCCTGCCTAATTTCAAACCAAACAGTGGGTCCAAACTCCCTTTTTTTTCTGGGCTTCATGCCCGCATGTTCTCGGATCAAAAAAACCATTAGGGCAATGGGAACCCTCAACCACGCGACCCATTCCCGTTTGCAACACAGGAGCGCCGCCGCCAACGGGGGAAGTCATCCTGAGATGTTGCGCCGTGATGAAGCGCGACCCGCGCCACCTGCTGGAGCGGGCGATCAGGACGCACGGGAACGAGGAGTCGCTAGGGGGTCCATCGCGCACGGGAGCTGGGTCCTGCGAGTGCGGAAGAGGAGCCGTTGTGGAGTCGCGCGAGTGGACGTCTTGCTGCGCGAGACTGGATGCGGAGCCCTAGAGGGTAGATGACGTCGCCTGCGGCTTCGCTGGTCTCCAAGTCGATCTGGAGGATGCCGCGGCCCCCAAGTTGATCTGAAGGATGCCGCGGCCCCAAGAGGCGGATTCTGCTGCAGAGGAGTTGAGCACGTCGCCTGCTATCGCGCGCCACCTGCGCTCGTGGAAGGAGATGATTCCGCCTGGAGAGGATTTCGCCGGTATCTATCTACGACGGTGAAGATGGGGTACGAGTGGTTCAAGGAAGACAAAATGGAGGAAGGCGAGGCGGACTCCAATGGGTTGAACAGGAGGGAGAAGGACAAGCTCTTCTCGGAGTTCTGCTTTTGATCAACAGAGATTTCTCAGATTTCTTTATCATAAAACAGAACCACATGCCCCTCCTGGCCTGGTTTAACCACAATCAACACTTGCAGTCGAATCCAAGAACAAGTAAAAAGAAATACCAAATCTTGATTGACAGCATACTCCACAGTCCTAAGAGGAACGAAGAAGAAAAAATCTACGTTGAGCAACCTTGACCCCTGAGGGTTGTGAGCCGCGAGGGAAAAAAATCTTGCTGGAAGCAGCCCTCAGATTTCACACGGAAAAAAAACACAACGGAATACACGAATCGATTTCTCAACCTTGCTCTGATACCATGTTGAAATATAAAATGCGGAAGCAAATCAAAATAAGAACAAGATAAATGAAGACTTTGATTTTACGTGGAACCCTACTCCGTGAGGAGCGGGATGAAACCACGGGAGAACCGCCTCAAAGGGCTGATTTTGCATTCATCTTTCTCAAAGGTTACAATGGGTGTAGGGCTCTTTATATAGCCCCACCAATGTGACCAAAAGTCACCATTCCAAGATGTGGTACTAAACATAGCCCACCAAGCCACCAAGACCATTCTTCAACAATTACATATGCGCATATAACCTTTAGTTGATAATGGATCTGTTCTCTGACCGAGCAAGAGATCATGGACGTCGATACCACTGCCTCGAGAATGTTGTCCTGATTTTCGATGAACCGCGTAAGTTCGACGACTCCGAGGATTGATTATATTACACGTGCCCACAGGATGTATGTAGAATGAAGCTACACTCACTGCCTGTTGCCTACACTTACTTAATATTAATTGGTATCACCCGTTGATTGGCACTCAACAGAGACCTTGCGGAATTAGGACTAAGGCTTCATACACACACATATATACATATACACATACACATACATACATGAAGACAACGTTCTTTATATCAATAGGGACCTGGTTATGGGATAACCATACGCACTATCTCACACTTGACGACCTTGAATTGTGGGAGTCACTAAGACTACAGACTCCCTTTATTTGTTATTTGAATAAGGGATTTTACCCGGCAGACCCTATAATCTTTGTCAATTACCTCTACGACCTTTGAAACATCGTAATTCCTCCCTCACCCCCGTAAACTTGTTAGTCTTTACCCTACAGACCCTGTGGTTAACCCTCATCCATTTAACCGTTAAAATTAACCGGATTCTGTTATCTTATTGTACATTATATCCATTTTATCTATCAAATTTACTATAGGTGCCACTCCCTCCCCTTGCTCGAAGCACCCCCCCGGCGGTCGGCGCTCCATCGACTCCCTGCTCGAAGACGCCCCCCTACCCCAGCATGCCGCCTATGCCCCCCCGCCCGCCCTGCGAGCTCCCCCGGCCCTGCGGAACCCCCCCCCCCCCCCCCCCCCGCCCCTCCACCTCCCCGCCGTTGGAAGCTCTACCTCGTCCAGGTGGAACGCCGCCTCCGCACCTCCTCCCGTCAGGTCGAGACTAGTGGGAGGGGAAGCTGTAAGAGGAGGGACGATTTTTTCTTCTCTTGCTTAATTCTAGCCGTCCGATCGCGGATTGATTAGATTAACTCATTTTTAACCAAACAAAGTTAATTCTAAATGTGTCAATTTAACGGTAGGGTTCGTAGGGTAAGGCGGAGCAAGTTTACAGGGTCGAGGGAGGAATATCGATATTTCAAAGATCGTAGAGGTAATTGACAAAGATTATAGGGTCTGCCGGGTAAAAATCCCTTTGAATAAAGGGTTATTGTCTTTTTGGATCCTAACATATTCTATGTGATGGCCCATACAGGGGCGGAACCAGGAATTTCATCAAGGAGGGGCCGAGTATACAACTATTATGTATGCTTAAAAAATAGAAAAATCTATGTATATTTGAACGCTATTTTTAAATAGAATTAATATTTTTAAAATGAACATCTTTCAATCTTGATAAATGTAGAATTTAAATCTATAATTAATATTAGAATTTTAAATAGATTGGTATTTTCTGTGGCTATTTTGAAAATTAGATAAATATACTAATTTAAGCCTCTATAAATCCATCCTAAAAAGGCTAAATTATCAAGTGAAATTTTGGTCATGGTTAAAAGAAAAAATAAAATTTATTTTATTTATAAAGAGTAAAAAATAATGGAAGAGATAAATAAACTCGAATACAATTTTATATCAAATTATTGTAATACTTTGGAAGTGATTGGATAAACCACATAAAAGAAAAAACAATTGATGGAGATAAGATTCGAACCCTGGTCTCCAAAAAATTAGTCATTCCACTCTACCACTTAACCATTTAATACTTCAACAACATCTTTTTAACAATATTGATTATAATACAACTAAGAAGGGGTCATATTAAAAGCTTAATACATTTTATAACACGTATAATAATGGGGTGGGGGGTTATAATGTATACTAGTTCCACCCCTCACTCGATACACTTTTCTATCAAATTATTTTAGTACTTTGGAAGTGATTGGATAATCGATATAAAAGAAAGCAAAATTGATGGAGATAAGATTCGAACCCTGATCCCCAAAATAATAACCTTGCCACTCTACCACTTGACCATTTAATGATTTTGCAACATTTCTCTAACAACATTAATTATAATACAATTAAGGAGGGGCCGTATTAAAAACTTAGTACATTATATAAGTGACGCATAATAATCATGGAGGGGCGATGGCCCCTCCATAATGTATGCTAGTTCCGCCCCTGGGCCCATAGGTTGGTGAAGGATACGTAGAGCTGAAAGACGATCGATTCTCACCATTTCAACAGATGGTTGATATCATGCATCGTCTATAGTAATCCTCTTGCAATGTATCCCAAACAAAACTCGCTTCTACATCGTGTAAAATTATGTAATGGAATAAAAACATCAAATTGCATTTTCAAATAAATAGATACATCTGCACGAACTTCCATTTTATTAATCACGTGTTTTGGTTCAACGAACAGATCTATTATCGCTGTCATGTAATTTTCAAAGCACAAATAACTCAATAGGATCAATTAACTTCTATCCCGTATCCAATATCCTTATATTGCCAACCAACCGAGAAATAGCAAATAACTATCATTTATCCCTCATTATCCCGCAGAATTTTATCTACGAATGAACAAGAATTAGAAATACAACAGCTTAATCCCTTCTTATCACGTATCGTATCCCGTGCTCCACTACCGAATTGGGGCCAGAAAGACACTTGTATAAAATACCCCATTTTGTTTTATCAAATGGATATTCTTAAGAACGACACCCTTTTCTCCTGCAATTTTCCATCCATTGTTTCCTTATAAGCTAATAGTTGGCCGTTACTTTAACCTATCCGATCATGTGCACGTTATCAAACTTACATCAACTAATTATTACAAAAGAATTGCCTTTCCACACTTCGTTTTTCAATGGCATTTGAATAGAATAATAATTTTATTTCTATTATATAGATCTCTGGACATCACACACATATAAACAAACACTAAAATTCGACGCAAACGATATTAACTTGCCATTTTCTTTTTAAGCCATCGTTATTTTTCCTACACAACTATCAATTAATGAATAATGACAACCCGTGAAAGATGAGAGGGAGTGATTGAGTTTCCTTTAATCATAATTCTCCTAAAAAATAGATATTTTACACCATTTAAGCAACAACCCCTTAATTTTCGTATTTACCTCACAATCCCCGCAAATTTACTTTGTCTTACACCGGACCCCAGTAGGAGGTAACATAGGGGGGCCGTGGTGTAAGAGTTAGTAAGTTTGTAAAATTTATAAGAAGTTATCAAATAATTGACAAAATTTGCAGGGAGCATAATGTAAAAAAAGGGATTTTATCACTTGTGCCCCTCCGAGATATCACAATATCAGTTATGCCCCTATCTTTTTGGTAATATCAGTTGTGCCCCTCACTTCTTTCTCCGTCATCAGTTGTGCCCTTCCGTTAGATTGACCGTCAAAAAATTGAAATAACCATAGTTTACTCAAACCATGGTGTGGTTAAGAGGGGTATTATGGTCAGAATAAAATCAAATGAGGAGGAGGGTTGGGGAAGAGGTGCGAGGCTGTGGAGGAGGTGCGGGCTGGCGGCAGGGGCTGGGGGAAGTGTGTGGATGCGGGAGGAGGCCGGCTTCACGACGTTATCAAGGGGTTGGCGCTGGTTGCGCGATCGGTGGAGAGCTGGCGGTCGGTGCAGAAATTCGGTGGAGTTGATGGGAGCCGGGCATCGCATGTGCGCGCAGGCGGCGCGGGCGCGGTGCGGAGCAGGGGAGGTGGCAGTGCGGGGCAGGGGGGAGGGGGAGCAGGGGGCGGCGCATGCGGGGGAGGGGGTGCAGCCCAGGGGGAGGGGGAGCAGGGGGCAGCGCCGACGAGGGGAGGAGGTGCGGGGGGGGGGGGTGGCTGGGAGGAAGGGGGAGCAGGGGGGCGACGCGTCCGGGGGAGGGGGTGCAACCCATAGGGAGGTGGAGCAGGGGGGCGGCGCCGGCAAGGGGTGGAGGTACGGGGGGGGAGCAGGGGGGCAACGCGTGAGGGGAAGGGGGAGGGGTGCAGCCCAAAGGGAGGCGGAGCAGGGGGCGGCGCCGACAAGGGGAGGAGGTGCGGGGGGAGGATGTGCGGGGCTGGGAGGGAGGGGGAGTAGGGGGGCGACGCGTGCGGGGGAGGGGGTGCAGCCCGGGGGGAGGGGGAGCAGGGTGGCGGCGCTGGCAAGGGGAGGAGGTGCGGGGGGAGGAGGTGCGGGGCTGGGAGGGAGGGGGAGCAGGGGGCAACGCGTGCGGGGGAGGGGAGGGGGTGCAGCCCAATGGGAGGGGGAGCAAGGGGGCGGCGCCGGCAAGGGGAGGAGGTGCGTGGCTGTGAGGGGTGCAGCCCAGAGGGAGAAGGAGCCGGGGGCGGCGCCGGGGAGGGGAGGGGAGCTCGGGGCGGAGCTGGGCGGCGCGGGGCAGGGGCAGAGGCGGAGAGGGAGGAGAAGGAGGTTAGAGGAGGAGGAAGAGGATGGGGAAGAGGAGGAAGAAGAAGAGGATGAGGAAGAGGATATAAAATGACCACATAACCTTTTTTTAAAGTTAATTCCGCTTATGTCCTCAAAGTTAACGTCCGTTTGCACTGTGGATGGACGGTCACTAACCCGAGGGGCACAAGTGATAAAATAGCAAGAAGTAAGGGGCACAACTGATATTACCAAAAAGATAGGGGCATAACTGATATTGCGATATCTCAGAGGGCACAAGTGATAAAATCTCTAAAAAAATATAAAGGCATTTGGATCTCGTTGTCGTTGTTGCTCGTTACTTATCTGCAGTCTCTTGTCATTGTCGAGGTATGTTATAAATTTTCTTCAATTAAACTCGAATGAGATTATTTTTTCGTTGGATTTTTAATTGCAAGATAAGTCTGCAATCATTTAGTAACAATGATATTTACTAGTGATAAGAAGTGATTCTCGTCAAGCATACGTTCAGTTCAGTATGCTCCAAATGTTCGTCGAAATTTCGGTTTCGCTGGATTGACAAAATCGAAATTGATATGGAATATTTTGATTCTGGGCCAAGTTACCCACTTTGGACCTAATTTCACCGAAATATCAAAGCTAAGTCGTCGATATTTCAGTTTCGTCAATTTATCGACATCGAAATCAAAACTGATATAATTTAGACCATGCAGTGATCTTGCATACTTTTGCAATTTTTTGCACAATTAGCCTCATTCTTTCTCTATTGGTGATCTTGTCAGGTTGGGTCGAGATTAAAGATTCTTTTCTAATACTAGGTATTCAGATGGTTGGAATGATAAATACAAGGTGATATGATATTGTTTATATGCCACAATGACTGTATTTATGGTTAGAATATATATTTCTGATGTTGGAATTTTTAAATTTAAAAGTGGTTAGAAATATTATAGGATTACCTTACATGTTTAGGTGCGGCACCTGACTGCCCAATCTCAGCACCTGTATACTCAAGTGTAAACGAATTAGTTTTTTCTGTACTACCAATTTGCCCATTCTTTTTTTGCAATATTAGTTGTGCATGTATCCGCCTGGGCAATTCACATCCATTCCCTTCTCAAACAAATGGTATCTCAGGAGTACATGTGTTATTAGAAAGAAGAAAAGAAGGATGAAAGTGTAATCTTCGAAAATTATAGGGGCACAACTATAATAAATTTTTTTCTAAATCATATATTGATTTGTATAAATCATAGTTTGATTTATCTCACTAATGAAAGGGCACAAAAATAACGGTGGAAGATGGGAGTGATACAACTGATACTGAAAAAGGGGATGTATAAATGATATTGTTGAATTTAAGAGGAACATAACTATAAAAAAACCCTTTTTCCTTGTAATCTTAGAACTACCAACAATCAATAGATGATATGCTTATTTTTTCCTGCGATTAAGACATACTCGTATTTCACTTCAATTTAACCGCAAAATGACATTAATTTCTTATAAATAAGAGGGGCTGTTTTTTAGGTAAACGGTTCGTAGAAAAGCTAAGTACCTTGTGATAAATTTCCAGTTGCATGTTATGACACTTGATGTCACCGTCATTAAATTAAAATAAATAGATTATGTTCCATCTTTTTCATGAACCACAAGTTCGTAAAGAATATATTTGTGACTTCTTGTTTTCTACGAAGAATGAGAAGGTGGGGATTGGAGAGGGCTCTCTTAACGAGGGTTGTTCTTGGATGACATCACTCCAACTGGTGGAGGTCAACCTTTATAGAGCGTGTAAAGCCTCCTTGTGAAGTTCGCCCTCTCCTCCCACACCCATAGTTAGGTCTTCCGAGATATCCGACCTCTGTAATTGCCGGCCGTCTAACCACTGACAGAGGTTCTTGACCACACGATCACCATACCGTTCTACAATCCGTATATGGATCATGCTTTTCAATGATCCGTTCGATTAAGATTGATTATAAAAAACAAACAGGAAAAAGCCACAAGGAGAATATAGAAGTATAGAAGATCAAATAAAGATGAGTGATATTGACAATAAGTTAGAATAATTAGTTAATTTCTGATAAAAAAAATTGATCCCATTAGACATAGCCAGAGCAAGTAAGCACATGTGTTTGGTAACATGGTAGATTTGGGTTGAGTAAACTTGTTTTAAAAGGTTCGAGCTCATTTTTGTTTGGTATAAGGATTGGGTTGGATTGGAGTAATCTCATGTCAATTGATTAGTCAGATGAGTTATTCTAAGGATGAAGACAAATATAAATATATTCATATCTAATCCGCTATTTATTCGTTTTATACATATTTTGACATTTGTATTCATTTTAAAATGAATGCAAGTATGGATATCATTTTGACATTCGCAAATATTTGTATTCATATATCCATTTTAGTATATAAAAATAGTTATAGATTTATTTATAATAGTGCGTGATAATATTTTATTATTGCAAACACTATTATTTATACATTACATGTTTTTACATGTAAACCACTCTAACCATGTATATTTTAGTTAGTCTATTTAAATATTATTGTTACTATTCATATCCGATTCATATTCGTTTTATATTCTTTTACGTTTTAAGGGGATGATAACATACATATTTGTCAATATTCATATTCACATTCGTATTCGTATTTTAAAATGGATAAGGACATGACTTTACCTATGTTCATATCCGTATCTGACTACTTTCATCACTATGTTATTATTATGTGAATAATAACTATTTGAAAATTTTAATGACTTTTAGAAGTGTTGGGATGGTAAATGTCATATTACCTTTATAGTATGCTTTTGACGTTAACTTTTTTTTTTATTTCAATATGATTGTAAACTTCTATTAGGAAAGAGAATGCATGATCCATACAATAAATTCAAATCCAAGATTGCAAAGGTAGAGCTAATAAGAGTAACCCACAATCAAACAAAGGTACAAAGTAGTTGTTTACACCAATGTAAATCGACAACCAAACATGTAGCTTTGTTTTGATTGTTAAGGGGTTTTAACGGTAAATGCGATGGAATTTGTTTATATATTACACTTACGATATTAGAACAAGTTTTTGAAGTTGCAATTTTTATTTGAAGGTGTTTAGAAATATAACATCTAGAGAACAAGAGACCCGCATCATCAATTCCAACCTCGGAATGTTTGAGTAGAGATGAGAGTATCTTAGACCCAAACATAGGTTGCATCATAAGCACTCGGTTTACCTTCGAGTGAACCGTAAATCGAGCATGCCCTAATTGTTCAATTGACGGTGAATTTCCAAAAAAAATTAGTACCACAGTCTCTTCTCCATAGCTTTTCGAGTAAATTATAAAAAAATTATTTTGTCTTCTAACCAAGGTTTGGGAAAGCAGTATGCGTATGTGTGCAGACAACTCACGGAATAATGATTAAGCGGTATGGGGGGGCATATGCGGGATATATACGGTTCTACGCAGTTTTTTAATTTTAATTTAATAAAAAATAAATATCTATAAAAGCGACTAGCTTAACTAAACTTATTAATAAATGAGATCCAACGAAAGATCTAAGAAAATCTATGTAGCAAATATCAATAGAAAAATCAGCACACATACTAGTTGATAACAATCCCCGAAGTATGTAAATATCCAAAAAAATATAAAATCAAACACCGATAACATTACTAATATACTAATTAAGAAATCATATGATAATCTAAATTGTTCAAGCAACAATATTTTACTGAATAAACAACAATTCTAGTCTAGATCATCATGAAATTCTACTACGGTGGTGTCATGTCACCATCATCGTCTCCGCTCTCCTCCTCATATGGGAGTTCTTCTTCTTCATTCAAGCTTGGTAGTGAGATCGAAGCGCTATCATGCCTTTGGCTTATTCTGTGTTGCACTAAATCTTCTACACCAGTTGCCTTAGCCACTAAATTCCACGCCAGCCCTGATCCTTGAAATACTTCATCATCTCCTTCATCTTCGCCAATCAATTCTTTGATATGGGATCTATCATTTGATGTAAATGGATCATTCCGTTTTCTAAGATGGCGTTCCTTCATCTTGGAGTTGAATCTGGCGTATATCAAGTCATTTAATCGTTTGAATTCAAGCTTGTTCCTTTTCTTTGTGTGAATCTACAAAATAATCATATAAATATCGTTAATCGTCTAATTGATTTTATGTAACATATGAAATATGTTGCACCAATTATTTAGCCTTACCGCCTCAAAAGTGCTCCAATTCCTTTCGCAACCCGAGGAAGAAGTTGTCAACTTTAACATCTTCATTGCCATCTCTTTCAAATTTGATGTATCAATCAGGGGCGGAACTAGCATACATTATGGAGGGGCCATGTCCCCTCCATGATTATTATGCGTCACTTATATAATGTACTAAGTTTTTAATACGACCCCTCCTTAATTGTATTATAATTAATGTTGTTAGAGAAATGTTGTAGAATCATTAAATGGTCAAGTGGTAGAGTGGCAAGGTTATTATTTTGGGGATCAGGGTTCGAATCTTATCTCCATCAATTTTGCTTTCTTTTATATCGATTATCCAATCACTTCCAAAGTACTAAAATAATTTGATAGAAAATTGTATCGAGTGAGGGGTGGAACTAGTATACATTATAACCCCCCACCCCATTATTATACGTGTTATAAAATGTATTAAGCTTTTAATATGACCCCTCCTTAGTTGTATTATAATCAATATTGTTAAAAAATGTTGTTGAAGTATTAAATGGTTAAGTAGTAGAGTGGAATGACTAATTTTTTGGAGACCAGGGTTCGAATCTTATCTCCATCAATTGTTTTTTTCTTTTATGTGGTTTATCCAATCACTTCCAAAGTATTACAATAATTTGATATAAAATTGTATTCGAGTTTATTTATCTCTTCCATTATTTTTTACTCTTTATAAATAAAATAAATTTTATTTTTTTCTTTTAACCATGATCAAAATTTCACTTGATAATTTAGCCTTTTTAGGATGGATTTAGAGAGGCTTAAATTAGTATATTTATCTAATTTTCAAAATAGCCACAGAAAATACCAATCTATTTAAAATTCTAATATTAATTATAGATTTAAATTCTACATTTATCAAGATTGAAAGAGGTTCATTTTAAAAATATTAATTCTATTTAAAAATAGCATTCAAATATACATAGATTTTTCTATTTTTTAAGCATACATAATAGTTGTATACTCGGCCCCTCCTTGATGAAATTCCTGGTTCCGCCCCTGGTATCAATGCCATGCAATCTCCACCATTGAGCTATTTATAATAATTATTATAATATTTTACTTAATAATGATTAAGAATAGGAGTAAATAAAAAAATGCAAGAATTTAAATGAGAACTTATAGCTGGATTGAAATCATTATCGTAGGCTGACATTTCTTTGATCGCCAACGGTTTGCCAAATAACCCATTTGTCCCTTCATACAAAGGCAACTCTTTCACGGTGATGATACCTTGGATCTCCAAATCATGATAGAAAATATCCATACAATCCAAAAATACCTTTAGAGCAATGCCATCCCTTTTGATTTGAGCATTGTCCCTATAATAGAAATAAGGATTCAAATAATACGCATCAAGATGAAGTGAGCTATCCAATCTTCTTTTGACTTTGAGTTAATAGCATCAACAAAATGCTTGTAAGATGCTTCCACATCTTTGAATATTCTCATAATCTCTCTCCTTGCATCTTGTAACCCGCCGAATACAAAACCCATAGCTGGTTTCCTATCTCCATCAACAATGCACATCATGGAAAGAAGACCTTCAAGGTCAAAGACACTTGAGTCCAAAATAAAGGACTCAGAACAATGGTTGAAACTGTTTCACCATTCTTTGTCATGGACCATTTACATTCCCTCTATTTGTCAGAAGAAAACATAACTCTTAACTTGTCCTTTTTCTCCATCACAGAGTGTAAAGTTAGCAAATCTTGTCGATCCCGGCCTCACTATCTCAATTTTTTGCGTAAATTCTCTCATCAGACTCAAAATTTCCGCATGACTATATATGAAGATAGTCAATGTCCTCGCCTTTGTGATGGTAGTTTTCACCTTTGTTTCTTTGCTGATTTGTTTAAGCATAATATCAATGCAATGTGCTGCATACGAAGTCCAAAAGATCCATGGGTAATTGGTCATCAATATTCTTCTCGCAGTCATATTGGCAGATGCATTATCATTCACAACTTGGACTACGTTATTGGGCCCAACTTCCTCAGTGGACTTATCCACTAATGAAGCAATGTAGTCGGCGGTATGATAATCTGTAGATGAGTCAATAGAACTCAAGAAACTAGTCCCAAGCTCACAATTGACGTAAATATTCATGAAGCTTCTTCCTTTCCTATCAGTCCATGCATCCGTCACAATGGAACATTCAGAAGTGTTCCAACTAGCACGATGGCTTTTCAAGAACTCATTTGTTTCCAAACTTGCTCCTTCAACAACGTCTCTATAAGCTCATAGTATGATGGAGGCTTTTACCCCCTTCCATACTGCCCAATTACTTCACACATTTAAAGAAAGGAATCACTTGTGACAACATTACTATTATAGAAGTGTTTTGCCACAAAAGAATTCATACGTGCACGATCCTCCTGTGCAAATGAATCTTTGATTGTGGATTAGCGGAGACTCTCCATTGGCACACCTTCAGTTGAAGCTCGAGGCCTTTTCCCATCTCTCCCTCTCTCCATCGCTTAAGGGTTGTTATATCTTGATGGATACTTGCTCTTAAAGATCTTTCATTTTCAAAGTCATATCATTCATTTTCATTTTTATTCCCTCCATATTATCCATCATTTCTTTCTTCGCCTCACGAGTCACCTTGGAGTATGTATATTAGCAAAGAAATGCAGCTGGATGACTTGGCTACACTGGTCAGGCATCCCGGGATAGGTAGCTACACTGGCTACCGTCCATTCTTCTCTCTACCCCTCCTCTTGAGCTGGTCGCACTTGAACTTAAAAGGGAATACCCCGCTCCTCGAGGAAAGAGTCACCAGACCGGGTTATTTGAGTTACCTTGTTAGAGGAGGTTGTTTCTGAGCCATTTCTGATGTGGAGAGTTACATTTCACTTACACAGTACAAGTAAGAATCATAGTCATCAGAAATTTGTGTTTGAGGATTGTTCTGACCTGACTATTGAGGAGTCTTGAATAGGAGACTTGTGAAACTTGAAGTCTGTTAGGTCTTAAATTCAGATCCCAATAAGGTTCCGCCACACAATTAATCCAAAGGTCGAGTCAAGCTCCATTTTAAACTTTTGTTCATGACCTTGGTATGGAACCCAAAATCAAATCACTCTTGCATTTTATTTTAGTTGCTCGGGGACGAGCAAGGTTTAAGTATAGGGGGTTGATGAATCTATGATTCATCACTCTTAAAGTTGAAAATAGAGCTTTGTTCCCGAGTAATTAGCAGCATATTTCCACTTATATTGCATAATTAGTATTCATGCATGCAAGCATAATATCTGTATTTTAGCACTCATATTTGCATTAAATAAGAAGCCAATTCCACTTGTAAAATATCCACCTATTATCTCCTCCAGAATAAAACACCATATGATATATACACCAATAGTTAATAATATAGGGAAAAAGGTCAGAGATTTCTTTTGTAACACACCCAATAAAGACCTATAATCCCTGGACCTTAGAAGGCCCATAGTTCTCTTGTACCAACTCCAAAATAGGTCTACTCACTTTCAGATGAGTACACATCCAGAGACCTTTAAAATAAGACTAATTTCATCCAATTCGGAGCTCGTAGGAAGAAGTTGGGTTTTTGGGCCTCTATGTATACTATATCTGTATACATTTGTATTCATGTATTTTTGTATGACCTCATTCCCTGTTTTTGGTCAACATGAAACTTGTAGACCTCATCAAGATCTACAACTTTCATGTTTTAAGTTTTTCCAAATTCGGCCTCTTTCTCTCTCTAATCACATTTCTCTTCTCAGCCACTCACAGCTGGCCACGTGGCGCCCTCTGATTGCGCCACGTAGCCCGCTCCCCTTGTCTCATCTGCCTTCGCTCACAGCCGTTGGATCTTCATCTCGATCCAACGGTCCCAAGCTCTCCACGCCCGCTTCTTTTCTCAACCATCAGATCATCCTCAGGACTTCATCTCATCCGCCCGTTAGCGCCTCACCCACAGCTCTCCACGTTGCTGTTGTTGAACCATTTGCTTCTCTTGATCACAACCGATGCTTCCGCCTCGCACCTCAGCCCTTCGATCAGCGTCTGGATCACATCCACTCCGTCCGCTGGCGCCTCGCCTTCAACACGCCACGTGGCTCATCCGCCGCCCTTCGATCGCGTCGAATCAGATCACATCCTCACTGTTCTTTCGCGCCCAATTAACAGCCATTGGATCTCCAGATCCAACGGCCATCGGTCGTCGTGAACCTTCGAATGCCCCGCGCCCACGTTCTCCACCGTGCGCAAGGGGTCACCCCCTTTCTATTTTCGGCTCCTTCTCCGATCACCCACGCCACCACGACGAAGCCTACTCATCCCTCATCCTCGCCAGCTCCCTCACTCCTCACGACTACCACCAGAGTCGACCCACGACGTCCACGAACTTTGCCTCCCCTCCATCCCTGTCGTCACACTTGTCCTATAAATTAACCACCTCCAGCTACTTCCATCCCCATCCGCCATTCCAGAGAGATTCCCTGAGCTCCGGCCTTCGATTTGGTGACAGCAATTCCTTGAGATGTAGAGCGAAGAAAGGGCATCTTCTCCGGCGAGATCCACGATCATCCCCGTCGTACTGCAGCCTCCTCCGTGAGCTGCACGAGCTCAGAACCATCTACCGTTCTTCGAGCAACGACCATGAGCTCATATCTGAGCTCCATTCCCCAAGTAGAATCCTTCATCGCTCCTCCGATCTTCTTCTCTGCCTGCTTCATTTTTCTCCTAATTTATTCCACTCCTCTGCGTATCTTCACCATCTCCCGACCATCCTTCGAGCTCCGCCTCGGAGTAGGGATCTTCGCGCTACATTCTGTTCACGCCGACGATACACTTTATCATCCACCGTCGCCAGCTCCGCCACCTTGGCGGAGCTCGATCACCGGTCATCCCCACTCCCCCATAGGCCTTGCCTTTCACTCAACATAACTCCACGGACACACGCACGCTTCGGTTATATCTCTAACCCTTGCAGGTGCTCTTTCCTTGACTGGCCGGAGGCTCGTCAGAGCTGCATTCGAGCTCCTCCGCCACCGCGCTCCTGAGCGCCTCCTCCACTCCTGAGTCCACTCATAAACACAAAATTCATGGGGGGTCTAAATTGGTGTCTCACACAAGGCGGAGAACAACCGTCGTTGTGGCAACCCTCAAATGAATCTCGTATTTAATCAACAATTAACCCACACTATAGATCAAGCAATGAAAAGCAATGTGAAGTTAAAATTTATTTTTAACTCTACAAACAAGGTGTATAGGACAAGTATGCAGGGAGTTCTTGATTGTTCCCCAATAACCGAAGACTGATTTATGTAAATACTGCATATTTGATTCCATCCATAAATCCATTTTCTTCCCTATAAGTTCCAGTATCGATCTGAATTCTAGTTCTTATTGTTCATATGTTATGGTATTCATATACCATACCAATTGGTTATGTATGGATGATGAGATTCCATTGATACAGAGCCAATTCCAATAGACTTATTGAACGTTCCCATTAGCGTGCATCCAGCAGGAATTTCACCTACGAAGTTGCCAATTATGAGTTGGGCGCTTTAACCATTCAGCCATGGATGCGGATCATCGTACATCGTGAATCAAAAAAGGCAGGTCAAACAAATGTGTGTGTGTGTGTGAGTGTGAAGTGTGTCTACACTATGCAAGCAAATATTTTTGTGGGTTTTTAATTTTCTTTTTTTTATTTTTTTTTAAATTCTTGTATTTTGATTTTTAATTTTCTGATTTTTTTATATTTTATATTTTATATATTTTTTTATATTGGGAATATATAAACAAGGTAATAAAAGAGGTGCTACAATATTTATAAAAATATGTAAAAATATCCAAAAATTCAGAAATAAAATCTTTTTGGTATTTTTATGATTTTCTACTGTTTTTGTGTATTTTTAAACACTGAAATAAAGCAAAACAGTGAAGTAGCTACTAGTTGGGGGTAAAATGGGAATTAAAAATATCAACAGCCACAAAATTTTTCCAAACTATTTTTAAAATAAAGAGGATAAAATATAGAACCTACAGAGTGAGTTTGCATTTTTTAGAGTTTTCTATAATTTTCTAGATTTTTTGAAGTTTTTAGGGATTTTCAAATTTTTAAGGTTTTTTCTTTTGCAATTTTTAGTGATTTTTGGACTGACACTAAAATAGGTTAAAATAGACATTAAGGAATTTTTTTGGAATTTTTTAAGGTATTTTAATATTTTTTTGGTATTTTCTAAGCTAGACAGTAGGCAAAAAGCAAGTTTTTGATTTTTAATAAATATGAAAAAGCAATAAAATCAAAAACTAAAAATATGGCGTCAAAACAAGCACACAGGAGCTTAACTTGAATTTTTGAGAATTTTTTGAATCAAAATGATGCCCTAATTAAATAGATCAAGCAAGCAAAAATGTCACAGTCTAGCAGGGGTAGAAGTGCAAATATCAAAACATCCAGGGGCACACATGCAATTTTCCACAAAATATTGAACTGAATATTCGAATTTATGGACCAAATACATATTCCCAAACCCGCAGGGGTGTCGGCGCAAAATGTCCACCAGGGCGTGTGACTTACACGCGCCAGGCAGGGACTGAAACGTAATTTCAACAAAGCTCGAGGGCTTACATGCAATTATCCCAAAAGTTTAACATTTAAACCACAAGTTCTGGGATTAAAACAAAATAACCAAAGGGCCGAGGGCCTCGATGCAAAATGCCCACACCTCACGTGAACAGGTCACGTGAGGTGACGTGGCAGAGGACCTAACTGCAAATAAAATAAGTACAAGGGTTTACATGCAAATATTACAAAACTTTTACACTACAGATGAAAGTTTGTGGACTAAATAGTAAATACAAAACACGCAGGAGTTAAGGTGCAAAATACCTCTTGCGCGCGATCCAACGGTGGAGACTATGCCACTTATCCACGTGGCGAGCGACGGACGGCCGATGACGCTTCGACGATGCATGGTTGAGATTAGATCTTCCTTGAACGATCAGACGGTGAAGGCGAGGGAGGATCGGACGGATGCTGTGCGATCTGGAGCTTCTCCACGATCCAACGGTGCGGAGGCTAGGACCAAGAACAGCGAAGAACGTCGGCGAGGGCGAGCTTCTCCGCCCGAGATCTCCAGACTCCGATGGCGGTTGAGCTTCAAAATGGACGTGGAGACTCCTGGAGGTCTGCTCTTCCTCCTGGGGGCTTCAAAAGACCACGGCGAAGGCCGAGGTGCTCGTTGGCGGTCGGCGGAGCTGGAGAGCTTTGCGAACTCCGACGAGGCTCCAAAATGGCCTCCAGGCGCGAATGAACTTTATTTGACCTGCAAAAAGGGTTAGGAGGTCCAGGGCAAAATGCCTGGACCTTAGGGAGGCGGAATCGATGCGAAACGCGACTTGGGGGTGTTTGGCCGGAGGTGCGCTCCGGCCAAGATGAATGATTGGTTGATTCGAGCGATGAACCTTAAGTATTTTCTAGGGTTTTTAATCATAGAACTAATAGGAATAAAATGCGAATGAGAAATAAGAGGAAGGGGGCCCTCAATGGCCGGAGCCAGAGGAAATGAGGTACCTCGACCGCCAGAGTTGGGGGAGGTGGTGGAGACGCCTCCGACCTCGTACGCCTTGGCTGAAGGGACCACGGTGGAGTTGTCACCTCCAAGAATCCACAGAGCACAAGAGAGGCGATGAGGGGTGGACCGAAGGGACTCAAATTCAAATCCAAAGTCGGGGGTTCATTTTAAGTGGTTTGACCTAAGGTGACAGGAGCTCAAAGATTGAGGCACCACAGGTGCGTCGATGATCTGCAACCCAAGATGAAGCTTGGGCGGGCATCCTTGATGGAAGGGCTACAAAAGTCGTGAAGAGTGTTTCATGTTTTGATGAAAGAGGTGACCTCGAAAAAAGGGTGAAGTTGGGTCAAAATGCATCTTCTGACACAATCCAGGTGTTGGGCAGAGAGTTGACCGAAGGTCAACTCTTGCTGCCCCGTGGTTGGTCCACGTGGACCAACCAGGAAAAAGCCTGGAGAAAAACTAAAAAAAATCAATAAAAAATATTAAACGATATTATTTTAATTAGGTTATAAGATAAAAAGTGTTTATAATTTTATAAACTATTTTATAGTGATTTTTAATTATTTTTATGGAGTATATTTTTACAAGTTGTCTTTTTAGCCCTATATAGGTACAAATACCTATGTGTTTTATTACTTTTTTTTTATTTTGTGTATTTTAATTTTATTATTTTTATTTAGTATTTTATAAAATCATAAAATACTTTTATATACACAAATATATTTTTGTTTTATTTTTCTGATATGTTTTGTATATTTAATAAAATATAAGTAGGTATCATATAGGTAGATCTATAGGTGTAATACATGTGTATTTTATGTAGGTATTTTTATTTTGAGTTTTATTTGGATTTTTATTCCTGTTTTAATGTACATAATTATTATAAGTAATATTTACAAGATTATAAAAATATAAAATTATAAAAATAATGAATAAAGACTAATTTGAATATTTTAATCAGTACAGTTGTACAATGGAAGTCCAGAACTCAACTTTCAAACCGTAGCTCCGCCAAATGCGAAACCACCACCATTAAATAGATTATTTTATTCATATACAATTAAAGATGAGTTTGTTGTATTTAGAGTTTTCATTTGTGAGATACGAGTATGGGAAGTTGGGATTATGGATTTTTATTCAGACCATAACTTTTTATCTATGTATTATTTTTCAGTGAAATCAATTTTGTATTTTTCTATATTTAATTATCTACAACTTTCATGTATAAAGTTTCTTTATTTGATGTATAAAAAGTGGAACCAAAAATAGGTCCCAAAATAAATAAAGAATGGATAAAATTAACATGTATTTAACCCTTATCTCCCCCTACTTTATTCCTTATCGACCTATTCATCAAGATGCCCAGGTCTCAGGGTTTTAGGTCATAAAATATTTACAATATTTTATTCTTTTTCTTTTCTTTTATTTATTCTATAATTTTGGCTTTAATTACAGTATTTTATGCACTAATGGGATGCACATGCATGAATGCTAAGATGCTATATTTAAGGCTATTACAGGCGTTTACTAGGGTTTTTGGTGCCAAAATGATAGAATAAAGATGATGAAATGTGGATTCATCATCCCCCTATACTTTACCTTTGCTAGTCCCTAGCAAACACTTATGCAATAAGTGCAAAAAGAAAAGAAAGAAAAGAAAAAGAAGAACTTGGATTTTATTTGATTATCAAACTTGTCTTCACAAAATCAAAGTTTGGAGCTTAAATCGGACCTTTGTTATTTTAGTGCGAGCGGAACCTTAGTGAGAACCGAATTTGAAATCCAACAGTCCCTGAGAATCCCAAAACTCTGTCCAAGTCTCCTCAATAACCAGGTCAGAAATACTTCAACTCATACGCAAACTCTTACGACTATGAATCTGACTCGTACAGTGTAAGTGATGGTGGCTCTCCCCAACTAAAATGACAAAGAGACTGACTTCTCCAGTACGACAACCCAATGATTCCCCAATCCAATAACTCCATCCTCGAGGAGCGGGATATTCCCTTCTAAGTTCAAGTGGCAACCAACTCAAGAGGAGGGGGTGAAGAGAAGAATGGACGGTAGCCAGTGTAGCTACCTATCCTGGGATGCATGACTGATGAACCTCAGTTTCATCATCTTTATTTATTATAATTAACCCCCTTGCTTAATGTTTTGTCAATAAATCCCTGTTAATGTCCTACAATTAACAGAGTCCTTAATAAATTAAAAACCACAAAAAATGACAAAATAAAAATTTGTGGTGTTTTTAGACTTAAAAATACCTTCAAAAATATTTCGGGTCCTTGTTTGATCTCTTTTCCAGTTTTGGTCAACATGAAACTTGTAGATCTCGTCAAGATCTACAACTTTCATGTTTTGAGTTTTCTCAAATTCGGCCTCTATAACCTCTAAAAATCAAAAATATCATCCTAATAATCTGATCGGGCCACGTGGCCCAATCTGGGGGCGCCACGTGGCCCGCCTCCTTTGTCTTTTCCGCCTCTCCTACCGACCGTTGGATCGGCCTCTTGATCCAACGGCCCAGGCCTCTCCACGTAGCCGCCTTCTCCTAGCCATCAGATTTCCCCCGCGCTTCATCCTCACCATCACTTAGCGCCGCGCCCACAGCTTGACACGTGGCGCGCTGTGCGCCCTTTGATGGCACCCCGGATCTCTCATCTTGGCCGCTGCTCCCACTTATTTCCCTCTGCCGTTCGATCATCTCCCACTCACCATCATCACCGTCCACCGGCGCGTACACCTTAGCTTGACACGTGGCGCTTCCATCCGCCTTCGATTCGCATTGCCCAGATCTTATCTACGCCGCTCTTCAGCGCTCAAGTGGCAACCGTTGGATCTCCAGATCCAACGGTCAGGCCCCGTCGTCTACCTCCAGACCCTCTTCTCTCTCCCACATTCCACCTCGCGCAACCCGCTCCCCCTTCCATTTTTCTCGTCTTCACCTTCCACCATCTCCACTCTCCAATTGCCCCACGCCCTTCCTCCATCACCCACGACCCTCGCGCACTCCTCCATTAACCACCAACCTCTCTCCACGCTCCCCATTTCCTCCTCGAAACCACGTCGCCCACCATCACTTCCGTCGAGCTTCCCCTTCAAATACGCCTCCACTACACCCCTTCGCCGGCGTCCACCTTTACGCGAGGGCTCACCCAGCCCTCCTCCGTCTCCCTGTGATAGGGGGAGGCGGAGGATCGAGCGACGACGACGAAGTCCCTCCGGTGAGACCCTCCGCCATGGGTGCGGAGCTACGGCGCCATCGCGACCGCCTGAGCTGCATGGACTGGCTGACCATGTCCAGCGACGACCCGGGGCTCGCTTAGAGCTTCAGCCCAAGCCCTCCGCTCCGCTTCCGACCAGGTAAGCCCCTCTGATCTTCCTTTGTTTTTTTATTTGATTTCATCGAATTAATTAGCCCTCTCCGGTCATCCCCTCGCTCCGATGACCACTCCATTAGCTTCACCTCCGTTCCCCCTTTTTCGCGCAACCTTCCGCTCACCGTCTCCTTCCTCCAAACCCTCAGTCACCCTCCGGTCATATCCTCCGCCGCGAGGCGGAGGAGCTCCGAGCTCCTCCACATTCTTCACCCCGACGAGCTCCCATTTCATTCACCCACGTAATCACTTCCCGTGCTTAGGCTATAGGACTAACCTTGCAGGTCTTCCTCTCAATGATCGGAGCGTCGCCGGAGGGAAATTCTCTTTGGCTGTTCTCGACTCCAATGATCTGATGGACTTCACCAGAGGGACCATCGCATCGCCCGGGCTCGAAGCTTCATCGACAATTCTCCAGGAGCCTCGGGCGAGCTCCACCGGGCCCAGGAAGGAGCGGCGGAGCTGGAGCTCCGTCGCCGGAGTTTAGCTCTCGCCGCCTGCTACAGATGAAGGAAGAGGAGCAGTAGCCGTTGGATACTCCGCCCCGGAGTTCATCCAACGGCTACAATTCAGC
Organism: Ottelia alismoides; assembly: GCA_037367405.1. Classification (NCBI taxonomy): domain Eukaryota; kingdom Viridiplantae; phylum Streptophyta; class Magnoliopsida; order Alismatales; family Hydrocharitaceae; genus Ottelia; species Ottelia alismoides. The sequence goes on along the minus strand of JAZKJV010005388.1, from coordinate 385,364 downwards.
CACGTCGCCCACAAGGAGCCACGTTCAGATGCCGTCGGATCCCTGAAGATCGGACGGTGCACTCTCAGCCACGTGTCCTCTCCAGAGCTTCACCGAGCCTCAACCCCGAGCCTCCAGGCTTGGGACGTCTGAACCTTCCCCGAGCATGCAGCGGATCCGACCCTCAGCCGAGCCTACCCGAAGCGCCTCCGAACCTCTGCCTTGACCGAGCCTCCATCCGAGCCTGGGCCGCACGTGCCTGGCACGTGCGTACCTGGGAAATTTGCAGAGGAGCCCACTGACTTCTCCACATTAGCATGCAGGTCCAGAAGCATGTGCAGTCCACGTGCACGTCGGGCATTTTGCACTTATGCCCTCGCGACTTTCAACATTTGCAAAAATGCCCCTGTGCTTGTGGACAATTTACAGGGAAGGACTCGTCTTTATTTTTATTACATTTTCGTCCCTCCCAGGGACCTGTTTGTAGGTATCTTTTCATGTTTCCTTTCAGTTATGCCCCTGCTTTCTTTGTTGAGTATCTTGAGCTACGTATCTCCAATCGAGTTGATTTCAGTTTCGTTTTAAAGCTGGTTTGATGATCTTTCAAATGGCATGCTTGATTACTGTTTTGGACACAATGATTTTGTTATGTATTATTTTATAGCGATGTGTCTATTTGAGCTCAATATGATGCCTTTCTTAATATTATTCATCACATCTGCCTTTTTTTGTAAGGAACTCGAAATTAACTCTTATTTATTTCTGCTCATTCTTTTCACCTAGGGCATATTTTAATTGCATTGCATGATCATTTATTTGCATTAAAAAAATGTTTTAAAAAAAATTGCATGTTTATTTTAATGCATTATCTTGTTATATCTTTGCATGTATTGACCTATAGGCCTTTAATTCAACACTTAATTAAATAAACTCAAATCTGATTAATACGAGAGAGGCTCGTGTCCCTGAGTTCGACCTTGGTTTCTTGCCAAGTAAAATAAATAACGATCACCTCATTTTGATTTATCATCGCATATATTTAAATGAGGTGATCTTTTGACGACCAAAATCGGCCCGACTGCACCGACATTTCCAAGTGCTAATTTAGCATTATTAAAGGGCCGATTCCGCGTTCGTCAAATGGCGCCGTTGCCGGGGACACGGCTCATTTCTTTTATTTTTTGGATTTTTGTGTGTTTAATTTAGTGTTCCTTTTTATAGGTCAATTAACCACATATTTTGCATATAAAATTTTTTCTTTCTTATTTGATATCTAACTATCGTTTCTGTGGCATAGGCCCTTGATGGATCAAGGAGGCGAGGAGCAGGACGTTCCCCGCTGCGAGGAGCCGCAGGAGTATGCTTGGAGCAAAGGAGGAAGAAAAGAAAAAAAAATGTCTCGCATTTTTTGTTGCATTTTTAATTCGTCTTTTACAGCGGTCTTCGATCGAAGACTCGCGGGTGTAATCGAACGATCGTGGTTGTGTGGGGATCGTCCCCACTTGAGTGTCGACCTAGGATAGACATGCGGCTCTCCGAACTCACTTTATTTTTACGTGCTTGATCGTAGGTAGGACACACTCAAAGATAGACGCACGTAATCTCGCTTCACTTAGCCAAACTTAAATGGATATCATCCCCGCTAATAGATGCATGATTAGGTGCGGTTTTATTCGACTTGCATACATAGATTTTGGTTTTCAAAACAGCCCCGGTTTTTCATGTGTTTTTGTCAAATCACTGCATGATTTCTCGCTTAGCCTAGATCGCGTTTTTCTTCATCGAATACATGTTTTTCACGGCTTTCATTTCCTAGATTGATCACCTAGGAATAATGGAAAATGGAATGAACGGTAGACGATGATTTTCTGATTGATGTGCTAACCTTAATTCAGTGATAATTTAAAATAAAATTGGGACTGTTAATTGCAAGTCAACCTAAAATGGAGTAAAATTCGGTTTTGGGAGAGCAACACCCGTGCATACGCCTTGATTCACATTTTCTTCGCGTAATTATCTAATGTTTTATCACCAATAAAACAGACAAGATAATTAACCAACCTTGGTTGGTTTCATGTGTGAGTTGGTGAAACTAAGGGTTTGTTTGCTTGAATTGAGCCTTTGTTGCAGCACACAACCCTAAAACCTTAGTCACTCCATTTCATCTCCAAAGATTCAACCGCTCACTTGTAAATCCATCCCTCTTCTTCGTTCACCTTGGGTCCCTTCCAACATCAAATCCCATCTTTATACTTAGGCTAATCTCAGCCTAAGTATAGGGGGGACCCGAGTCCCCGTGATTTTCTCTACTCTTCCTTTCTTGCCTTTATACTTAGGTTATTTCTAACCTAAGTGTAGGGGGAGCCCCTCTTAGCTCCCGTATATTCTTCTATATTTAAATGGACCTATGTACTTGTAACATCTAGTGCTATGAGGACATAGCAAAGTTTAAGTATAGGGGGGTATACCGTATATACCGTATATTTACTTTAGCTATAATCTGAAAAATTTTGAAAAATTAAAAACTTTTTGGCTAAGGTAAAATTCATTGGACTAAGAGAACTCAAATAATTTCGCGGTTTTTTCGATATTATGTTACATTATTTTACAGAAATATTTTCGAAAATGATTTTTTGAAAATGTTTTGAAAATTTTTATTCTTGTGTGACATGGTTTTGAAAAGATTTGCCTTCTCTTTTCAAGAAAAGTCGAGTTTAACTTGTGTATTAACTTTATTAAAATCCATAAAAATGAGAAAAATCCTAAAAATCCTTTAAGAGTCATTGGTGACTACTAAACCCAATTAAGTCAGTCGCGTTCAGTGAGGGTTCGCCCTTAGCAGATTGGATGGTTTAGAGGACATCGCGCAAGGCCCCGTCCTCAAGCAACGGGATTCGGCCTGTACTTACATCCATACTGGCTGAATCGCGGATGCTCAATTGAGCTTAGAAAGTTCTAATATCTCTTGAAGTTTTTTTTTTAAAAAAAGTGTCTTGTTTTTTAATGAAGAAGTTGGATTAGTCCTCTACACTTTCACTCTCAACCAGGATCTGATTTGGTCAAGAAGACTTAGCTTTTAGAATTCTTTGAGATTTTAGGTTAACCAGCCTTAGCCATCAGGGTCTTAGACTTAATCATCCACAATCCCCTAAGTTTCTAGATTTGCATGTTATATTCCATGCTTAGTCTCAGACAGAAAGAATATGATCAGCACATCACATGCACGACTGCGGTTTTTGATGAGATGAGTTGATTTTTCACACGAAGGATTGGGATGAGGAAGTCGAGTTTGGATTTGATCTAATGATGCTCGAGGATGGGATAAGATCTTTGAAGGCTTCACGAAACCTGAGTGTCAGCAATATTAGCCAGTATGAGAACTTGATTCTTATACTAATCTCTTGATATTGACCTAAGTGCCAGGGTGTGAAATAAATAAAAAATTGTTGATCAGTGTGCGCCAACTCTTGGTAAAAGCAGTGGAGCTAACCACCAATTATACAAGTCAATAAAATTCAAAGAAAATCTCTCATTCCACCAAAGTCAAATATCAAAGAGCTTCCACCAAAGGCGAGCGCTCCCAACCATTTCAAAGTGTCCACTTGGACCACCGCTATTAGGACCAGGAGTCGGGCTTGCACCAAAAAAGGGCTCTGCATCGTAAATGCTACAAGTCTGGGTGTCGAAGGTACGATAGGTACTCAAAAGAGACACACCCCGGTGTACTCCCAGGAAAACAAGTGCAGACGGCTCCAACTTCTCTTGACGGACGCACTGATCAACACCAAAAAAATGTGTTGCGTAAAAGGCACTAGAGAGAATCCTTGTTCCAATGAGAGGGAGAGAAGAATTGACACAATCCCATGCCCTCCATTTTCTGGCCTGCCATCCACATTTTCTAAGTCTGACAACTAAAGAGACGGTGGACTGAATGCAAGATTTGATTTATTCCCTAGTGCTGAGGATTGGGTCCTTAGGAGATTTTCTCGGACCAAGATTTTGGGTGAAGACTTGACTCTACTCTCGAAATTGCAGTCAACACTAAACTTCATATCCTTTAGTTTATATGTATATCAGAGAGAGTCTAGAGAAATAGAGGAATTGGAAGCCTCTTGATTAAGGCTGGGTTGAACTCTAGAATTTTGGATCTCTGAAGCCGAGTCGACTTGATCAGATTGGATCCGGTATTCACATGCACAAGGGGGTTAATCCAACTTAGTCATTCTTTTTGATGCTCGAGGACGAGCATAGTTTAAGTATAGGGGGGTGATGAACCTCAGTTTCATCATCTTTATTTATTATAATTAACCCCCTTGCTTAATGTTTTGTCAATAAATCCCTGTTAATGTCCTATAATTAACAGAGTCCTTAATAAATTAAAAATCACAAAAAAATGACAAAATAAAAATTCGTGGTGTTTTTAGACTTAAAAATACCTTCAAAAATATTTCGGGTCCTTGTTTGATCTCTTTTCCAGTTTTGGTCAACATGAAACTTGTAGATCTCGTCAAGATCTACAACTTTCATGTTTTGAGTTTTCTCAAATTCGGCCTCTATAACCTCTAAAAATCAAAAATATCATCCTAATAATCTGATCGGGCCACGTGGCCCAATCTGGGGGCGCCACGTGGCCCGCCTCCTTTGCCTTTTCCGCCTCTCCTACCGACCGTTGGATCGGCCTCTTGATCCAACGGCCCAGGCCTCTCCACGTAGCCGCCTTCTCCTAGCCATCAGATTTCCCCCGCGCTTCATCCTCACCATCACTTAGCGCCGCGCCCACAGCTTGACACGTGGCGCGTTGTGCGCCCTTTGATGGCACCCCGGATCTCTCATCTTGGCCGCTGCTCCCACTTATTTCCCTCTGCCGTTCGATCATCTCCCACTCACATCATCACCGTCCACCGGCGCGCACACCTTAGCTTGACACGTGGCGCTTCCATCCGCCTTCGATTCGCATCGCCCAGATCTTATCTACGCCGCTCTTCAGCGCTCAAGTGGCAACCGTTGGATCTCCAGATCCAACGGTCAGGCCCCGTCGTCTACCTCCAGACCCTCTTCTCTCTCCCACGTTCCACCTCGCGCAACCCGCTCCCCCTTCCATTTTTCTCGTCTTCACCTTCCACCATCTCCACTCTCCAATTGCCCCACGCCCTTCCTCCATCACCCACGACCCTCGCGCACTCCTCCATTAACCACCAACCTCTCACCGCGCTCCCCATTTCCTCCTCGAAACCACGTCGCCCACCATCACTTCTGCCGAGCTTCCCCTTCAAATACGCCTCCACTACACCCCTTCGCCGGCGTCCACCTTTACGTGAGGGCTCGCCCAGCCCTCCTCCGTCTCCCTGTGACAGGGGGAGGCGTAGGATCGAGCGACTACGACGAAGTCCCTCCGGTGAGACCCTCTGCCATGGGTGCAGAGCTGCGGCGCCATCGCGACCGCCTGAGCTGCATGGACTGGCTGACCATGTCCAGCGACGACCCGGGGCTCGCTTAGAGCTTCAGCCCAAGCCCTCCGCTCCGCTTCCGACCAGGTAAGCCCCTCTGATCTTCCTTTGTTTTTTTTATTTGATTTCATCGAATTAATTAGCCCTCTTCGGTCATCCCCTCGCTCCGATGACCACTCCATTAGCTTCGCCTCCGTTCCCCCTTTTTCGCGCAACCTTCCGCTCACCGTCTCCTTCCTCCAAACCCTCAGTCACCCTCCGGTCATATCCTCCGCCGCGAGGCGGAGGAGCTCCGAGCTCCTCCACATTCTTCACCCCGACGAGCTCCCATTTCATTCACCCACGTAATCACTTCCCGTGCTTCGGCTATAGGACTAACCTTGCAGGTCTTCCTCTCAATGATCGGAGCGTCGCCGGAGGGCAATTCTCTTTGGCCGTTCTCGACTCCAATGATCTGATGGACTTCACCAGAGGGACCATCGCATCGCCCGGGCTCGAAGCTTCATCGACAATTCTCCAGGAGCCTCGGGCGAGCTCCACCGGGCCCAGGAAGGAGCGGCGGAGCTGGAGCTCCGTCGCCGGAGTTTAGCTCTCGCCGCCTGCTACAGATGAAGGAAGAGGAGCAGTAGCCGTTGGATGCTCCGCCCCGGAGTTCATCCAACGGCTACAATTCAGCCACGTCGCCCACAAGGAGCCACGTTCAGATGCCGTCGGATCCCTGAAGATCGGACGGTGCACTCTCAGCCACGTGTCCTCTCCAGAGCTTCACCGAGCCTCAACCCCGAGCCTCCAGGCTTGGGACGTCTGAACCTTCCCCGAGCCTGCAGCGGATCCGACCCTCAGCCGAGCCTACCCGAAGCGCCTCCGAACCTCTGCCTTGACCGAGCCTCCATCCGAGCCTGGGCCGCACGTGCCTGGCACGTGCGTACCTGGGAAATTTGCAGAGGAGCCCACTGACTTCTCCACATTAGCATGCAGGTCCAGAAGCATGTGCAGTCTACGTGCACGTCGGGCATTTTGCACTTATGCCCTCGCGACTTTCAACATTTGCAAAAATGCCCCTGTGCTTGTGGACAATTTACAGGGAAGGACTCGTCTTTATTTTTATTACATTTTCGTCCCTCCCAGGGACCTGTTTGTAGGTATCTTTTCATGTTTCCTTTCAGTTATGCCCCTGCTTTCTTTGTTGAGTATCTTGAGCTACGTATCTCCAATCGAGTTGATTTCAGTTTCGTTTTAAAGCTGGTTTGATGATCTTTCAAATGGCATGCTTGATTACTGTTTTGGACACAATGATTTTGTTATGTATTATTTTATAGCGATGTGTCTATTTGAGCTCAATATGATGCCTTTCTTAATATTATTCATCACATCTGCCTTTTTTTTAAGGAACTCGAAATTAACTCTTATTTATTTCTGCTCATTCTTTTCACCTAGGGCATATTTTAATTGCATTGCATGATCATTTATTTGCATTAAAAAAATGTTTTAAAAAAAATTGCATGTTTATTTTAATGCATTATCTTGTTGTATCTTTGCATGTATTGACCTATAGGCCTTTAATTCAACACTTAATTAAATAAACTCAAATCTGATTAATACGAGAGAGGCTCATGTCCCTGAGTTCGACCTTGGTTTCTTGCCAAGTAAAATAAATAACGATCACCTCATTTTGATTTATCATCGCATATATTTAAATGAGGTGATCTTTTGACGACCAAAATCGGCCCGACTGCACCGACATTTCCAAGTGCTAATTTAGCATTATTAAAGGGCCGATTCCGTGTTCGTCAAATGACCTGGTCCTTTAAACGGCGCCATTTGACGAACGCGGAATCAGCCCTTTAATAATGCTAAATTAGCACTTGGAAATGTCGGTGCAGTCGGGCCGATTTTGGTCGTCCAAAGATCACCTCATTTAAATATATGCGATGATAAATCAAAATGAGGTGATCGTTATTTATTTTACTTGGCAAGAAACCAAGGTCGAACTCAGGGACACGAGCCTCTCTCGTATTAATCAGATTTGAGTTTATTTAATTAAGTGTTGAATTAAAGGCCTATAGGTCAATACATGCAAAGATACAACAAGATAATGCATTAAAATAAACATGCAGATTTTTTTTTAAAACATTTTTTTAATGCAAATAAATGATCATGCAATGCAATTAAAATATGCCCGAGGTGAAAAGAATGAGCAGAAATAAATAAGAGTTAATTTTGAGTTCCTTAAAAAAAAGGCAGATGTGATGAATAATATTAAGAAAGGCATCATATTGAGCTCAAATAGACACATCGCTATAAAATAATACATAACAAAATCATTGTGTCCAAAACAGTAATCAAGCATGCCATTTGAAAGATCATTAAACCAGCTTTAAAACGAAACTGAAATCAACTCGATTGGAGATACGTAGCTCAAGATATTCAACAAAGAAAGCAGGGGCATAACTGAAAGGAAACATGAAAAGATACCTACAAACAGGTCCCTGGGAGGGACGAAAATGTAATAAAAATAAAGACGAGTCCTTCCCTGTAAACTGTCCACAAGCACAGGGGCATTTTTGCAAATGTTGAAAGTCGCGAGGGCATAAGTGCAAAATGCCTGACGTGCACGTGGACTGCACATGCTTCTGGACCTGCATGCTAATGTGGAGAAGTCAGTGGGCTCCTCTGCAAATTTCCCAGGTACGCACGTGCCAGGCACGTGCGGCCCAGGCTCGGATGGAGGCTCGGTCAAGGCAGAGGTTCGGAGGCGCTTCGGGTAGGCTCGGCTGAGGGTCGGATCCGCTGCAGGCTCGGGGAAGGTTCGGACGTCCCAAGCCTGGAGGCTCGGGGTTGAGGCTCGGTGAAGCTCTGGAGAGGACACGTGGCTGAGAGTGCACCGTCCGATCTTCAGGGATCCGACGGCATCTGAACGTGGCTCCTTGTGGGCGACGTGGCTGAATTGTAGCCATTGGATGAACTCCGGGGCGGAGCATCCAACGGCTACTGCTCCTCTTCCTTCATCTGTAGCAGGCGGCGAGAGCTAAACTCCGGCGACGGAGCTCCAGCTCCGCCGCTCCTTCCTGGGCCCGGTGGAGCTCGCCCGAGGCTCCTGGAGAATTGTCGATGAAGCTTTGAGCCCGGGCGATGCGATGGTCCCTCTGGTGAAGTCCATCAGATCATTGGAGTCAAGAACGGCCAAAGAGAATTGCCCTCCGGCGACGCTCCGATCATTGAGAGGAAGACCTGCAAGGTTAGTCCTATAGCCGAAGCACGGGAAGTGATTACGTGGGTGAATGAAATGGGAGCTCGTCGGGGTGAAGAATGTGGAGGAGCTCGGAGCTCCTCCGCCTCGCGGCGGAGGATATGACCGGAGGGTGACTGAGGGTTTGGAGGAAGGAGACGGTGAGCGGAAGGTTGCGCGAAAAAGGGGGAACGGAGGCGAAGCTAATGGAGTAGTCATCGGAGCGAGGGGATGACCGGAGAGGGCTAATTAATTCGATGAAATCAAATAAAAAAACAAAGGAAGATCAGAGGGGCTTACCTGGTCGGAGGCGGAGCGGAGGGCTTGGGCTGAAGCTCTAAGCGAGCCCCGGGTCGTCGCTGGACATGGTCAGCCAGTCCATGCAGCTCAGGCGGTCGCGATGGCGCCGCAGCTCCGCACCCATGGCGGAGGGTCTCACCGGAGGGACTTCGTCGTCGTCGCTCGATCCTCCGCCTCCCCCTGTCACAGGGAGACGGAGGAGGGCTGGGCGAGCCCTCGCGTAAAGGTGGACGCCGGCGAAGGGGTGTAGTGGAGGCGTATTTGAAGGGGAAGCTCGGCGGAAGTGATCGTGGGCGACGTGGTTTCGAGGAGGAAATGGGGAGCGTGGAGAGAGGTTGGTGGTTAATCGAGGAGTGCGCGAGGGTCGTGGGTGATGGAGGAAGGGCGTGGGGCAATTGGAGAGTGGAGATGGTGGAAGGTGAAGACGAGAAAAATGGAAGGGGGAGCGGGTTGCGCGAGGTGGAACGTGGGAGAGAGAAGAGGGTCTGGAGGTAGACGACGGGGCCGGACCGTTGGATCTGGAGATCCAACGGTTGCCACTTGAGCGCTGAAGAGCGGCGTAGATAAGATCTGGGCGATGCGAATCGAAGGCGGATGGAAGCGCCACGTGTCAAGCTAAGGTGTGCGCGCCGGTGGACGGTGATGATGGTGAGTGGGAGATGATCGAACGGCAGAGGGAAATAAGTGGGAGCAGCGACCAAGATGAGAGATCCGGGGTGCCATCAAAGGGCGCACAGCGCGCCACGTGTCAAGCTGTGGGCACGGCGCTAAGTGATGGTGACGATGAAGCGCGGGGGAAATCTGATGGCTAGGAGAAGGCGGCTACGTGGAGAGGCATGGGCCGTTGGATCAAGAGGCCGATCCAACGGTCGGTAGGAGAGGCGGAAAAGACAAAGGAGGCGGGCCACGTGGCGCCCCCAGATTGGGCCACGTGGCCCGATCAGATTATTAGGATGATATTTTTGATTTTTAGAGGTTATAGAGGCCGAATTTGAGAAAACTCAAAACATGGAAGTTGTAGATCTTGACGAGATCTACAAGTTTCATGTTGACCAAAACTGGAAAAGAGATCAAACAAGGACCCGAAATATTTTTGAAGGTATTTTTAAGTCTAAAAACACCACGAATTTTTATTTTGTCATTTTTTGTGGTTTTTAATTTATTAAGGACTCTGTTAATTATAGGACATTAACAGGGATTTATTGACAAAACATTAAGCAAGGGGGTTAACTATAATAAATAAAGATGATGAAACTGAGGTTCATCAATGACCAGTGTAGTCAAGTCATCCAGCTGCAGGCTCACATGATATGACTTTGGAACTCAAGCTTGCTTATTGGCTTTACAACATTTGTACATACTTTGCAGGCTTTTTATTTTTGTACATGCCTGGATTTTTTTTGAATACTATATACAACAGCATTTACATAAGGAGTTTTTCCTCTTGAGCCAGTAGACTATCCCTCTTTTGAAGCTTTATTGCAACCCACAGCCTCCTGTCTTTAGACTTCCTAATCAATGGACGGGTTGGGGTGCACTTCCCTCCCTAGAGGAGGACAAATGTTTCCACTTGTGTGCGTCTCGTACCGGCAAATTCAATCCCCTCACCACTCCAACTGAGTTGAGCCATGTGAAAGGTGCAGGTGTCCAAGTTAGGTCATTATCAACAAGAGTCGTGCGTATGCTCCGAAATACTCTACTTAGGCAGTTAAGAATCCATTGAACCAAGTCCTGTGATCCTCAAAGAATTAAGTCAACTAGACCTGAAGTACCTCAAACCCAGTTCCTATAAGGTTCCTGTTATTAGGTAGATTTTAAGGTCCAATCAAGCTCCAATCTCCAGATTTTACTTAGACTTGTTCAACTATCAAACTCAATCCGAAAAATACGAATGCTATGCAAATGATATGCAAAGTGCAGGAAATATTTTTGTGATGCAATTTTCACAGATTTTGAACTTTTTATGGATTTTTTTCGAAAAGATGATGATGATGCATATGCATTTTTTGTATTTTTCACAAAGATTTTTCAAATGTTTTTGGATTTTATTTTTGCAAATGTTTTTGAGATTTTTGCAAACAAAAAGTTTTTAGCTAAAAGTTAGGTGAAAATATGTACATGGGAGTGCTTCTTATATTTACAAGAAGTGGATTTTAAGAATTTACAAGGGTAAGTGGTCAATTTTATACATACACATATATATAGTGGATTTTGGTGTGATGTAAATATTCCTCAAACTTATTTGACACAAGTTTTTCACAAAATTTTTGAAAACTATAGTCCAAAATATTTTTTACAAACATTTTTGCAAACATGTACACACATTTGAGAATCATTTTGCAAAGGTTTTCAAAACAGCATATATAGATTTTTCAAAATATTTTCGCAGCCATTTTTCAAACCATTTGCAAATCATTTTCCAAACATTTTATTTCACACAAAGAAAAGAAATTTTACAAACCATACATTTTTACAAAGGTTGAAAATATGTAACAAAACGTTTTCAAAATAGTTTTCAATAGATGTTCACAAAGATTTTCAAACTATTTTTCAAACATTTTACAAAAAAAAACATTTTCACCTGATTTATTAATCAGTAAATACAAAAAGAACTTGAGGAACAAAACACCTTTTTATTAAGGTTTTTAATGAATTGTAAAGAATTATTAGCCATATTATTAAGAAGATACGAAAGTACGAGTTATGGCTAAAGTATATACATAGTATATACGACCCCCCTATACTTGGCTTGAGCTATGTCCTCATAGATCGGAGAGAAAAGAGAAGACATAACTCGTACTAAGTATAGACAAGTCTAAAGAATAAATAAATGAATCAAGGAGAAAATTGACCGTCCCCCCTATACTTAGGATCAAATAATCCTAAGTATAGCAGACTGTACACAACGCAGGGAGGGTTAAGGGTGGGAATGAACAGATCGTACTCAGATTGTCTCCCCCTATACTTAGGGTAAAATATCCCTAAGTATAGACAAGAAGAGGAGACAATGGAGAGGATCGGAATAAATAAAAACTCGGGGTGCAAACCCCCCTATACTTAGGACAAAGTACGTCCTAAGTACAGAAAACTGACAACAAGGGGCGGCACCTTTTTGATAGATAAAGAAAATAGAAAAGGAAAAGAAGAAAAGAAGAAAAGAAGAAAAGAAGAAAAGAAGAAAATAAATCAACAGATGAAAGAGTGATATAGACAGATGATCTGTACAGCGGAAGATGGAAGTGATCACCATGTGTGAGTCGTAGATGATACGAGTCAAAGAACACCTCTCATACCAGAAGAATGGGGGCAACGTCAATGGTCGGCGGATCATGATCTAGATATAGCTTCAGTCGTTGACCATTGACGCGGAAGGTAGAGAAAGATGACGGTTCGGATATGTCAATACTGCCATTGTCATGTACCTTCCTAACCACATACGGACCTTTCCACTTGCTCTGTAATTTCCCTGGGAATAATTTCAGCCTGGAATCAAACAACCATACTCTCTGATATGGCTCAAACTGTTTATGGATGATATGCGAATCGTGCCATGTCTTCACTTTCTCCTTGTACTGTAGGCTGTTGGAAAAGGTTGTATCTCTCAGTTCTTCCAGGGCTGCCAATTCTGCTCTTCTCTGTTCTCCTATGCTCTCGGTATCTAACAGTAACTCAGTGACTGCCCAAAAAGATTTGTACTTGATTTCCACTAGCAAATGGCACGGCTTGCCATAGAAGAGTCGAAAGGGAGATGTCCCCAATGGATTCTTGAAAGAAGTCCGATAGGCCCACAAGATCGAGTCCAAAAGTTGTGACCAATCCTTTCGGTCTGGACGGACAACTTTCTGCAAGATTGTTTTTATCTCCCGGTTCGATACTTCGGCAAGACCATTAGTCTGAGGGTGATACGGTATGGCGACCCGATGGTCAATGTCAAACTCGTCTGCAAGGGCCCTAACCTTGTCATTGATGAAATGAGACCCCACGTCTGAAATCAAGACTCTCGGTACCCCGAACCGTGAAATGATATTTTTCCTCAAGAATTTGCACACGGTTCTAGCATCTGCGGCTCAGGCGGGAATGGCCTCAACCCATCAACTGACATAATACACAGCGAGCAAAATATGCTCGAATCCCTGACTCTTAGGAAATGGGCCCATGAAATCAATCCCCCATGCATCAAAAACCTCACAGAAGTAAATGGGTTGCATGGGCATCATGTCTCTCTGTCTGCAGGTTCCCATTTTCTGACAGTCAGTACATCTCTTCACGAACTCATCAGAATCCTTAAAGAGAGTAGGCCACCATAGGCCGGATTGAAGCACCTTCTGTGCTGTCCTTTTTCCAGAATGATGTCCTCCTGCCTCAAGCTTGTGGCAGTATGTGAGGACGCTATGATGCTCTTCTTGAGGAATGTACCTCCTCCAAATGTTGTCCCCTCCCTCATAATAAAGGACGGGGTCCTCTCAATGGTAAAACTTGGCCTTCGCCAGGAAGGTCTCGAATTTCTGCCTGGGCCAACCTTGTGGAACCGTCTTGGCGACAAGATAGTTCACAATGTCGGCGTACCATGGGAGCGAGGTGATAGACAATATCGCCTCATTTGGAAATGTCTCAGTGATAGGTGCGTTGGGTTCAGATTCCTCAAGATTCTCCAATATGGAGAGATGATCGGCCACCACATTCTTGACTTCAGGCTTATCCTTAATCTCAATATCAAATTCCTGGAGTAGAAGGATCCATCTGGTAAGACGCGCTTTAGCATCCTTCTTGGCCATTAAGTACCGGATGGCGGTGTGATCAGTGTAAATTGTCACTCTAGATCCGAGAATATAAGATCGATACTTATCCAAAGCAAAGACTACAGCCAGCATCTCTTTCTCAGTCACAGTGTAATTCCGCTGAGCGGCATCCAAAGTCCGGCTGGTGTAGTGAATGGCAAACGGTAAACCATCCATCCTCTGTCCAAGCATAGCCCCAATGGCAAAATCTGAAGCATCTGTCATGATCTCGAATGGGAGAGACCAATCGGGTGGCTGAAGGACAGGAGCTGAAACAACCATATCTTTGAGAGTCTCAAAAGACGCAAGACACTTATCATTGACGATGAACTCGGTATCTTTCGTCGGCAGATCAGTAAGCGGTCGGGCAATACGACTGAAGTCCTGAATGAACCGTCGGTAGAAACCGACATGCCCCAGAAAAGACCGCAACTGATGCAAATTGGACGGTGGATTGAGTTTTCTGATGATATCCACCTTGGCCGGATTGACCTCCATGCCCCTGTTGGAGATGATATGACCAAGGACCGTCCCCTGAGTCACCATGAAGCGACTCTTCTCCCAAGATAAAACAAGATTGACCTTTATGCAGCGCTGAAGCACACAGTCTAGGCAGTCAAGACAAGCATCGAACTTGTCGCCATAGACCGAGAAGTCATCCATGAAGACCTCTAAACAGTCACCCACCATGTCCGAAAATATGGACAACATGCACCTTTGGAATGTTGCTAGAGCGTTACATAGACCAAAGGGCATCCGTCTGAAAGCATACATCCCAAACGGACAGGTGAATGTCGTTTTCTCCTGGTCTTCGGACGCAATGGCCACTTGATTATAGCCGGAGTACCCGTCAAGAAAGCACTAATGACTCTTTCCAGCTAGCCGCTCGATAATCTGATCAATGAATTGTAGCGGGAAATGATCCTTCTGGGTGGCCTCATTCAATCGTCTGTAGTCCACACATACCCTCCAAGAAGTGGGCATTCGGGTAGCGATCTCCTCTCCAGACTCATTCACAACCGTAGTGATACCCGTCTTCTTGGGCACCACATGTAACGGACTAACCCATTTAGAGTCGGAGATGGGGTAGATAAAATCGGCGCTCCACCACTTCGAAATTTCTTTCATGACTACGTCTCAAAGATTCAGATTTAACCGTCGTTGGAACTCAAGCGACGGCCTAGCGTTATCCTCAAGATAGATGTGGTGGGAGCACAAAGCCAGACTAATCCCCTGGAGATCAGCTATACTCCAACCTATCGCCTTGCGGTTTCTTTTAAGAGCCCCCATCAGACGAGATTCTTGTTCTCCAGTCAAACCTGCTGAGATAATGACTGGGTGCATATCTGGTTCACCCGCAAGGAATCTATACTTCAACGACTGCGGCAGAGGCTTCAGTTCTGGACAACTGGGAGGTGGCAGATCTGGCTTTTGATATGTCTGTGTAAAAGCCACCAGGTCTGCATGGGAGAACTCTCGCTCTGCATGAATTTCTGACAAAGGGCGACCTGCTGAATCATCAATAAACTGCACTGGCTCGCACTCTGTCATGGTTGTTGGCTCAGAAAGAATCAGACAAGGTAAATAGTCATCAAAATCATCCCAGTCAATGTTTGAATTCGAGGGATCAGAAGAAGATGACCAGGATTGAAAATCATCGGCACCACTAGTCACAACGCTATCAGCCTCAGGTGTATCCTCGTCCAAGGATGTGCTCTCCCGGCTCTCGACTACCATAAGCTTTAGATATAGTGAATCTGTAGGCAAGGCGAGGGTCGGTGCTACAGGATCTCTCCAGTTGGATTCATTGTCTGTCATCACAAAATCACACTCCTGGTAGATGTCTAGCTCTTCCTCTGTCATCTGCGCAGCTTCGCTGGACTGCTCCGAGCATTCAAGTTCTCTGGCTTTGGTTTCCTCGATCGTCTCTATTTGTATGGTTTCGCCCTCTACGCGAAAACATACCCTCCCACAATCATGATCGGTCACCGCCTTGGTTGTGGCCAAGAATGGACGTCCGAGTATGATGGGGGCATCGGTTACCGATTCAGGGATCTCCATTCCAACACAACGAAGTCCACGGGAAATTTCAGGCCCTGAATGGTAACGACCACATCTTTCAATAACCCCTTCGGCCTCTTAGTCGACCTATCAGCAAACTGAAGGATTGTCCTGCTCCTAAGAAGAGGACCAAACTCGAGTCGGTCGAGTAAGGCTACCGGAAGAAGGTTGATTGAAGAGTCGTTGTCTAACAGAGTACGATCAAACTGCTGCTCTTGAATCTCGCATCTGACATAGGGAGCTCCTGCATCTGGTCGCTTGGCTGGCAGTTTGTTCTGGATGGTGCAGCAAGTGGAATGAGTGAGCACATGGATCTGATCTCTGTGGTTCCTCCTCTTCCTGCGGACGGTAGTCTTCTCTTTCAAGTTCTTTTTGAAGAGGGGGATGTGCTCAAGTGCTTCCTGTAGAGTCAGCTGAATATGGAACCTGTCAATGATCTGGGTGCTGAACTCTACCTGTTGCTCTTTTTTGTGATTTTCTCTTTTGTTCCCCTTCGCTCGGCGGAGTGCCTCAGGGAAGGGGATGGTAGGTGCCTCCTCAGATGGAGGGCTAGGAATAGGTCCCTGTGCCTGTGAAGGAGGAGAATCCATACAATCATCATCTTGCAATACATATAGATCCGTAATGTGAACAGAAACCTTTCCTTTATTCATATTTTTGTTTTTCTTTTTGTTACCACAGTCCATAGATACAAAAGGTGGTAACATCACAGAGGGAAGCTCAACAAAAGTGGATGTGGTGGCCTCAGTACCACCACCGGCACCTGTCTTCGCGGCATCAGCACCGCGCTCTGGCTCAGCATCCAAAATGGTGGCATCAGCACCACCATCTGCATCTGGTTTCACGATGGCCTCAGTACTGTCGTCTGGATCTCCATCATTGGTGGCCTCAGTACCACCGTCTTCAACATCATCATTAGCGGCATCAGCACCGCTACTCCGCTCCTCTGGCGCTCATGGTTCTGCATGTGGTCATCGCTCAGAAGAGGCACCGCCGACTGGCATCTTACCGCTCCTAGTAGTCACAAAATCAGCATCATACAACGAAAGAGATATGTCACTCAAATAGTCACTAGGAGAGGTATCCTCTGTAAACTCTACCTGCTCAGACTTTCTCTTCAGATTGTTCGGATTAGGTTCAATCTAAGCAGGTATGGCGGCCTTGCCTTTGATGATTTACCTCTTCTCCTGCCGGAATTCATCCATTTCTTGCCTGAAGGATGCTCGCTGTTTGGAGAGCAAGCGGGCAAGATCATCGAGAGCTGGGTTCTCAAAAGTGGGGGCTTGAGAACCGGATGGGTTCCCTTGCGGGAAATGAGGTTGTTGCTGTTGCTGCTGGTATGGATAATTCTGGGTAGGCTGGGAATAAGATTGATGAGGCTGCTGACGCTGCCTCCACTGTTGTCCCTGATAGGCGGGACGAGGACCACTCTGGTACTGCGGCTGGTGGGCATACTGGGGCTGTTGCCGCTGCTGTGGCTGCTGGCTGCTCTGTTGTCCTTGAGTTGGATTCTGCTGCTGGGATGAGGAGCCACCGTTGCCCCAACGGAATCCTAGGTGATCGCGACGAATCCCAGGCTGAGGGTACCGGTCGTACCAAATCCCATTGACTTCCATCAATGGTTCCTGCTCGAAGGAGGGTGGAGGAAGAACTGCCAGTGGCTGCTTCGGCTGGTAGACCACCATCTGAGTGTCTGGAGATGGCGGATGCACTGGGTAGTACTGTAGCAGTGGAACCGGCTCTGCCTGGATATGGTTGACCTGGCGGTACGAGGTAGAGGGTTGGTTGGAACTGCTATTGCTGGGGTCAGACCGTGACCTGGGAGGCTGCTGGGAAGAAGTCTGTGCCTCCTGAACGCAGAGAATCTACGTCTTCAGGTCACTCATCGTCTTGGCAATTTGGTCCATCTGGGCCATGCCTTGCATCTGTTTCTTCTCGAGGATCTCGAGACGGTCCAACTTCTCACTAATGATGCCCATGTCGGCTGCGGCTGATTCTGCTTGGGCTGCGGCTACCGACGATGTGTTAGGACTGGCATCGATGCGGGCAATCCTTTGGAATGATCCCGCTCCTTGCGGGGGCTTCTGCTGTGTGTAAACACGGGCTTGTGCCATGACGGTGGAGTTCTCTGTCATGCCTTCGTATATGGCCCAAACATCGTCTTCACCCTTTAAAAAGTAGGACCCATCGCAAGAGGCGTTCACTAGCCCCTGCAGCTCCGGTGTCAGCTCACAGAAGAAACTCTGAACCAGGTTGAGCTTGGAGATATCATGATGTGGACACCGGTCAATGAGCTCTCTGAATCGATCCCAGGCTTCATGGAATTGTTCATTCGGGATCATGACAAAGTTGTTGATCATAGCTCTGGTTGCATTCGTCCGGCCGAGAGGGTAATATTTCTTCAGATACGCGGTCCGGAGATCTGCCCAAGTGTCAATGAATCGTCCCAAATGTTTGAGCCAATATGCGACTATGTCTACCAAGGAGAATAAGAAGGCGATCATCTTGATCGTGTCCTCGGTCATCAGCCTATCATGGATCGTGCTGCATATCATCTCGAACTCTTGGAGGTGGAGGTGTGGCTCTTCGGTCGGCAACCCATGGAATTTGGGTAGAAGCTGAATGGTATGAGGCTGAAGCTCGAAATCTCCATGGATAGGAGGGAGTCTGATCCAACGATGAGTGAGGGATGCTGCTGGATTGTGCAATTCCCTCATGATAGTCTGTGGCGGCCTCTCAGCATCGTGATCACCTCCTCCTGCATCAGGTCCTCCTCCTCCTCCACCACCGCCACCGCCCCCAGGTCGGTTTTCTCTCATTTGTTCTATCTCTCGCATGAGATCACCCATGAAGGTTCCCTGATCGCGGATCTGCCTCTGCATTGTCTCCAGGGAAGCTAGCAAAGAATTGTTGATGGTCGCTTGATCAAATAGGAAAGGAGGGTGATTGATGAATATGTGATTCATCACTCTAAAAGTCGAAAATAGAGCTTTGTTCCCGAGTAAATAGCTGCATATTTCCACTTATATTGCATAATTAGCATTCATGCATGCATTGATAACATTTGCATTTTAGCATTCATATTTGCATAAAATAAGAAGCCAAATTTCACTTGTACAAATCACCTGTATATTCACCATACTTCACCTATTTGTATTTATTTTATACTAACTCCAAATCCAATAAAATCAACTCCATAGTGTATATATGACTAACACTAATAAAGGAAAAATATCTAAAAAATA
Source organism: Ottelia alismoides (assembly GCA_037367405.1). Lineage (NCBI taxonomy): Eukaryota > Viridiplantae > Streptophyta > Magnoliopsida > Alismatales > Hydrocharitaceae > Ottelia > Ottelia alismoides. Next base: position 366,325 of record JAZKJV010005388.1, on the reverse strand, counting down.
CTTACTTGTAAAATTGACCAATAAAACCCCAATCCAAGTTGGAGACCTTAGATCTTAAAATGCACATATCTCTCTCATACAGTGTCCGAATTAGGTCCACTCACTTTTAAAGTAATATACATTCAGAGACCTTCGAAACAATACCAATTTTACTAAAATCGGAGCGCGTATGCAAAACTTGGGTTTTGGGGCCCTTTTGTATATTGTACATAATGACTGTTTTACCCTTGTATTTTATCTTTTTATTTTATTCATTATTAAAAATCCAAAAAATTAGATTAAGTTGTAAATAATCTTTTCATATTTTCTCTATTTTCATTTTGATTTTTCTCTCTCTTAAAAATGACAAAAAAATACAAAAGATAAAATGTGGTATTTTATATCTATAAGGTACCACCCAAAAATACATTTTTGTACAGATGATTTCCTTTGATTTTCGGCCCTTCACGAAAGCTGTAGATCTCGTCGAGACGAGCAACTTTCGTGTTGACCACTTTTTGATTTAATTCCTTTTGTTATTTCTTTTTTATTTTCTTTACATTTAATCTTTGAATTTTCTGGGAGCGACATGTGGCAGCTCCTAGAGCCGCCACATGTCACCCCAATTTTTGATTTTCGGATTTAATTTTTATTATTTTCGGATTTTATTATTTTATTATTATTATTTTAATTATTGTTATTTTTAGTAGCCTACTTATTTTATATTATTATTCTATTATTATTATATCCCCCTTTTACCTCTTCTCCCTTTTCTTACTCTCCACTCCAAGCCAATAACTCCCCATCTTCTCCACTTTCTCCACATATTTTCTAAATTCCCTCCTCCTCTTTATATTCACCTCATCTTCTCCATTGTTCATCATCCGCCATTTCAATAGAAAAGAGAGAGAGCTCCGAATATCTGTAGGTGACAGCTACCGATAATCACCGTCGAGCGACGACCTCCGACCACGGCGAGATCCGAGGTGGTCCCGACCACTTTGTTGCAGCATCCCTCGCAGGAAGCTACTCTAGCTTCGAAGGTCCACGCCACCCTTCTTGAGGCCACGATGGAAGCCGCACTCCGTGGCTCCATCTTCGACGAATCACAGGTAAGTAATTCCTCAACTTTTCTTTGTCAATTTTTTTTATCTTACATCATTTATCTTGTTCATCACTAAAACAACTCACAAACAACCACATTATCATCTATCATTTTCACCACCATCATCACACAAATCACATTATCACCACCAAAATATTTTCAACATTCCATCATCACCAAAAAAACAACATCACCGCCATCACAAACCGTTCTTCATCATCTTCTTCTCTTTACATATCCATTCCCTATTAAAAAATATATATAAAAATATAAAACAAAAAAAAAACAAAAGAAAAATAAGTTGCAGGTCACGGCCTGGACGCGTGGCCCCTCCCCACGGCCACCGGCTTCCGCCGCACGCGACGCATGCCTCCACGCGCGGCTGGGTGTCCTCCAGCCAACCACGCGGCCTCCACCTCGTCCCAACGCCACCACAGTTCCGCTCCAGCCCCCATCAGACAGCAACCTCCGTCCTCACGAGCTTGCGGTCGCCGCCCCTCGACGCGGCCCCTCTCTGCTCCAGTGCGTGCGAGCGCGCCACCTCCAGCGCCCCCCTCCGCGCACCCACGTCCCCACCACTGACAACCTCCGCAGCCGCCTGCATCATCCGCCGCAGTCGTCCACCTCGCCACGACCTCCAGCGGTTGCGCGTCACCTCGCGCCGCCCCGCCGAGCGCGCCACCGCCCTCGCGCACGGCGCGGTTCCCCGTCGCCATCCCCATCGCGGCCGTGCTGCCTCCGCACTCTGTGTCAGGCCGCGCTGCCCTCCAGTTCGAGCAGCGCCGCCCAATCGTCCCCGTGCCGCCCTTGCGCCACCCATCAAGGCTCGCCACCCTCAGCCCATCGTGTGCCCTAACTTGGGTTCCAAGCCAGGAACCCAATGAAGGTCTTTTCACTTTATTTAGATTCACTTGTGAAAATTGCATCTTTATTATTGAACTTTCATTAATTGCAAATGCATCCCTGTGAATAGTTTTAAGTTCATTTATTTCAATTTCTGTATTGCAAAGACATCCCTATCTTTGAGCGTTAATTTGGACTGTCATTTTGCATCAGTTTTTAATCACAAAAATATCATTTTGTAGAGCATTTAATTATTTATCTTGTAGATATTTATTTACATTTTTGTGAGCATTTATTCATTTATTAAAATTCAGAGACCGAAAATCAGTGATATTTTACCCATTTAAGCTCTGAAATTCGCATCTAATCATTTATTGATCCAAAAATTGCGAAAAAATTGGAGATGATGCATCTAATTGTGTTTTGATTACTATCCAAGTTTCGTCCAATTAGGAGTTGTCTTGTGCGTAAAATAAATTGTTGAGTGATTTAGGTAAATGATTTTTAATTAATTCCACGAATATGATTTTTGAGAAATTTCAAATCTCCTGGATTCCTTATTACAATATCTATTTGAGATAAATCAATCTTTGGATAATTTGATTTCTGGATTTATTAGAAATTAAATACCCACAGTCACTTTGTTTTAAGTAAAAAAATCATAAAAAATCATAAAGTGTCAGAAAATTCCAAAAATATTAGTGTAGCTTTATTTCATCATATTTAACTTCCAGTAAAATTTCATAATTTTTACGTATCATTTGCACGAAAAATTACATAAAAACTCCAAAAAATTTGCATTTTTCATTTGTGCATTGTAAATCCAAAAATCCCAAAAAAATATATTTTACATTCATCATTGGATTAGGTTATTAGAAAAAAAAATAATTTGGCTGATTTGAGTTACTTTCACATTCAAATTAATTTCGGCTAAGGTGTTGATCTTCTTAATAACCTAATTCATCCGCATTGAAGCATTGGCATTTTTATATTGCATAAAAAATTTTTACAAAAAATACCACTTGGAAAACCGCAATCTAATCATCTAACTTGATCCCGAGTTGTTCCTTTTGCCTCCTTGAGTCGACCCTGGGGCTTGCCCAGGCTAAACAAACATCAAACCGCATCGTTAATTTCATTCGACGATTTAATCGAGCCGTGCGGTTATTTTTGATCGACGCGAATCTATCCGAATGCAACGAAATAGTCAATCATACGACATTAAAAGGGTAGATTTTCGCTTCGTCAAATGGCACCGTTGTCGGGGAGGCAAACGGCTTAGGATTATTTAGAAATTTAGATTTAGGTTTTCCAATTACTCGGGTAGTCTGATCCCCGAACCACCTTGTAATTATTTCATTTTTCAATTATTTTTTTATTGTTATTTTTTATTTTTTCTCTCTCTGACATTTTTATATCTTTTTGTGCGAGGGCTCGGTGGACTTGGAGCGGGCTTTCTTGAAGTCGACGCATCTCGAAGTGCATCGGAGGCCGACTATTCGTGGATCAAGTCGGCTGTTGAGACGCCAGAAGGGTTTTTCATTTTTTTTAACTTGTAAAAATTGTCTGCATTTACAGCGGTTCCCGTTTGGGTTCTCGCGTGTGTAAACATAGTGGAACCGTGTCCCTGTCTGCTGTGTGGTTTGAATTTTAGACTAAGCTTGCACTAGCGGCTCCTTGAGCCACTCTAGGATTTGCTTGTGCTCGTAATTATTTAGGACCACGCATTACACGTAAAAAACACACTTAGACCGCAATCTAGTCAAAACAAATTCGTTCTTCACTTGCTAATAGAACTGCCTGTCTAGGAGCGGCTTTTCTCGTTGCCATTGCATATAGTGTGAAAGATCTCAATTCTGTTCTGCATCCTGCATAAAAACGAAGGGATCACTGTAAGTATTCTCTACTCAGCATACACATCATTATTTTTAACTTGCATCGGCTTTTCTCGATTTCCCCCTCTGATTTTCACATTTAAATTAAAAAGGAAATTGGGACTGGACGATAGGCGTGCTGTCTGGTTGACTAACTAAGTGATAACTTAACTTAAAATCAGGACTTCTAAACATTATTGACCAAAAAATCAATAAAATTGGAAAATTGTTTGCGGGAGATTAATCCCCGACCTTGTTTTCAGGCTGAGTGAGGGTACTTGAGTGTGTGTGAACACCTAAAGGCAGAGCCCAAATCCCTGCCTTCCATATCATGTTCCAACTGATCCTAGCAAATATCACAAGTCGGATAATTTCAGATTCACTGACTAGTACCAAGTAGCCTCCGCCTGTCTCAGGTAGATAGCGGTGAAATTGCGGTACTTTGCGACAAGCTGCCAGTAACCCCCCGGGGTGAAGTTCCGGCCTTGTCAGCCTCCGCCTGCTTGCAGGTAGATAGGGGTGTGGTCTTTGAATCCAACGACTTGGGATAGGAGCGAAGAAAGGAAGGACCGACGGTATCTTAGGCGACAGGTTAAACAGGGAAGACGCATCTGACTCTGAGCTGACTTCCCTATAGGCCGCGTAATCCTTGCTATCTTGCTTGAAAATCACACTTAAAATCTACAAGATTAATTGGACTCGGTTTCGGGTCCTTCATCGTGTTGAGTGTGAACTCGGGGTTTGCTCTTGCATTTGTCTTTGAGTCTGTCTGTGTTATCATGTGTAATTGCACATTTTCTACCTCCATCTGCTTACAATTATCCTTTCCTCTTCAAAGATGTCGGGATATTGGTCCCCATACACTGTGACCTCTGATCAATCCTCCTCAACCATATACCGTTCATCTTCACCTTCTCATTCTTCCATGTATCCTCCGTCATCCACGGGAGATCCTTACCCGTGGTCGGCTCCACCTCAACCCGATTATGAAGTCAGAACTTCGACTGACTTCTCCACTTCTTCGCATTTCTCACCTACTCCATATTCTAACACTCCGGATCCACTTCCACCTTGGGCTGACTGTCCTTACTCTCGAGAGCTTGCAGGAATCAAAGAATCAAATGAAGAGCAAGCCACTGCTGAGACAGATGATTGGCAAAATTATATGCCCCCACATACTTCATTTTCACCTCAAGTAGGGACCATACAACAATTTACATATACACATCCCAACTTGATCTTAGGGCATAACTTGATCGATCAAACAACCCAAATGGAGAGGCATGTACATCATGATTTCCCAGACTTGATTGACTTTAGTGATCAAGCTTCCATTAACCAGCCTTCATTGGGAGAGCCTATACATTCACAAGATTGGACTCATGAGCTAGACTTATCAGTCCTCGTTTCATCATATGAGGCTTCGACCAATATTTGCCATCTAGATGGTCCATACTCGACCCAGCATTACATGCCAGATTCTAGGTATGTTGAGTATGAGCACCCAAAGTCTCAACAGTACCCTCTACTTGAGCAGAACTCTCCCATGATTTGTCATGAGAATTTTGTGGAGGATGACATCTCTAGACTTATTAAGAAAAATGAATCATTTGGTAACGAGTTGAGAGATGTCATGGGAATATTACACTCAATTTCTGCCTGCCTGGGTATAAAAGTGAAAAAAGACATGAGTATTTTTGAGGTTGAAAACAAAGCAAACATCAGAGAACCCACACCGTCTGTACAGCTGGAGTCCATTATATCTCCCTCTTCTACTAACCACTTGCCCTCCAATCCAGAGTCTGATCATTCATCCATCAAAAACACCAAAAAAATTGAAAAATCACAAATTCACATAAAAATTGAAAATGAAAATGATTTAAAAAAATTGGATTCCACCCTAAGGGAAGCACTTGATGAGGATTTGATCTTTAAACTTCCCTTAATAAAGGCCATAGATCACTTCCCCGACCTCAAGAGATTTGTAAAGAGTAAATTAATGCCCAAGAGGTCGGGTATTAAGAGAACAAGAACTGAAAGATACATAGTGTCTATGGCCACATCCTTGGTGATGGGGAGAAAGACCAAGAGCCGCAGAGTGAAGCGGTTGCCCAGAGTGGAATATGAAATCAAAGACACCATCTTTACCCATGCAAGAATCGATGATGACTCTCCGATAAATATCCTCCCGACCTCTGTGTTTGACAAACTCAAACTCAGGCCAATTAGAAAGTCGAGAGAGATCGTTCAGCTGGCTGATCGATCCATCAAATGGTCTAGAGGAAATATTTCAGTCATCGTTACTTTCCAAGGTGCTCTACTCCAGGTGGACTTCACAATCATTGACATCGAGCATCGAGGAGAGTTTACCCAGTCTCCGATTATTCTCGGGAAGCCGTTCTTAGCCTCAGCTAAAGCGTCTATAGATTGCGAGACTCGGGAGATCGATTTCTCAGCATTGGGAGCACTCCGACCTCACCCATTCTTTGATACACTTTACTCTAAGGTAACCCGCACATCCGCTGACAGTCGTGACCATCGAGAGGTAGATGAGTCACACCTCTCTACTACACCTGAGAGACCGACTGCCTGGACGACCGTTGGTTCTGAGACTCCCCACACCTCCACTTCATCAACTGCTTGCACCACCACCGTGACAGCTTCTAAGGAGGATTCACGACCAGAAGCTATCATTGAGTCGGACATGACCTTTGTAAATAGCCTTGATCATTTTGATGATCTGACACAAGAGCCCAATAATGTCAAGCCAACTGAGAACACTGACACCTTCTCGAGACGCGTGCTGACCCTTCAGGAATATTCTAATCTATATGGTAACTCGTCTGATGAGGAACCCATGGTCAGGACCGCACCACATCCCGGACCGTCAAAGGAAACAACAAATACAAAATTGACTCCCCATAAAAACACGGTTGCTCCTTCTTCTAGTCGGCTATCTAGTGAGAGGAAGTCGAGAATTGATTCCTCGAGGTGTTCCCCCGAACCTCTCAAGGCGCGTCACTCTCATCTCCCTTTCAATGATTCAGGTTCTAGAAAATCGACTAAGAACGTTTCCTTCAACACACCGGAGAAGGAATTTTCTGAGGAGTCCTCATCAGGTCCGGATAAGGTGATTTATATGAGTGAGCTCAGTTCGGCTGTTCTCAAGCCTTATCTAAGCAAGCAGTCATGTGTCGACCCACGTTGGACGATCCCTACACCTCACTATTATTCATCTGAGGACGATTCCGACAGCGACACATATGTATATTATCCACCTCCTCGCGTCCGCAAGAAGTTTCATCACAAACCTTCTTAATCCTTGTATATTCTCACCCTTTCTTGTATATACTTTTTCTCCCTCCCTCCCCAGTGATTCGAATCACTCGCCCCGGCTCATATCATTTCATTTTGTGACTATACTTAGGATAATCATATCCTAAGTATAGGGGGGAGAGTGACCCGTATCTATTCATTGTACATCATCCAGATCACATCGGTCCTCATACTCACTCCTGTCCTATACTTAGGCTGACCAGAGCCTAAGTATAGGGGGGACCGATTCCCACCATGTATATACTCATCCATTTCCCCTCTTGCCCTCGTCCGCCCCATTTTTGATCTTCTTCTACACTTAGGCTGCCAGAGCCTAAGTATAGGGGGGCGGAGCGACTTCTATACATTTTGTAATTTTAGCTCTCCTACGCTTAGCCCGAGCTATGTCTTTTTGGTCGCTTTTCGTGCTCTGAGGACATAGCACACGCTAAGTATAGGGGGGCATGTATATATTACATATATACTTTACCCATAGCTCGTACTTTCACGTATTTTCGCATATTTTCTGTATATATTATGCAATAATTACGGGGTGGGTAAAAATTGAAAAAAAAATTGTACTATATGTATAATACTTGTATAAAAGTTGTAAAATTATGGTAAAATATACTCATGTAGAATTTGTTGTATAAGATGTAAACCCCCAAAAAATATGTGTTGTATACTATGTATATTATGTGTAAACTAAAACTTGTTGTAATTAATAAAAAATTGTTGTATACCAGAAAAATAAAACAAAAAGGCTTCTTATTTACTCTTGCATATCATCTCTGCATCTAAAAAGAAAAGAAAAAGAGTCTTGCATTTTCATTCATCTTCATAGCATGAAATCTGCATCTCATCTGCATATCTTGCATATGCAAAGTGAAAAGCTAGTGGGTTCTGAACCAAGTTATGAGTAGATATTGAGGATGGACTTGATTTGACCTTAATCCACCTAATTTCAGTGGAACCTTATAGGATCTGGAGTTAAGATTTCTCAGGTCAAGTGACTTAATTCTTTGAGTCCGCAAGTCTATGTTCACATGTCATCTTGATTAGTCTAAGTAGAATATCTCGTGCATACGCAGGATTCTTTTAGATAATGACCTAACTTGGACAAGCACTATGCACGTAGCTCTTCATTGATGAGGTGGTGAGGAGGTAGAATCCTTTAGCTTGGAGTAGCACACGGGTGGAAACATCCGTCCTCCTCTAGGGAGGGTAGTGCATCTCAACCTAGTCTGGTGGTGTTGACATCTAAGGACAGGATGCTGTGGGTTGCAATAATGCTTCAAAAGAGGGATAGTCTATTGGCTCAAGAGGAAAAACTCCTGATGTACATGCTGCACCTTGTATATAGTTCCCAAAAAAAGAAAAAGAGAAAAAAAGAGAAAAAAATGCAAGAACTCCAAAAAATAGACATGCCAAAACAAAAAATATATATTGCCTGTCGGAGTATGTATATTAGCAAGAAGTCTGCAGCTGGATGACTTGGCTACACTGTTCAGGCATCCCGGGATAGGTAGCTACACTGGCTACCGTCCATTCTTTTCTCTACCCCCTCCTCTTGAGCTGGTCGCACTTGAACTTAGAAGGGAATACCCCGCTCCTCGAGGAAAGAGTTACTGGACCGGGTTATTTGAGTTACCTTGTTAGAGGAGGCTGGTTCTGAACCATTTCTGATGTGGAGAGCTATTTTACACTTACACAGTACAAGTAAGAATCATAGTCATCAGATTTTTGCGTCTGAGGATTTGTTCTGACCTGACTATTGAGGAGTCTTGAATAGAAGACTTGTGGAACTTGAAGTCTGTTAGGTCTTAAATTCAGATCCCAATGAGGTCCCGCCACACAATTAATCCAAAGGTTAAGTCAAGCTCCATTTTCAACTTTTGTTCATGACCTTGGTATGGAACCCAAAATCATTTCACTCTTGCATTTCATTTTAGTTGCTCGGGGACGAGCAAGGTTTAAGTATAGGGGGTTGATGAATCTGTGATTCATCACTCTAAAAGTCGAAAATAGAGCTTTGTTCCCGAGTAAATAGCTACATATTTCCACTTATATTGCATAATTAGCATTCATGCATGCATTGATAACATTTGCATTTTAGCATTCATATTTGCATAAAATAAGAAGCCAAATTTCACTTGTACAAATCACCTGTATATTCACCAGACTTCACCTATTTGTATTTATTTTATACTAACTCTGAATCCAATAAAATCAACTCCATAGTGTATATATGACTAACACTAATAAAGGAAAAATATCTAAAAAATACTAACTTGTAAAATTGACCAATAAAACCCCAATCCAAGTTGGAGACCTTAGATCTTAAAATGCACATATCTCTCTCATACAGTGTCTGAATTAGGTCCACTCACTTTTAAAGTAATATACATTCAGAGACCTTTGAAACAATACCAATTTTACTAAAATCGGAGCTCGTATGCAAAACTTGGGTTTTGGGGCCCTTTTGTATATTGTACATAATGACCGTTTTACCCTTGTATTTTATCTTTTTATTTTCTTCATTATTAAAAATCCAAAAAAATAGATTAAGTTATAAATAATCTTATCATATTTTCTCTATTTTCATTTTGATTTTTCTCTCTCTTAAAAATGACAAAAAAATACAAAAGATAAAATGCGGTATTTTATATCTATAAGGTACCACCCAAAAATACATTTTTGTACAGATGATTTCCTTTGATTTTCGACCCTTCACAAAAGTTGTAGATCTCGTTGAGACGAGCAACTTTTGTGTTGACCACTTTTTGATTTAATCCCTTTTGTTATTTCTTTTTGATTTTCTTTACATTTAATCTTTGAATTTTCTGGGAGCGACATGTGGCAGTTCCTGGAGCCGCCACATGTCACCCCAATTTTTGATTTTCGGATTTAATTTTTATTATTTTCGGATTTTATTATTTTATTATTATTATTTTAATTATTGTTATTTTTAGTAGCCTACTTATTTTATATTATTATTCTATTATTATTATATCCCCCTTTTACCTCTTCTCCCTTTTCTTACTCTCCACTCCAAGCCAATAACTCCCCATCTTCTCCACTTTCTCCACCTATTTTCTAACTTCCCCCTCCTCTTTATATTCACCTCATCTTCTCCATTGTTCATCATCCGCCATTTTCGAGAGAAGAGAGGTCGAGCCCCTTTAACCTTCAGGTGACAGCTGTAGGAGACAAGTCGAGCGACGACAACCTCAAGGCGAGATCCACGGCATCACCATTGCCGCGTCGCAAGATCCATTGGACTTGCTCAGCTTCGAAGGACTCCGCCATCCTTCTCGAGGCCACGACGGAAGCCGCACAACGCGGCTCCATTTTCGGCGAATCGCAGGTAAGTTATCTCTAAACTTTTCATTGTCAATTTTTTATCTCATGCTATTTATCTTGTTTGTCAGCAAAACAATTCATAAACAACCATATTTTCACCATCATTTCATTCACCACATCACAATCACTTCATCTTTACCACCACCACCACTATCATTATTCATCATTCACCACTTTTTTTATTTCATTTTCACCACTGTTTACAAGGGAAATACAAAAAAATTGCAAAAAGAAAAGAAAAACAAAAAAAATAAAAAAATCACAGGAGCTGCAGCCTTGGCCAGCCCTCCTCCAAGCCTTCGCCGTCCCCGCCCACTGCCGTGAACGCACCTCCTGCGTCCAGCAGCGGCACCATCAGACTCCGCCACAGCCCAACCACACATCCCCTCCGTTGGTGCTACTCCGCCCTCGGCCATCAGTGGACGACCTCCGCAGCACCTCCAGGCCTTCACGGCCACGTTCCCTGGCCGCCACCAGCCGCCCCTCGAACGCTGGCCGCGTCCCTCCAGGTGCCCAGCCGCCCTAACCGCACTGTCAGCCATATCTGGGTTCTCTGAAAAAGCAAAAGAACCCATCTCAGGTGCCGTCAAATGTTCCGAACTCTGCGATGCACTAAAATCTGAGACTCTTGGACTGATGGAAGGGGAATGAGAAGGGTGGTCGAGGGGGAACAGGGTGGATGTGAACTCAGGATCGGAGAGCGAACTCTCTGAGGTTGTCCTAGATGAATGAGGAGGAGTGCTGGATAGCGGTGCCGACAGAGTCGGCCTAAGAGACCTCCGTCCCATCATCTTGATTATTGGGAAGAGCAAGGTAAATGCAGAAGAAGAAGAAATAAGGGAGAAGCAAAATTGCGCACAATTGTGTTATGTTTTTGATCTTGATCTAAATAAACTAGCAATCAAACACAAAGCAGGGGTGAGTTCACCAACTCAACACATGAAGCCGTGAAGGTTCGGCTTTTATCTTGTCGGTTTTAGCTTGAATTCAGGAATTAATCTTATCACGAGTCCTTAGAGCGCTACGCCTAAAGGAGAGAGAGTACTACCGGAAAAGTATTCCCGTACTTGTCCTCCTCCTGTGTAACTTGTAGCTTGCGCTTTTTAAGGCCCTTGTAACCCTTCCTGGATCCCTACTCAGCCAAAGAATAAGAGGGAGGAAGCCGATAGGCGAAATCGATACTTCGGATCTCGCTCGTAACGGAATCACCCGTGAGCGTGCAAGATCCTACTCGGACGCAGACAGTGAGACAGACACACCCGTGAAGGCATGGCCTATGCTCGGTACTTCGGACAAGGTCGGTGCTCACACAATAGTGAGTCACCAATGGCGACCAAGCCCTACTCGCCTACGTACGATAGTAGCGTCAATACTTCGGAAATCCAGGCGATACACAAGGCAGCCACAAGCTGGGATTTGGGCTCTAGTCCTTACGAAGCACTCTGCTCACTTGGAAGGAGACCTTCCCATGCAACCTGAATACAAGTGAGGGTATTGCTCTCCCCAATCAATGAATCCAATTACTAATTTTATTTTTGGTCAAGGTTTTCTTAGCAGTCCTTTTTTTTATTTTTTTTGGTATTGTCGCTTCTTTTGAGTTGATTCAAACAAACGCCTAACGATTTTTGTATTTTCTTGATCCTACTTTGTCCAAAAACAGAGGGAGAATAGAGTCGGAAAAGCCAATGCAAGTCGACACCAAGGTGGAATCTCACCTTTGTGCCTAAATGATGGATGCAAAGTAAGAAGACTTACAACGAATCCCAGCTCTCTCCATGCGGGATGCAAATCAAAATTTTATAAACCTAACTACATGTCGGTATGCAATGCGGAAATCGTCCTAAGGCAGGCAACTTATAGCGTTAAGAACCACGAGTCAACCACTAGTCTCCAATCCTAGGGTCCGGTCTCGGCTCACCCCTCCTTCTCTCGACACATCGAGTTTAGGAGAAGCGCTTGGCGGGATGAGCTCGCGGCGCGGTGGATCAAAGAAAAGTGAATTGACTGTTTAATTAAACTAAGTCCAAATACGAGCTATAGGTGCATGCAATGGTTTTTAGTGTGTTTGGACCTAATATAATCGAACAAGCAAGCCTACAGCTAAGGGCTCAATCCACAAAAGAAATGAAAATGAAAACAAAACCGGAAAATGACAATCGGAAAACGTGATAAAAGCCTCGGTGAGCCCCCGGGTGAACAAACACCCGGAAATTAGGCCCGGAAGTCTGAGTGTCCAAGTCCCTGTATAATTACAAATTATGAATCACTCTCTTACAAAATAAAATGCAAACTAAGCTAAGCACTCTCTCACTCATCCTGCTCTCTCCTGTCGGCTTGGCTAAAGAAAAGCCGGCTCCGCCTCACGTGGTTGCTTCGGATCTCCTAGGCGATCCGCCTCGCTCCGCGGTCCCTCGCAAGAAGACAATAAAAAGAGTGGTCAGAAAAGCTCAACAAGATATATCAAAAATGCAAGAGAGATAAAATGAAGCAATGGTAGATAAACAACACAATCAAACAAAATAATGAGCTACTCGCTGTTGCTCCCCGGCAACGGCGCCATTTGATAAACACGAAATTCACGGGGGTCTAAATTGGTGTCTCACACAAGGCGGAGACAACCGTCGCTGTGGCGACCCTCAAATGAATCTCGTATTTAATCAACAATTAACCCACACTATAGATCAAGCAATGAAAAGGAATGTGAAGTTAATTTTTTTAACTCTACAAACAAGGTGTATAGGATAAGTATGCAGGGAGTTCGAATACAGGGAGCAAACAAGGCAGGTCAAACAAATGTGAGTGTGTGAGTGTGAAGTGTGTCTATACTATGCAAGCAAATATTTTTGTGGGTTTTTAATTTTCTTTTTTTTTTATTTTTTAATTTTTGTATTTTGATTTTTAATTTTCTGATTTTTTATATTTTATATTTTATATATTTTTAATATTGGAATATATAAACAAGGTAATAAAAGAGGTGCTACAATATTTATAAAAATATGCAAAAATATCCAAAAATTCAGAAATATTTATACTATTTTTGGTATTTTTATGATTTTCTACTATTTTTGTGATTTTTGGGTATTTTTCAAAATATTTATGGTATTTTCAAACAATGAAATAAAGCAAAACAATGAATTAGCTACTGGCTGGGGGTAAAATGGGAATTAAAAAAATCAAACCACAAAATTTTTCCAAACTATTTTTAAAATAAAGAGGATAAAATATAGAACCTACAGGAGTTGAGTTTGCATTTTTTAGATTTTTCTATAATTTTCTAGATTTTTTTGAAATTTTTAGGTATTTTCAAAATTTTAAGGTTTTTCTTTTGCAATTTTTAGTGATTGTTGGATTGACACTAAAATAGGTTAAAATAGATAGTAGGGATTTTTTGGAATTTTTTAAGGTATTTTAATATTTTTTGGTATTTTCTAAGCTAGACAGTAGGCAAAAAGCAAGTTTTTGATTTTTAATAAATATGAAAAAACAATAAAATCAAAAACTAAAAATATGGCGTCAAAGAACAAGCACACAGGAGCTTAACTTGAATTTTTTAGAATTTTTCGAATCAAAATGATGCCCTAATTAAATAGATCAAGCAAGCAAAAATGTCAAAGCCTAGCAGGGGTAGAAGTGCAAATATCAAAACATCCAGGGGCACACATGCAATTTTCCACAAAATATTGAACTGAATATTCGAATTTATGGACCAAATACAAATTCCCAAACCCGCAGGGGTGTCGGCGCAAAATGTCCACCAGGGCGTGTGACTTGCACGCGCCTGACAGGGACTGAAACACAATTTCAACAAAGCCCGAGGGCTTACATGCAATTATCCCAAAAGTTTAACATTTAAACCACAAGTTCTGGGATTAAAATAAAATAACCAAAGGGCCGAGGGCCTCGATGCAAAATGCCCACACCTCACGTGAACAAGTCACGTGAGGTGACGTGGCAGAGGACCTAACTGCAAATAAAATAAGTACAAGGGTTTACATGCAAATATTACAAAACTTTTACACTACAGATGAAAGTTTGTGGACTAAATAGTAAATACAAAATGCGCATGAGTTAAGATGCAAAATACCCCTTGCGCGCGATCCAACGACGGAGACTATGCCACTTATCGACGTGGCGAGCGACGGACGGCCGATGACGCTTCGACGATGCACGGCTGAGATTAGATCTTCCTCGAACGATCGGACGGTGAAGGCGAGGGAGGATCGGACGGATGTTGTGCGATCTGGAGCTTCTCCACGATCCAACGGTGCGAAGGCTAGGACCAAGAACAGCGAAGAACGCCGGCGAGGGCAAGCTTCTCCGCCCGAGATCTCCGGTCTCCGATGGCAGTTGAGCTTCAAAATGGACGTGGAGACTCCTGGAGGTCTGTTCTTCCTCCTGGGGGCTTCAAAAGACCACGGCAAAGGCCGAGGTGCTCGCTGGCGGTCGGCGGAGCTGGAGAGCTTCGCGAACTCCGGCGAGGCTCCAAAATGGCCTCCAGGCGCGAATGAACTTTCTTTGACCTGCAAAAAGGGTTAGGAGGTCCAGGGCAAAATGCCTGGACCTTAGGGAGGCGGAATCGATGCGAAACGCGACTTGGCGGTGTTTGGCCGGAGGTGCGCTCCGGCCAAGATGAATGATTGGTTGATTCGAGCGATGAACCTTAAGTATTTTTGAGGGTTTTTAATCCTAGAACTAACAGGAATAAAATGCAAATGAGAAATAAGAGGAAGGGGACCCTCAATGGCTGGAGCCAGAGGAAATGAGGTACCTCGACCGCCAGAGTTGGGGGAGGTGGTGGAGACGCCTCCGACCTTGTACGCCTTGGCTGAAGGGACCACAGTGGAGCTGTCACCTCCAAGAATCCACAGAGCACAAGAGAGGCGATGAGGGGTGGACCGAAGGGACTCAAATTCAAATCCAAAGTCGGGGGTTCATTTTAAGTGGTTTGACCTAAGGTGACAGGAGCTCAAAGATCGAGGCACCACAGGTGCGTCGATGATCCGCAACCCAAGATGAAGCTTGGACGGGCATCCTTGATGGAAGGGCTACAAAAGTCGTGAAGAGTGTTTCATGTTTTGATGAAAGAGGTGACCTCGAAAAAAAGGGTGAAGTTGGGTCAAAATGCATCTTCTGACACAATCCAGGTGTTGGGCAGAGAGTTGACCGAAGGTCAACTCTTGCTGCCCCCTGGTTGGTCCACGTGGACCAACCAGGAAAAAGCCTGGAGAAAAACTAAAAAAATCAATAAAAAATATTAAACGATATTATTTTAATTAGAATATAAAATAAAAAGTGTTTATAATTTTATAAACTATTTTATAGTGATTTTTAATTATTTTTATGGAGTATATTTTTACAAGTTGTCTTTTTAGCCCTATATATGTACAAATACCTATGTATTTTATTACTTTATTTTTATTTTGTGTATTTTAATTTTATTATTTTTATTTAGTATTTTATAAAATCATAAAATACTTTTATATACACAAATATATTTTTGTTTTATTTTTCTGATATGTTTTGTATATTTAATAAAATATAAGTAGGTATCATATAGGTATATCTATAGGTTTAATACCTGTGTATTTTATGTAGGTATTTTTATTTTGAGTTTTATTTGGATTTTTATTCCTGTTTTAATGTACATAATTATTATAAGTAATATTTAAAAGATTATAAAAATATAAAATTATAAAAATAATGAATAAAGACTAATTTGAATATTTTAATCAGTACAGTTGTACAATGGGGGTCCAAAACTCAACTTTCAAACCGTAGCTCTGCCAAATGCGAAACCACCACCATTAAATAGATTATTTTATTCTATATACAATTAAAGGTGAGTTTGATGTATTTGGAGTTTTCATTAGTGAGATACGGGTCTGGGAAGTTGGGATTATGGATTTTTATTCAGACCATAACTTTTTATCTGTGTATTATTTTTCAGTGAAATTAATTTTGTATTTTTCTATATTTAATTATCTACAACTTTCATGTACAAAGTTTCTTTATTTGATGTATAAAAAGTGGAACCAAAAATAGGTACCAAAATGAATAAAGAATGGATAAAATGAACATGTATTTAACCCTTATCTCCCCCTACTTTATTCCTTGTCGACCTATTCATCAAGATGCCCAAGTCCCGGGGTTTTGGGTCATAAAATATTTACAATATTTTATTCTTTTTCTTTTCTTTTATTTATTCTATATTTTTGGCTTTAATTACTGTATTTTATACACTAATGGGATGCACATGCATGAATGCTAAGATGCTATATTTATGGCTATTTACAGGCATTTACTAGTGTTTTTGGTGCCAAAATGATAGAACAAAGATGATGAAATGTGGATTCATCATCCACCAGAAGCTTCGTCAGCCATCCACTGATCTTTCGAGATACCTCAGACCCTCCATCGGCCTTCACCGACGATGGGAGGGCAGGGCTGAGCTCGCCCAGCATCGCCGGAGCCCAGCCTCCTCCGGCGCAGGAGGCAGAGGACCGTTGGGCACGAAGACCAGCCACCGTACGATCCTCTTGATCGGACGGCTACCAACCATCCACGTCACCTCGATCAGCAGCCGTAGGATCAGGCTGATCGGACGGCCACCAGCCATCTACGTCGACGAGCACCAGAGCCTCAGAAGGCCGTTGGATTCATCTTGATCCATCGGCGATAGATCGTCCACGTAGCCGCCTTCATCGAGCGTCAACAACCGTTGGATCCTCTTCGAACTGACGGTTTTTGATCATCCACGTCGTCGTCTGATCAGAGCTAACAACAACCGTCGATCTTCACCAGATCGCACAGTCCAAAGCACGCCACGTTGCCCGATCCGAGCCTCCTCCCCGACCACTAGGCTCGGATCCCCGAAGCTAGCCGAGCCGTCTTCCGAGCCAACGCCCGAACCTCCAGACTCAACCGAGCCTCGTCCCGAGCCACGGAAGTTCTCCGAGCCTGAGGACCCCACGTGATCTGCACGTGCATCCTGGGCTAATTGCACCGAGGCCCTGAAGACTTTTCAATATTGCACTTCAGTCCCTGCCAGGAGCTTTCACGTGAGGAGCACATGATCCGTAGAGAAATTTGCATCCACCCCCCTGCATTATAGGTAATTGCATAAAAGTCCTTGTCAGCATGTTTTATTTTCAGCAATTTAAATTTTGTAATTGCATTTATACCCTTGTCTTTGCACGCATATTTATGCATGCATATTAATTCATTTTTTAAATTGGAAATTGCACTGTGAAGTTTATGTTGTCCTCTTCATTGTGAGACACGTGGCATATTTTTGTAATAGCTGTAGAATTTTCTATTAATTAAGTGGCTCATTTTTGCTATATTTTGCCCAATTTCACCTCTTAATTAATAGTATTTTTTCTGTGATCCAAAAATTCCTAAAAAATCACATTAGATCTAGGATAACTAGCTTTAACTTGCATAAAAATTTCATCTCAATTGCACGCATTCCGAGGCTTAAATAATTCATTTGGTGAATTCCTTAATTTATTTTTATTAGGTTCATTTCACATCAAAATTAACGTTTGATAATTTTCCTGGATTCCTCATCTTTAGATCTATCTAGGATAATTTTTATTCCTAAAAATATTGTGATTTGATAATTATTAAAATTAATTATGTGAAAATCACCCTGCATTCATTTTGAATTCACAGTAATTTAATTTAGTGTCAGAAAATTCCAAAAAAAATAGGGTAGCTTATTACATCATATTTCATCATCTGGCCAAGTTTCATTATTTTTAGAGTTAATTCGAATACTTATCTGATTTCACTTTAAAACTGGCCAGTATCGCATGTGTCTTGCATAAAAAAACCCGAAAAAGACCAAAATATTATTCCCTGAAAATCACACTTTGGACATTGCTAAAAATTCTCCTAAGGGGACAGTTGCCTCCCTGAGTTTGACCTTGGACTTCTACCAAGTAAAAAAATGCCGCTTGAAATTAATTTGTATATAATTGAAAGTGGTTTTTGATCTGCTCTCATTATCCAACTGCAACAAACATTAGTAATTAATTTGAACATTAATTTGCTCGAATTAACAAGGGTAGCGGGAGCGTTATCAAAATGGCGTCGTTGTCGGGGAGGCACGACTTAGGTTAATTTGCAGTTATTTCTAAGTGTTTGGTTTTCTCTCCCCGGGTAGTCTGACCCCCGGTTTTCTTGTGAATATTTTCTGTCTTTTAATTTTTGCATTTTTTTTGTGTCATTCTCTGATCTCAAGTTTTTTCTGTGCGAGGAACATGAGGAGTCGAAGACGCTTTGAGGAATCGACATCTTAATTTCTTGAGTGATTTGAGAGATTTTGTACCTTTATTTTTCTTTATTATTATTTTTTTCTTTTTGTATCATTTCCAACGGTTCCCGTTTCGATTCTCGCATGTGTAAAGATAGTGGAACCGTGTCCCCGTGTGTTGTGTGGTTTGAATGGTAAATTAGGCTTGCACTAGCGGCTCCTCGAGCCAATCTAGGGTTTGCTTGTGCTCGTAATTTTTAGGACCACACAACCACTTATAAGACGCACCTAGACCGCAGAACTAGTCAAATCAACCTGTGCTTCACTCGCTAATAGAACTGCTTGTCTAGGAGCAGATTTTGTCGCTTGGATATGCATGTAGTGTAAAGTTTTCAATTCTGTTTTGCATCCTGCATAAAAGCGAAGGGACCACTGTAAGTCTTCTTAACTCAGCATACACATCATCGTTTTTTGTGCATCAGCTTTTCTCGATTTCCCCCTCTGTTTTCACATTTAATTTAAACGGAAATTGGGATTGGACGATAAGCGTGCTGTGTGGTTGAACTAACAAGTGAGAACTAAACTTAAAACCGGGACTGCTAACATTATTGACCAAAAAAATATAATAAAATTTGGAAAATCTATTTGCGGGAGATTAATCCCCGCCCTTGTTTTCAGGCTGAGTGAGGGTACTTAAGTGTGTGTGAACACCTTAAGGAGAGCCCAAATCCCCACCTTCCATATCACGTTCCAACTAATCCTAGCAAATATCACAAGTTGAATTTTTAAGGTTCACTGACTAGTACCAAGTAGCCTCCGCCTGTCTCAGGTAGATAGGGGTGAAATTGCGGTACTTCGCGACAAGTTACCAGTAACCCCCCGGGGTGAAGTTCCGGCCTTGTCAGCCTCCGCTTACTTGCAGGTAGATAGGGGCATGGTCTTTGAATCCATCAACTTGGGATAGGAGCGAAGAAAGGAAGGAACGGCGGTATCTTAGGCGACATGTTAAACAGGGAAGACGCATCCGGCTCTGAGCTGACTTCCCTATAAGCCGCGTAAATCGTTGCTATCTTGTTTGAAAAATTACACTTAAAAATAACAAGATTAATTGGACCCAGTTTCGAGTCCTTCACTGTGTTGAGTGTGAACCCAGGGTCTTGTATTGAATTGTTTGCTTCAGGTAGGAGTCAAATCCTATCTTTACTTAGAACTCTCATTTCTTCTCGCCAAATCAAGATGAGTGAATGGGGGGATATAGGCTCTTTATTCACCAATCTCTCTTTGAGCCCCCCACGAAACTCCTCTACATCGGCCCAAGCGCACCTTGGACCACCCAGGACTCATGACCCTCTTGAGTTCTGGTTCCTTCACAACCAGGGTGGTTACTCTCAAACCAACATTTTCCTCTCCTCCGAGCTTACCGAGGAAGACCATAGCCTCGGTAAGAATCCCTTCCTTGACTTGTCCCCTGACACCGACTTTGTTTCATCCCCAGGACTAGAGGACAAGATGCCACCTAAGCAGCCACCGGATGAGGACCCATTGCGACAAATTCTTAACCGCCTCGCCACAGCCGAACAACAAAATGCAGATCTCACAGCTCGAATGGGACAGATTATTGCAGCAGGAGGAATCGACCGACCAATGGTTGATGCCTACAACCCATCGGATAATGAGATATAAAGTTGGTTGGCACCAGCGGTTACCGCCAAAGCATTTGAGCTCAAGCCCCACTTCCTTAGCCTGCTACCGAAGTTCAACGGAAATGCCTGTGAAGAACCATATACCTTCCTCCTAGACTTCGAGCTGGTTTGCAACAACCTTAGCCATCCTAGGGTTGGGCAAGATTACATTAGACTGAAGGCCACCCCATTTGCCTTAGGAGATAAGGCAGCACATTGGCTGAAGAACCTAGGGGTGATATGTACAACCTGGATGCAGTTCAAGGACTTATTTCTGAAGAAGTTCTACCCTCTCAGTAGGACTAACCAAATGAGAACAAAGATCGCCAGTTCTCCCAAGGACTCAATGAACCATTCCATGATGCCTGGGATAGGTTCAGTGACTTAGTTCAGAAATATCCCTACCACGACATTTCTAAGGTGATCTTAGTCCAGACCTTGTTCTGTGGTTTAACCTCGGAGATGCAGAGGTTAGTCAGTGCCGCCTGTGGAGGAAGCTATCTGAACAAGAACGAGAACGATGTATGGAAGATCCTAGAGTAGATGGCGGAAACCGGCAGGTCGCAGGCCACCAGGGCCTATCAGTTGTCTCCCTCAATTCTATCCAACGAGACAACCCGGAGGACTGTAGCGGATCTGACCGAGGACCTCATTCCCAGCATGGGGATGATAGCTGATAAGTTAACCATGGTCGAGTAGATCCACAAGAGGGTCACTGACCTTGAGTCTCTCTCACGTCTGCCGAAGCAAGTGGAGGAACTTACTGAGAAGGTAGCTAAGATAAATCTACCTACCCCTTCTGCACCACCCACACCTGTGCACAGAGTCCATCTTGTACAGGAGCAGGTATCGGGGCATCAGAGCGGTTGGGTGGAGGATTAGACTTACACCCAGCAGGACCAGCATGCACCCCCACAAGTGGAGACCGGATACGAGGAGCCTCCGCAAGTGTTTGAGATCAACGAGCTGTGGTACAACCGTGACCCCGTCCGCAGACAGTCGGGGATGGGGAACGGTCAGCCTCACCGACCTGCCCCAGCTTACCAAGGAACCAGCTCCGTCCCCGCACCGTGCTTTGTTCAGTCCAGGTCTGAACAAGGGTACCAGCCTCAGCAGCACCAGCAGCAACAACACACATTTCAGCAGGGCCCGGCATCGTTCCACCAGCAGCAGCAGTATCGGCATGGCCAGCAGGGCCAGTACAGAACCTCGTCCATAAGTCAGCATCAAGCCCAGCCCACTGAATTGGAGTCCCTCACCTTGACGATCCAGACCCTGTCTGATAGGGTCCAATAAATCCAGAATGACTATCTGGATATGAGAACCGATCTGAATCGTGTCTCTCGTACCCAGGATCAACAATTGGCGCTAAGGACCCCAATTCCCGCACAGGTTCAGGCCAACTCGAACAACTTAACCCATGGCCAGAACCGACCTCGTGATCAGGTATATTATTCAGATAATTATTTATCTTAACATGAGATCCTTTCGTATGATAATGTGAATCATATGTCCCTCAGGAGCGGAAGGACCGTGACCATACCTGATCGGGCATGGGCACTGAAGGAAGGAGCCGCCAAGTCTCTACCTGAGGAGGACTTGGAGGAAGAAGAGGAGCAGCACCACCATCACCACCGGCAGAAGAAGAGGACATCTGGGTCCTTGAAGCAGCAGCCCCGCACCAGCAGAGAGTCCGACAGAACCGCTGTAGAGCCTGCACCTCCATCTGAGGAGGACCGTCAAGAAGTCGCGGAAGACGCATCACCGTTTCGCCTCAGTATTTTCCTTTTAGTCAGAGTCAGAGTCCGAGTCTATTTAAGAGTCCGAGTCGTGTACAGAACTTAATTCCATATTTCAATGAAAACTTTTCAGTTTCAGAACATGAGTTGGAGTCAATAATCCCTTTCCCCCGAGCTCTCAAGGGTGGGAAGAAGAAAATGAAAAAAATCCAAAAATATGACCCTGAGATGGCAGAGTTTTGCAACAAACACATCAAGGTCACAATTCCCTTTGACAAGTATGTGGAAATGACTCATGCATTTCAAAAGTACCTTAAGGTGAGATGCACACCTACTAGGGTTAGCAGGAAGACCAAAAGTCATGTTGAGAAACACGTTATGTCAGTAGCCACGACTTGTGCAATAAAGAACTCGTTTCCAAGGAAACGAAGAGACATGGGTGCACACTATGTGGTGAGTCATGTTGATGACATCGCATTTGCACGCACTCTCCTAGATAACGGTTCCTCAATTAACTTAATGCCTACAACCCTCTATGAGCGGCTTAATCTCGGACCTCTTAGGAAATCTAGAGCCCTCCTGAAGTTCGCTGATAAATCAACCAGGAGGTCCCAAGGAGAATTGAGGAATGTTGTGATCAAAGTCGAGGGGCAGGAATACATGGTGGGCTTCACTGTCCTAGATATGAAAACCCCTCGTAATTGGAGAGACTCCCAGATCATCTTAGGCAGGCCGTTCCTCAAGATAGCGGGGGCCTTGTTTGATTACAAGATCGGGAAGATCTAGTTCCAAACTCTAGGCGGAGATGAGGAACTTGAGATGAAGCAGACCATATGGCAGAGACCGGATTCCGAATCCAGCACCAAGTACTCTTCAACCGAAGCAGACTGCGATCATGTAGACATAGTTGGGCCGTGGAAGCAGAACCCAGCCAGCACCGATGAGTCCCTCCCCTCCGGAGATGATCTCGTGCATGAGTTAGTTTGCGAGGTCCTCAGAGACGAGTACAACTCAGAACTTGCATCGCCCTACATCTTCAATGACTTAGAAGCCCAGCTGGGCCTGTCAGTCCTTACCTCTTTAGGACAATCGGAAGATGAGGATGACGAGTCGGACGAGGCTTTTGCCGATTGCATGGAGACCTTTGACGATCCGACTCCAGAGCCGAACAACTTGGTGGTAGTAATTACAGAGAAAGATCAGCCACTTCCAACACCGAGCCAGATTCGATTGAGCCAGATTTCCTAGACAATCACACCATACCTGAGCTCAAGCCTTTACCTACAACACTGAAATACGCCTTCCTTGCAGGTCAAGATAAGAATTATCCGGTCATCATCAGTTCGCGATTGACCGAGGATCAGGAATCTTGCTTGCTAGAGATCCTGGAGAAAAACTGCAAGGCGATAGGCTGGAGCATTTTCGATCTCCACGGGATAAATCCCGCTCTGTGTTCACACCATATCTACTTGGAGAATGAAGCCAAACCCTCTCGTGAATTCCAACGTCGTTTGAATCCAAATTTACGAGAGGTAGTGAAGAAGGAGATAGAAAAATGGTGCAACGCGGGCTTCATTTACCACATCTCCGACTCTAAATGGGTGGCCCCGATCCATGTAGTCCCTAAAAAATCGGGAATTCAGACGACCACCAACGAGGATGCAGAGGAGATCGTGATGTGAGTGCCCACATCGCGGCGCGTCTGTGTGGATTACAGACGCCTGAATGCCGTGATGAAGAAGGATCATTTTCCCCTACCATTCATTGATCAGATCCTAGAGAGACTGGCGGGTTCTTCTGTTTCTTGGATGGGTTCTCGGGCTACAATCAAGTAGCCATAGCTCCGGAGGACCAGGCAAAAGCCACGTTCACATGTCCCTTTGGTACCTATGCCTTCAGGCGCATGCCATTTGGGTTATGCAATGCTCCAGGTACTTTTCAAAGGTGCATAATTGATGTATTCGTCGAAATGGTCGGCGAATTCCTGGAAGTCTTCATGGATGACTTCTCGGTCCATGGCGATTCCTTCGATTCCTGTCTTTGGAATCTGGACCGAGTCCTCAAATGATGTTGTGAGGTCAATCTGGTGCTCTCCTGGGAGAAAAGTCACTTCATGGTGACGGAGGGCATTGTGTTGGGGCACATCATCTCCAAGAGAGGAATGGAGGTTGACCCTGCCAAGGTGGATGTGATCAGACGACTCCAGCCACCAACCAACGTCAAACAACTACGGTCGTTCCTCGGG
Organism: Ottelia alismoides; assembly: GCA_037367405.1. Lineage (NCBI taxonomy): Eukaryota > Viridiplantae > Streptophyta > Magnoliopsida > Alismatales > Hydrocharitaceae > Ottelia > Ottelia alismoides. The sequence continues at coordinate 341,923 of JAZKJV010005388.1, read as the reverse complement.
CATGTCGGATTTTATCAAAGATTCATTAAGGATTTTTCTAAAATTGCCCGACCGCTAACTGAGCTTTTAGGCAAAGACATGGAGTTTGTTGTTGATCACAAATGTCTTGAGGCCTTTAAGCTATTACAAGGAATGATCATGGACGCACCTATCCTACAAGCCCCATATTGATCTCTACCTTTTGAGATCATGACGGATGCCTCATATTTTGCTGTTGGGGTTGTATTAGGACAAAGAAGGGTTGACGTCCCGTTTGCAATTCATTACGCAAGCAAAGTGCTTGATACCGCTCAGTGTAACTATACAGTTACGGAAAAGGAGATGCTTGCAGTAGTGTTTGCCTTGGACAAGTTCAGATCTCACTTAATTGGATCCAAGGTAATTGTGTTCACTGACCACACGGCACTGCGATACTTGATGGAGAAGAAGGACGCAAAGGCGTATCTTCTTCGATGGATTTTGCTTATCCAGGAGTTTGATTTGGACATCCGTGATAAACCTGGAAAGAAGAACGTAGTAGCCGATCATCTCTCTCGTCTCGAAGATCTTAATACTTCCGAGGATCCACCTATTCGAGACTCCTTCCCTGACGAGTCGATTTTTGTTGTCGACTCACTCCCATGGTATGCCAACATTGTGAACTATCTTGTCTCCAAGAAAGTTCTCGAAGATTGGCCCAAGAGCCACATTGACCGACTGAAGCCGGATGCTAGACACTACCATTGGGAGGATCCGATCCTTTTCTTCGAAGGACCGGATTGTGTCTGGAGACGATATATTCCTCAGGAGGAATAGCAAAGTGTCCTTTCTTTATGCCACAGCTTGGAGGCAGGAGGACACCAATCCGGGAAGAGGACCGCATGGAAGGTACTTCAGTGTGGCTTTTACTGGCCGACTCTGTTTCGCGATGCCATCACCTTTGCGAAGTCGTGTCCAGTATGCCAGAGAATGGGAGGAACCGTTGGTTCCAAGGATGAAATGTCTATGCAGCCTGTCAGCATTTGTGATGTCTTTGATGCCTGGGGCATCGATTTCATGTGCCCATTTCCTGTTAGCCATGGATTCAAGTACATCCTTCTTGCGGTAGATTATCTATCCAGATGGGTGGAGGCTATCCCGACCCGAGCCGCAGACGGCATGACTGTTTGTAAATTCATCAGAGAACACATCATCTCTATGTTCGAGATCCCCAAAATGATGATATCAGACAAGGGTAGCCACTTTGTAAATCGGGAGGTGAAGAAACTCCTGAAGGACTATGGCATCGAACACCGTATCGTGAGTCCTTACCACCCACAGACCAATGGTATGGCTGAGGTGTCGAATAGGGAGGTGAAAACTATATTGCAAAAGCTTGTCCGCCCAGACAGGAAGGATTGGTCTCAGATCTTGGATCAAGTCATCTGGGCGTATAGGACAGCTTACAAGACACTGTTAGGAACCTCCCCATTCCGAATAGTATTCGAAAAGCCGTGCCATTTGCCCGCGGAGTTAGTGCATAAATCAGAATGGGCAATCAAGAAGGTCAATTAGAATGCGCACCTTGGGCAGAAGCAGAGAGATATGGATCTGAATGAGCTTGTGGAAGTCAGAAACCACACATATGACAACAGTTTGGTGTACAAGGACAAGGTGAAGCGTTGGCATGATAGATATATCAGACGAAAGACCTTTGTTCCTGGACAGAAGGTATGATTGTTTAATGCTAGGCTGAAGATCTTCCAAGGCAAGTTGAAGTCCAAGTGGACAGGCCCATTTGTCGTCCTTACGGTGCATGATAGTGGATGTGTCGAGATCTCAGATCTTGCAGATGACGCACCGACATTCCTAGTGAATGGACAACTGTTGAAGCACTTCGTCGAATCCAATGAGCAGTTAGTCCATGTTGAGGAGATTGTATTCATGCGCGAGACAGATTCAACAGATACACCTCGAGCCGCGTATGAGACCTTGCAGCAGTGAGCTCTAGCCATCAGCAGCATCTTGAAAGATTCAGACCGACTCACTTGTATATATCATCATTCCTGTACATTCTGTCCTTCCCCCCCGTGACTCTAGTAACCCATCCCCGCCTCACTGATCACTATCTTGGACTATACTTAGGATGACCAGGTCCTAAGTATAGGGGGGATGAGCCACCTGAGTCTGTTCGCTGTATATTCTCTAGATCTCATCGGTTCTCACACTCACTCTTGTCCTATACTTAGGCTGACCAGAGCCTAAGCATAGGGGGGACCGATGCCCGCCGTGTATATACTCCTCTATTTCCCCTCTTAATCTCGCCCGCCCCATTTTTTATCTTCTTCTACACTTAGGCTGCCAGAGCCTAAGTATAGGAGGGCGGAGCGACTTCTATACTTTTTTTGTTATTTTAGCTCTCCTACGTTTAGCACGAACTATGTCTTTTTTCTCGCTTTCTGTGCTCTGAGGACATAGCACACGCTAAGTATAGGGGGTGTGTATATATTACATATATACTTTACCCATAGCTCGTACTTTCGCGTATTTTTGTATATATTTTTTTGTAATAATTACGGGTGGGTAAAAATTGAAAAAAAACTTTTTTGTATACTTGTATATTGTATAACACTTGTATAACTTGTATAATACTTATAAACTCTTGTAAATTGTTGTAACATAGGAGGTATACCAAAGTTTTGGAAAAAAACACAAAAAAAAGAAAAAACAAAAGAAAATAGGCTTCTTATTTACTCTTGCATATCATTGATGAATCTGTGATTCATCACTTCAAAAGTCAAAAATAGAGCCTTGTTCCCGAGTAAATAGAGGCATATTTCCCTTTATAATGCATAAATAGCATTCATGCATACACACATAATACATTCATTTTAGCAGTCCATTTGCATTCAAATAAGAAGCCAAAACCCCTTGTAAAATACCCACTCACTAAAATAACCTCTTCTTTATAAAATGTACTCCTTAGTTAATAATATAGGGAAGAAGGCCAAAAATCTCCCTTGTAAATTAACCAATAAAGCTTTAGAACCCCTGTACACTAAAATGCACATAAATCCCTCATACAAACTCCGAAATAGGTCTACTTACTCTTAGAATACTACACATTAAAAGACCTTTAAAATGAGACTAATTTCATCCAATTTGGAGCTCGTATGAGAAAGTTGGGTTTTTGGGTCACTTTGTATACTACATATATGTATATTTGTATCTTTGTATTTATGTATCATATTTGTCCTCATCTCTGTCTTTGGTCAACATGAAACTTGTAGATCTCATCGAGATCTACAACTTTCATGTTTTGAGTTTTTCCAAATTCGGCCCCCTCTTCTCTCTACACATATATTTTCTTCCAGCCATTCACAGCAGGCCACGTGGCGCCCTCTGGTTGAGCCACGTGGCCCGCTGCCCTTGCCTCATCCGCCCGCAGCCACAGCCGTTGGATTGCCCTCTTAGCTGCTTCCACGTACGCCTTAATTTTTGGCCATCTGATCATCTCCATCTCCGATCCTAACCACCCGTTAGCGCCCTTACCAGAACTCGCCACGTGGCGGCGTGTACACCGCTAAATCGCCTTTCTGATCTTCCATCACAGCCGCTCTTCCTTTGGCGCCCCTCGTCCCTTCGATTAACCTCAACTCCTCATCCAAACCGTTCGTTCGCGCCGCTGCCTCTCCACGACACGTGGCAGCTTCAGCACCCTCAGATCGCGTCGCCTTGACTTGATCTCAGCCGCTCGCTCGCGCTTCGCCCAGCTCACTCTACGTGGAGCCATCACGGCCTCTTATCACCTCGCCTTGATCTAATCCTATACGTCCCTTCGCGCTTTGATCTAGACCGTTGGATCACAAGATCCAACGGCCAGGGCCTCGTCTCCTACCTCTGGCACCCCTCTCTCCCACGATCTCCGCCTTGCGGGAGGGGCGCCCCCTTTCTATTTTCGGCCGCACGTCAACCACCTTCACCGGCCGTCAACTCTCCCACGACCTTCCCCACTCGCAACTCATCCTCGCCAGCTACCCCACTTGCCACCACCTCCACCATAGACGCTCCACTACCTCCGTCAACCTCGCTCCATCGACAGCATGGACGAAACCTTCAACCTATAAATCTCCCCTATCCGGCCATCGTCGCACCTATCCGCCATTACAGGAGAAACCCCCGAGCTCAGAGCTCTCGATTGGTGACAGCAATTGGCCGTCTCTTCGAGCGAAGACAGACGTCTTCTCCGGCGATATCCACGGCATCTCCGCCGTGTCGCAGCTGCCCTCCTCAACGCTGCACGAGCTTAGGGAACCACCGGCCCTTCGAGCGAAGACCTGGAACCCAAGAAGGAGTTCCAATCCCCAGGTGAACCCTCCATTCTTCTCTGATCTTTTCTTCATTTCTTCTTCAATTTTCTAGCTTTTTATTCTCCGCCTCCGGTCATTCCCTCGCCTCCATTCCATTCTGTCGAGCTTCGCGTCGAAGCTCCCATCTTCGCGGTACCTTTCACGACCTCCGACGACGCACCTCACAACACCCCGATCTCCAACTCCGCCATTTGGCTGGATCTCCTTCGCCAGACGCCCTCAGTACCCCTTAGGCCTCTCCGATCACCTTCACTTCTCCACGAGCGCACGCACGAGCTCCGGCTCTATCTCTAACACCTGCAGGTGCCCCTCTGCTCATTGAACGGAAGTTCGCCGGAGCCGACTCGGAGCTTCATCGCCATCGACTTCAGACCACCCTCCGTCGCTCCTGAGACCACCAAGATCTTCGCCGCATCGCCACGCGTCTTCTGGGATATCTCCGACAAGTCGGAGAGCGTCAGCGACACGAGGAAGGACGGGCAGAGCTAAGGCATCTTCGCCGGAGTCCCGCCATCTCCTCCGCAGGCGGCGGAGGATCATCGGAGCAGACACACAGCTGCCGTTCGATCACGTCGATCGAACGGCCCTCAGCGAGCCACGTCGCCTCTTCACCGGGATTCACAGGAGTCGTTGGATTCATCTAGATCCAACGACGCCTAGTGCGCCACGCGTCTCCCCTCTGCAGCAGTTCTCAGCCGTTGAGATCTCTCATCTGATCCAGCGGCTGATCTTCAGCCACGTCGCCGTTTCTATCGAGCCCAGGAGCCGTTGGATCCACCTAGATCTAACGGCCTCAGGTCAAGCCACACGTCTCCACCGCCACCCATCGGATCAAGCTTGATCCGAGGGTCCACAGCGTGCCACGCAGATTTGGTCCGAGCCTCATCACCGAGCCTAGGTTCGGATCGCCCGAGCCTCACTCCAGACCTCCAGAAGCGCCCGAGCCTAGCCCCGAGCCTCTGCAGCCATCCGAGCCTAGGCTGCCCACATGAGGAGAACGTGCGGCCTAGGAAATTTACACAGAGGTCCCTGGAGCTTTCCAATATTGCAAAAAGGTCCCTGTGAAGCTGAGCCCACGTGAGGAGCACGCGCCTGTTGGAGAAATTGCACTTGAGTCCCCAGCATTATAGGTAATTGCATTTTAGTCCCTGTCAGCATATTTGCTTTATGTATTTTTATTTTCCTGTATTGCATTTACACCCCTGTGTTTGCACGCATCCCTAGGTTGCATTTTACATCATTTTTCAAATCTAAAAATTGCATTTTGTTGAGAAATTTGTCCTCTGTCTATTTGAGCCACGAGTCATATTTTTGTAATTATAGTGGAATTTTTAATGAATTAATTGGTTATTTTGTGGAATATTTACCCAGTGACACCTTTTAATTTGTAGTTAATTCTCTGTGGTTCCAAAAATCCTCAAAAATTCACAGTAGCTTAAGGACAGTAGTCTCAACATGCCATAAAAATTTCATATCATTTGCACACACATCGAGCCTAAATAAATTGTTGAGTGATTTTCTTATTTCAATTTTAATAAATTCATTTCACATTGAAATTAAGATCTGTCAATTTTCCTAGATTCCTTATCATTAGTGCTATCTAGGATAATTTTATTTCTTGAAAAAAATGTGATTTGTTATTTATTAAAAATTAAATAGTGAAAAGCACCCTGTCTGCATATTTAATTCACAGTAAATTCATTTAGTGTCTAAAAATTCCAAAAAAAGTAGGGTAGATCATTTTCATCATAATTAATCATCTAGCCAATTTTTAGAATTTTTGGACTTCATCTGATATCTTAATTGAATTAAACGTTAAATTGGCCTGTATTTTTGCACGAGTCTGCATAGAAATTAAAAAGACAAAAAAAAGAATTCCTCGAAAATCTAACACTTGGATATTTGCTCAAAATCTACCTAAGGAGACAGATGCTTCCCTGAGTTCGACCTTGGACTTCCACCAAGTAAAAAAAATTCTGCCGCTTGAAATTAACTTAACATTAATTAATAGTGGTTTTTGACTAGCCTCTCGTATCCGACTGCAACGAACGATTAACATTAATTTGGACATTAATTTGACCGGATTAACTAAGGGTGCGGGACGGTAATCAACCATCTCTGCATCTGAAAAGAAAAGAAAGAAAAAGAGTCTTGCATTTACATTCATCTACATAGCATCTCATCTGCATATCTCGCATATGCAAAGTGAAAAGCTAGTGGGTTCTGAACCAAGTTATGAGTAGATATTGAGGATGGACCTGATTTGACCCTAATCCACCTAAGTTTAGAGGAACCTTATAGGAGCTGGAGTTAAGGTTTCTCAGGTCAAGTGACTTAATTCTTTAAGTCCGGAAGTCTATGTTCACATGTCATCTTGATTAGTCTAAGTAGAATATCTCGTGCACACGCATGATTCTTTTAGATAATGACCTAACTTGGACAAGCACAATGCACGCAGCTCTTCATTGATGAGGTGGTAGAATCCTTTAGCTTGGAGTAGCACACGGGTGGAAACATCCGTCCTCCTCTAGGGAGGGTAGTGCATCTCAACCTAGTCTGGTGATGTTGACATCTAAGGACGGGATGCTGTGGGTTGCAATAATGCTTCAAAAGAGGGATAGTCTACTGGCTCAAAAGGAAAAACTCCTGATGTACATGTTGCACCTTGTATATAGTTCAAAAAAAAAAGAAAAAAAGGAAAAAAATGCAAAACTCCAAAAAATCAGACAGGCCAGATAAGAAAAAAAATACCTGTCGGAGTATGTATATTAGCAAAGAAATGCAACTGGATGACTTGGCTACACTGGTCAGGCATCCCGGGATATGTAGCTACACTGGCTACCGTCCATTCTTCTCTCTACCCCCTCCTCTTGAGCTGGTCGTACTTGAACTTAGAAGGGAATACCCCTCTCCTCGAGGAAAGAGTTACCTGACCGGTTTATTAGAGTTACCTTGTTAGAGGAGGCTGTTTCTGAGCCATTTCTGATGTGGAGAGTTACATTTCACTTACACAGTACAAGTAAGAATCATAGTCATCAGAAATTTGCGTTTGGGGATTTGTTCTGACCTGACTATTGAGGAGTCTTGAATAGGAGACTTATGTAACTTGAAGTCTGTTAGGTCTTAAATTCAGATCCCGATAAGTTTTCGCCACACAATTAGTCCAAAGGTCGAGTCAAGCTCCATTTTCAACTTTTGTTCATGACCTTGGTATGAACCCAAAATCATTTCACTCTTGCATTTCATTTTAGTTGCTCGAGGACGAGCAAGATTTAAGTATAGGGGGTTGATGAATCTGTGATTCATCACCTTTTAAAGTTGAAAACAGAGCTTTGTTCCGAGTAATTAGCAACATATTTCCACTTATATTGCATAATTAGCATTCATGCATGCAAGCATAATATATGCATTTTAGCACTCTGATAACCGCCCCCGCACCCTTGGTTAAATCGGTCAAGTTAATGTCCAAATTAAGTAGATGTCGTTCGTTGCAGTCGGATACGAGAGGGCTAATCAAAAACCACTTTTAATTAGATTCAAGTCAATTTTAAGCGCCATTTTTTTACTTAGTGAAGTCCAAGGTCGAACTCAGGGAGACATCTGTCTCCTTAGGTTAAATTTTAGCAAATTTCCAATGTTCGATTTTCAGAAAGAATATTTTTTTGGTCTTTTTCGGTTTTTTTATGCAAGACACATGCAAAATCAGGACAGTTTTAAAGTTAAATTATAAAGATGGTCAAATTAACTCCAAAAATTATGAAACTTTGCCAGATTATGAAATGTGGTGAAATTAAGCTACACTAATTTTTTTAGAATTTTCTGATGCAACGATAATAAAAAATGCAGACTTTAGTGAAAATGACTAAACCAATTTTAATACTTACCAAACGATGATATTTCTCAGAAACAAAATTAATACAAATAGATCTAACTAAGAGCTATCCAAATCAACTTTAATTTCCTTAAAACACTTCACGGTTGATTAATTAAAAATTGATTAAGGTTTTCACTAAATGATTTTTCTTAGACAAATTATACGTGCAAATGGGATGTTTTTTGGATATGTTGTAGCGTAGATGTAGATCTACCAATGATGATTTTTCAGAGATTTTTTGATAAGCAGACAATGCGCAATAAATTACTCAATCAACATGGGCAAAATATTGCAATTTTTCACCAAATTAATTTCCATAAATATTCTGCGCATCAAAAAAATACCAATAAATGCTATGATGGTAGAACAAGAAGTATACTACACAATGCAACTTTCGAAATTAAAAATTGATGACAAAATGAAGACAAAATGAACATGCAAATGCAGGGGTAAGAATGTAATACAGGAAAAAAATATGAACTAAAATGGAGAACAGGGACTTACATGCAATTAGCAGAAACTTGAATTTTTTTTAAGAACTTGCAAAGGGGTGCAAGTGTCCCCTTTGCAAATTCCCTTTTCTTTATTTCGCGATAGATCCTCTCTATTTTGCTTGCTGGAACAGAGGAGGTTGGAGCTTCACATGCGCTGGAGGAAGAAGGCTGTGACGATCGATGGAGGAGGCGATGGCCGGGCGTAAGGTGGCGGGGGCGGCGCGCATGGCGGAGGGCGCGGGTGAGGCAGCCGTGAGGCAGGCGTCAGGAGGTGGCATGCACGCGCGAGGTAGCCACGCGTGAAAGGTCTGATCTGCATGCCTTAGCGGCGCTCGCGGCTGGGCGGCCGCCGCGGGGCTGGTTGCGGCGGTGGTTGCCGCGCTGCTGCTTGGATGGCGCGAGGAGGCGCACTGCTGCTTGGAGATGGTGCGCGGAGGACGCTAGCAGCTGGGGGGGGGGGGCGTGCACGGCTGTTGGCTGAGGTGGCGGAACCCACGGTGGCACGTGGGGAAGGCGGTTGGGCTCCGCCGTTGGTGTGGAAGTCTGCGGTCGACGACCTCCACCTCCGTCGACACACGACGAGAGGGTGGCGGAGCAAGGACGACGGGCGGGCTGAGGCCGCGGCCTTGGAGGCTGGCAGTAGGAGGAGCGCGCGGATCTGCGGAAGTCGTTGACGGCGAGGGAGGACGGCCGACACACGGCCAAGGGTCGTCGGGGCAGACGTGGACGCGTGTACTGCTAGGCAGCTGATGGAGGGTGTGTGCGTGTGGCTTGGTGAGAGGAGGAAGAAGAAACAGGAGGGGGTGTCACCACCTCCTCTGTTTCTCATGCATTTGTTTAGGAGGCGTAAATAACTGATTAATCGGTTGATGAAAGTTCGCCGAAAAATTCAAGAAAAATCACCATTGCGTTCGCAACGTGTGATTTATCTGTGAAAGTGCAAAAATATTTGTGATTTGGAGGATGGATGAATATGGATTGAAGAGAGAGAAGATGAAGGAGAAGGAGGAAGAAGCAGAGATGAAGAAATTACCTGTAGATGGAATGGACGGATGCATGGGGATGGAGAAGATGAGGCTTCTCCCGTCGTCGCTCACGAGTCGGCAGGACTCGAGCTCGGGCAGCTGCGGTTTGCGGTTGCGGCGGTGGACGGAGGGCCACCGGATCTCGCCTAGAGGAGCCGGGTCGTCGCTCACCGTTGGCACTCTCTCCCTTGCTGTCACCAAAGAAGGAATGGAGCTCTCCTCTCCCTCACTGTGAAGATGGCGGATCGGGATGAATGGAGGAGTGAGGGTGATTATAAAGAGGAGGAGGTGGAGGTTGGAGAGGGCATGGAGAGAGTGGGAGAGATGGAAGGAGTGGAGAAGATGGGGTAGAAGTTGGAGGTGTCGATGACTTCTCCCTTAAGCCAAGGGAGAGTGGGGTGGAATGGGTAGAGGGGGAATGAGAAGGCGCCACTTGGCGCGCTCGGATGCGGGCCATGTGACTTTTATTTAATCAATAGCAAAAACCAATGGGTGACACGTGGCGGCTTTCGGAGCCACCACATGTCGCTTTCAGAAAAAACCAAAGTTAAATGAAAAAAAATAAAAAAGACATAATAAAAGGGATCAAATCAAAAAGTGAACAACACAAAAGTTGCTCGTCTTGATGAGATCTACATTTTTCGTGAAGGGTCGAAAATCAAAAGAAGTCATCTGTACAAAAACGTATTTTTGGGTGGTACCTTATAGATATAAAATACCGCATTTTTCCTTTTGTAATTTTTTTATCATTTTTAAAAGAGAGAAAAATAAAAATAAAAATACAAAAAATATGAGGAGAATATTTACAACTTAATCTATTTTTTTGGATTTTTAATAATGAAGAAAATAAAATGATAAAATACAGGGCAAAACGGTCAATTTGTACAATATACAAAAGGGACCCAAAACCCAAGTTTTGCATACGAACTCCGATTTTAATGAAATTGGTCTTGTTTCAAAGGTCTCTGAATGTATATTACTTTAAAAGTGAGTAGACCTAATTCAGAGGTTGTATGAGAGAGATATGTGCGTTTTAAGGTCTAAGGTCTCCGACTGGGTTTGGGGTTTTATTGGTTAATTTTATATTTTTTTGATATTTTTCTTTTATTAGTGTTAGTAATATATACATAATGGAGTTGGTTTTATTGGATTCGGAGTTAGTATAAAATATATACAAATAGGGTATTTTAGCTAATATACAGGTGAATATTTACAAGTGAATTTGGCTTCTTATTTTATGCAAATATGAATGCTAAAATGCAGATGTTATCAATGCATACGTGAAAGCTACTTATGCAATATAAGTGGAAATATGCAGCTATTTACTCGGGGACAAAGCTCTATTTTCAACTTTTAGAGTGATGAATCACAGATTCATCACACTCATATTTGCATTAAATAAGAAGCCAATTCCACTTGTAAAATATCCACCTATTATCTCCTACAGAATAAAACACCATATGATATATACACCAATAGTTAATAATATAGGGAAAAAGGTCAGAGATTTCTTTTGTAACACACCCAATAAAGACCTATAATCCATGGACCTTAGAAGGCCCATAGTTCTCTTGTACCAACTCCAAAATAGGTCTACTCACTTTCAGATGAGTACACATCTAGAGTCCTTTAAAATGAGACTAATTTCATCCAATTCGGAGCTCGTAGGGAGAAGTTGGGTTTTTGGGCCTCTATGTATACTATATATGTATACATTTGTATTCCTGTATTTTTGTATCATATTTGACCTCATCTCCATTTTTGATCAACATGAAACTTGTAGATCTCATCAAGATCTACAACTTTCATGTTTTGAGTTTTTCCAAATTCGGCCTCTTTCTCTCTCTAATCACATTTCTCTTCTCAGCCACTCACAGCTGGCCACGTGGCGCCCTCTGATTGCGCCACGCGGCCCGCTCCCCTTGCCTCATCAGCCTTCGCTCACGGCCGTTGGATCTTCATCTTGATCTAACGGTCCCAAGCTCTCCACGCCCGCTTCTTTTCTCAACCATCAGATCATCCTCAGGACTTCATCTCGTCCGCCCGTTAGCGCCTCACCCACCGCTCTCCACGTGGCAGCTGTTGAACTATCTGATTCTCTTGATCACAGCCGCTGCTTCCGCCTCGCACCTCAGCCCTTTGATCAGCGTCTGGATCACATCCACTCCGTCCGTTGGCGCCTCTCCTTCAATACGCCACATGGCTCATCCGCTGCTCTTCGATCGCGTTGAATCAGATCACATCCTCATTATTCTTTCGTGCCCAATTAACAGCCGTTGGATCTCCAGATCCAACGGCCATCGGTCGTCGTCAACCTCCGAATGCCCCACACCCACTTTCTCCACCGTGCGCAAGGAGCCGCCCCCTTTCTATTTTCGGCTCCACGACATCCACCTTCTCCGATCACCCACGCCACCACGACGAAGCCTACTCATCCCTCATCCTCGCCAGCTCCCTCACTCCTCACGACTACCACCAGAGTCGACCCACGACGTCCACGAACTTCGCCTCCCCTCCATCCCTGCCGTCACCTCGTCCTATAAATTAACCACCTCCAGCTACTTCCATCCCCATCCACCATTCCAGAGAGATTCCCTGAGCTCCGGCCTTCGATTTGGTGACAACAATTCCTTGAGACGTTGAGCGAAGAAAGGGCATCTTCTCCGACGAGATCCACGGTCATCCCCGCCGTGCTGCAGCCTCCTCCGTGAGCTGCACGAGCTCAGAACCATCTACCGTTCTTCGAGCGACGACTAGGAGCTCAGATCTGAGCTCCATTCCCGAGGTAGAATCCTTCATCGCTCCTCCGATCTTCTTCTTTGTCCGCTTCATTTTTCTCCTAATTTATTCCACTCCTCCGCGTATCTTCACCATCTCCCGACCATCCTCCGAGCTCCGCCTCGGAGTAGGGATCTTCGTGCTACATTCTGTTCACGCCGACGATACACTTCATCCTCCACCGTCGCCAGCTCCGCCACCTTGGCGGAGCTCGATCACCGATCATCCCCACTCCCCCATAGGCCTCGCCTTTCACTCAGCATAACTCCACGGACACATGCACGCTTCGGCTATATCTCTAACCCTTGCAGGTGCTCTTTCCTTGACTGGCCGGAGGCTCGTCGGAGCTGCATTCGAGCTCCTCCGCCATCGCGCTCCAGAGCGCCTCCTCCACTCCTGAGTCCACCAGAAGCTTCGCCAGCCATCCACTGATCTTCGAGATACCTCAGACCCTCCATCGACCCTCACCGACGATGGGAGGGCAGGGCTGAGCTAGCCCAACATCGCTGGAGCCCAGCCTCCTCCGCCGCAGGAGGCGGAGGACCGTTGGGCACGAAGACCAGCCACCGTACGATCCTCTTGATCGGACGGCTACCGGCCATCTACGTCGCCTCGGTCAACAGCCGTAGGATCAGGCTGATCGGACAGCCACCAGCCATCCACGTCAACGAGCACCAGAGCCCCAGAAGGTCATTGGATTCATCTTGATCCAGCGGCGATAGATCGTCCACGTAGCCGCCTTCATCGAGCGTCAACGACCGTTGGATCCTCTTCGATCTGACGGTTGTTGATTGATGAACGCTCCCGCACCCTTAGTTAATTCGGGCAAATTAATGGTCCAAATTAATTGTAAGTGTTCGTTGCAGTCGGATACGAGAGGTTGATCAAAAACCACTTAACTCAGATTTTGGTCAATTTTAAGCGGTGATATTTTTTTTACTTGGTGGAGTCCAAGGTCGATCTCAGGGAGGCAACTGTCTCCTTAGGTGGATTACAGCAATTTTCAAGTGTTGATATTCGAGGGTCAAATTTTTTTTTTGGTAATTTTTATTTCTTATGCAGACATATGCAGACAAGTCTTAGCCAATTTAAAGTCAAATTTAATTGATGTGTCAAACGAAGTCCAAAAATAATGAAAATTGGCCAGAAGATTATTTATGATGAAAATGACCTACACTAATTTTTTTGGAATTTTTCGACTCAAAATAAATTTTCTGTGAATTAACTAAACAGTCAGAGTGATTTTCAGTGTTTCATTTTTAATAAATATCAAATCACAATTTTTCCAAGAACTAAAATCATCCTAGGAGGGTCTAATGATCCGGGACCTAAGAAAATTAACAGAACTTAAATTTATTGTGAAATGAATTAATTAAAATTAATTAAAGAAAATCACTAAACTATTTATTGAGGCCTCGTTATGCGTGCAAATGATATGAAATTTTTATGGAGTGTTAAAAATGATGTCCTTAAGCTACTGTGAATTTTTGGTGATTTTTGAAGGCACTGATAATTAATTAAAAATCAAAAGGCATCACTGGGCAAAATATGTCACAAACGAACCAATTAATTCATTGATAATTCAATTAAGCCAACAAAAATCAGACACGTGTACTAACAGGTAGAGGACAAAATTCTCAACAACTTGCAATTTTTAGAATTTCAAAATGATGAAAAATGCACTCTAGGGACACGTGCAAACACAAGGGTGTAAATGCAATACTGGAAAATAAAATTTCAATAAGTAAACGTGATGACAGGGACTAAAATGCAATTACCAATAGTATGCGGGACTTCTATGCAATTTTTCCACGATACACGTGCTCATCACGTGATGTCTGCTTCACAGGGACCTCTTAGCAATTTCTGAAAGCTCCAGGGGCGTCGGTGCAAATAACCCAGGTCGCACGTGCTCCTCACGTGGGGGGGACCTAGGTTCGGAGGGCGTCAGAGGCTCGGAGTGAGGCTCGGGTCCTTCTGGAGGTTCGGACTAGCCTCGGGGCAGCTTCGGGTCACCCGAGCCTAGGCTTGGATGCCGAGGCTCGGTGAAGGCGACGTGGCGGCCTGAAGGCCCTTGGATCAAGATGGATCCAAGGGATGTCGATGAAGACGCGTGGCGGCTGGTGAGGCGTCCGATCCGAGGGGTGATCAACGGTCGAGGATGAGGGCGGCGAAGGGACGCGTGGCGAGGCGAGTGCCGTTCGATCAGATGATCGAACGGTTGCTGCTCCTTCTTCTCTAACGATCCTCCGCCGCCTGCGGAGGAGAGGGCTGCGCTCCGGTGAAGGCAACCGAGCTCCGCCTCGGTTGCCAAGCTCCGGTGATGAGCTTCGTCAGCTCCCACCTAGCTCGGAAGAAGCGGAAGAGCACGAGGAGGCCTCCGGTGGTCTCTGGATCCCTGGAGGATGGCTGGAGCTCGGTGTCGATGAAGCTCGAGGAGAGCTCCGACGAGGCTCCGGCCAATGATGAATTGAGTACCTGCAAAAGGTTAGAAGTATAGCCGAGGCGTGCAGGTGATCGTGGAAGAATGTGAAGTGATCGGCGAGGCCTGAAGCGAGGGGAGGTGGTCGGATGGCGGAGCTCCGGCCAGGTGGCGGAGCTGAAGGTCGATGGCTGGTGAAGTAGAGGGTCTGAAGGTGTAAAGAGGTCAGCGAGGATCAGAGCTTCGTCGCGAAGCTCGTCGGAGTGTTGAGGAGGCGCGAAGATGGCTGATGACAGCGAATAAAAGCGGCGAAAATCCAAGAAAAAGAAGAAGAAGATTGGAGGATGATGGAGGGAGTTACCTGGGGTTTGGGGCTCAGCTTCGAGCTCCAGGTCGTCGCTCAAGGGGTCGGTAAGGTCCCGAGCTCAGGCAGCGGCTCGAGGGAGGCTGCGGCACGGCGGTGGCGGCCGTGGATCTCGCCGGAGTTGGATCTCTGTCTTCGCTCGACAATTCAACCAATTTCTGTCACCAATAGGAAGCTTGGAGCTCGAGGGATCTCTCTGGAGTGGCGGATGGAGATGAATGTGGCCAGAGAGGGGGTATTTAAAGGATGAAGGTGACGGCTGGAATGGGTGAGTGGCAAAGTTGGTGGCTGTCGTGGGGCGAGTGTGGCGGAGATGGTGGTGTTTGAGGGAGCTGGCGAGGGAGAGGGATGAGTGGGGTGTGTCGTGGGGAGGTCAGCGGCCGACGAGGGTGGAGAGAGCGCTTCCAGAAATAGGAAGGGGATGCCCTTCCCGCAAGGCAGAGATCGTGGGAGAGAGGGGGCACCCGAGGTAGGAGACGAAGTCTCCACCGTTGGATCTTGTGATCCAACGATGGAGATTAGCGCGTAGCGAGCGGTTAGGATTAGATCCGGGATGCCCAGATGAGGGGTTATGAGAGCGCCACGTGGCGCGTTGTGGCGAGGTGCGAGCGGATGGTTCAGATGAAAGGGTAGAGATGATCTGAGGGTCGAGACTCGTTGGAAGGCGGGCGGCTGTGATGAGAGGATCGGGGGCGCGATCGAGCGGCGTGGATGCCGCCACGTGGCTTGTTGAGAGCGCGGCGCTAAGGGACGGTGGAGATGAAGTGTGGAGCGGATCGGGTGGCTGGGAGGTGGTTAAGAGCGTGGAAGGGCCTGGACCGTTGGATCTGAAGCGCGATCCAACGGTGGAGGGCGCGGGCGGACGAGGCGAAGGGCAGCGGGCCGCGTGGCGCAATCAGAGGGCGCCACGTGGCCTGCTGTGAATGGCTGGAGGGGAAAATACGTGTAGATCGAAGAGGAAGCCGAATTTGGAAAAACTCAAAACATGAAAGTTGTGGATCTTGATGAGATCTACAAGTTTCATGTTGACCAAAGACGGAGATAAGGTCAAATATGGTACATAAATACAAGGATACATAAATGTACATATGTAGTATACAAAATGACCCAAAAACCCAAGTTTCTCATACAAGCTCCAATTGCAATGAAATTAGTCTCATTTTGAAGGTCTTTTAATATGTAGTATTCTAAGAGTGAGTAGACCTAATTAGGGGTTTGTATGAGGGCTTTATGTGTGTTTAATGTACAAGGGTTCTCAGGATATTTGGGCTATTTTACAAGGGTGGCTTTTTGGCATTCTTCCCTCTATTATTAAGGAATATATACCTATATTATAGAGAAGAAGTTTTTTGATGAAGATGTATTTTACAGGGGATTTTTGGCATTCTTATTTAAATGCAGATGAGCTGCTAAAATGCATGAATTATGGATGCATGCATGAGTGTTATTTATGCAAGATAAAAGGAAATATGCCTCTATTTTCTCGGGAACAAGGCTCTATTTTTGACTTTTGATGTGATGAATCACAGATTCATCAACCCCCTATACTTAAACCTTGCTCGTCCCCGAGCAACTAAATGAAATGCAAGAGTGAAATGATTTTGGGTTCCATGCCAAGGTCATGAACAAAAGTTGAAAATGGAGCTTGACTCGACCTTTGGATTAATTGTGTGGCAGAACCTTATTGGGATCTGAACTTAAGACCTAACAGACTTCAAGTTCCACAAGTCTTCTATTCAGGACGCCTCAACAGTCAGGTCAGAACAAATCCTCAAACGCAAATTTCTGATGACTATGATTCTTACTTGTACTGTGTAAGTGATAAATAGCTCTCCATATCAGAAATGACTCGGAACCAGCCTCCTCTAACAAGGTAACTCAATAACCTGGTCCAATAACTCTTTCCTCGAGGAGCGGGGTATTCCCTTCTAAGTTCAAGTGCGACCAACTCAAGAGGAGGGGGTAGAGAAAAGAATGGACGGTAGCCAGTGTAGCTAACCTATCCCGGGATGCCTGACCAGTGTAGCCAAGTCATCCAGCTGCAGACTTCTTGCTAGTATACATACTCCAACAGGCAATATTTTTTTCCTTTTGTTTTTGACCTGTCTATTTTTTTGGAGTTCTTGCATTTTTCTCTCTTTTTTTTCCTTTTTTTTCTTTTTTTTTTTGGAACTATATACAAGGTGCAGCATGTACATCAGGAGTTTTTCCTCTTGAGCCAGTAGACTATCCCTCTTTTGAAGCATTATTGCAACCCACAGCATCCCGTCCTTAGCCTTCATCACCACTAGACCAAGTTGAGACGCACTTCCTTCACTAGAAGAAGAAGAGAGGTTCCGCCTAGAAGTACTACTCTCATATGCTACCCCAAGCCAAAGGATTCTACCTCCTCACCACCTCATCAATGAAGAGCTATGTGCATTGTGCTTGTCCAAGTTAGGTCATTATCCAAAAGAATCATGCGTGTGCACAAGATATTCTACTTAGACTAATTAAGATGACATGTGAACATAGACTTGCGGACTCAAAGAATTAAGTCACTTGACCTGAGAAATCTTAACTCCAGTTCCTATAAGGTTCCTCTGAAATTAGGTGGATTAAGATCAAATCAAGTCCATCCTCAATATCTACTCATAACTTGGTTCAGAGCCCACTAGCTTTTCACTTTGCATATGCAGAAATATGCAGATGAGATGAGATGTCATGCTATGAAAATGCAGGACTCTTTTTATTTTTTTTTTATGCAGGGATGATATGCAAGAGTAAATAAGAAGCCTTTATTTTTTTATTTTTTTTATTATTTTTTTTATTTTTTTTCATATATATTTTTTTTCATATTTTTACCCACCCGTAATTATTGCAAAATATATACAAAAATACGCGAAAGTACGAGCTATGGGTAAAGTATATATGTAATATATACACGCCCCCCTATACTTAGCGTGTGCTATGTCCTCAGAGCACGAAAGCGACTAAAAAGACATAGCTCGGGCTAAGCGTAGGAGAGCTAAAATAACAAAAAAAATGTATAGAAGTCGTCTCGCCCCCCCTATACTTAGGCTCTGGCAGCCTAAGTGTAGAAGAAGATCAGAATTGGGGCGGACGAGGTTAAGAGGAGAAATGGAGGAGTATCAGTGCGGGCATCGGTCCCCCCTATACTTAGGCTTAGGTCAGCCTAAGTATCGGTAGGAAATGAGTATAAGGACCAATGTGATCTGGAGAATGTACAGTGAATCGACTCGGGTGACCCCTTCCCCCTATACTTAGGATCTGGTCATCCTAAGTACAGTCCGAGATAATGATTCGATGATGTGGGGACGGGTTACTAGAATCGTGGAGGTAAGGATAGGATATACAGGAAGAATGATATATATACAGTTGAGTCGGTCTGAATCTTTTGAAGATGCTGCTGATGGCTGGAGTTCATTGCTGCAAGGTCTCATACGCGGCTTGAGATGTATCTGTTGTATCTGTCTCGCATATGAATACAATCTCCTCCACATGGACTAACTGTTCATTGGATTCGACGAAGTGCTTCAACAGCTGCCCATTTACTAGGAATGTCGGTGCGTCATCTGCGAGATCTGAGATCTCGACACATCCACTATCATGCACCGTTCGGACAACGAATGGTCCCGTCCATTTAGACTTTAGTTTGCCTTGGAAAGTCTTCAGCCTGGCATTGAACAACCATACCTTCTGTCCAGGAACAAAGGTCTTTCGTCTGATATATCTATCGTGCCAACGCTTTACCTTGTCCTTGTACACCACACTGTTGTCGTATGCTCGGTTTCTGACTTCCACAAGCTCATTCAGATTCATGTCTCTTTGTTTCTGGCCTAGGTGTGTGTTCCAGTTGACCTTCTTTATTGCCCATTCTGATTTGTGCACTAACTCTGCGGGCAAATGGCACGGCTTTCCGAATACCATTCGGAATGGGGAGGTGCCTAACGGAGTCTTGTAAGCCGTCCTATACGCCCAGAGGACTTGATCCAAGATCTGAGACCAGTCCTTCCTGTCTGGGCGGACGAGCTTTTGCAATATGGTTTTCACCTCCCTATTCGACACCTCAGCCATACCATTGGTTTGTGGGTGGTAAGGACTAGCGACACGGTGTTCGATGCCGTAGTCCTTCAGGAGTTTCTTCACCTCCCGATTCACAAAGTGGCTACCCCCATCTGATATCATCATTTTGGGGATCCCGAACCTAGAGATTATGTGCTCTCTGATAAATTTACAGACAGTCCTGCTGTCTGCGGCTCGGGTCGGGATAGCCTCCACCCATCTGGACAGATAGTCAACCGCAAGAAGGATGTATTCAAACCCGTGGCTGACAGGGAATGGGCCCATGAAATCGATGCCCCAGGCGTCAAAGACATCACAAATGATGACCGGCTGCATTGGCATCTCATCCTTGGAACCAACGGTTCCTCCCATTCTCTGGCAAACTGGGCACGACTTCGCGAAGGCGGTGGCATCGCGAAACAGAGTCGGCCAGTAAAAGCCACATTGAAGTACCTTCCATGCGGTCCTCTTCCCGGAGTGGTGTCCTCCTGCCTCTAGGCTATGGCATAAAGAAAGGACACTCTGGTATTCCTCCTGAGGAATACAACGTCTCCAGACACAATCCGGTCCTTCAAAGAAAAGGATCGGATCCTCCCAATGGTAGTGTCTAGCGTCCGACTTTAGTCGGTCAATTTGGCTCTTGGGCCAATCCTCGGGAACTTTCTTGGAGACAAGATAGTTCACGATATTGGCATACCATGGGAGTGAGTCGATAACAAAAATCGACTCGTCGGGGAAGGAGTCTCGAATCGGGGAAACCTCGGAAGTATTAAGATCTTCGAGACGAGAGAGATGATCGGCTACTACGTTCTTCTTTCCAGGTTTATCACGGATGTCCAAATCAAACTCCTGGATAAGTAAAATCCAACGAAGAAGACGCGCCTTCGCGTCCTTCTTCTCCATCAAATATCGTAGTGCCGTATGGTCTGTGAACACAGTTACCTTGGATCCGATTAAATGAGATCTGAATTTGTCCAAGGCAAACACTACCGCAAGCATTTCCTTTTCGGTAACTGTATAGTTACGCTGAGCAGCATCAAGCACTTTGCTTGTGTAGTGAATTACAAACGGGACGCCGTCTCTTCTTTGTCCCAATACAGCCCCAACAACATAATCTGAGGCATCCGTCATGATCTCAAAAGGAAGAGACCAATCTGGGGCTTGTAAGATGGGTGCGTCCATGATCATTCCTTGTAACCGCTTAAAGGCCTCAAGACACTTGTGATCGACAATAAACTCCACGTCTTTGCCTAAAAGCTTAGTTAGCGGTCGGGCAATCTTAGAAAAATCCTTTATAAATCTCCGATAAAATCTGACATGCCCGAGGAACGACCGCAACTGCCGTACGTTGGTTGGTGGCTGGAGTCGTCTGATCACGTCCACCTTGGCAGGGTCAACCTCCATTCCTCTCTTGGAGATGACATGCCCCAACACTATGCCCTCCGTCACCATAAAGTGACTTTTCTCCCAGGAGAGCACCAGATTGACCTCACAACATCTTTTGAAGACTCGGTCCAAATTCCTAAGGCAGGAATCAAAAGAGTCGCCGTGGACCGAGAAGTCATCCATGAAGACTTCCAGGAATTCGCCGACCATTTCGGCGAATACAGCAATCATACACCTTTGAAAAGTACCTGGAGCATTGCATAGCCCAAAAGGCATGCGCCTGAAAGCATAGGTACCAAAGGGGCATGTGAACGTGGTCTTTTCCTGGTCCTCTGGAGCTATGGCTACTTGATTGTAGCCCGAGAACCCATCAAGAAAACAAAAGAATTCTTTCCCCGCTAGTCTTTCTAAAATCTGATCAATAAATGGTAGGGGGAAATGATCCTTTTTCGTCGCGGCATTCAGGCGTCTGTAATCCACACAGACGCGCCATGACGTGGGTACTCTTGTCACGATCTCCTCTCCGTCCTCATTGGTGGTCGTCTGAATTCCCGACTTTTTCGGGACAACATGGATTGGGGCCACCCACTTAGAATCGGAGATTGGGTAAATGAAACCCGCGTCGCACCATTTTTCTATCTCTTTCTTCACAACCTCTCGTAGATTTGGATTCAACCGACGTTGGAATTCACGAGAGGGTTTGGCTTCGTTCTCCAAGTATATATGGTGCGAACACAGAGCGGGATTTATCCCGTGGAGATCGGAAATGCTCCAGCCTATTGCCTTGCGGTTCTTCTCCAGGATCTCTAGCAAGCGAGACTCCTGCTCCTCGGTCAATTGCGAACTGATAATGACCGGAAATTTCTTGTCTTGGCCCGCAAGGAAGGCATACTTCAGAGTTGTGGGTAAAGGTTTGAGCTCAGGGATGGTATGATCGTCTAAGAAGTCTGGCTCAATCCGATCTGGTTCGGTGTTGGACGTGGCTGGATCCTGTTCTGTAGTGGCTGCCACCAAGCTTGGCTCTGGAGTCGGATCGTCAAAGGTCTCCATGCAATCGGCAAACGCCTCGTCCGACTCGTCATCCTCATCTTCCGATTGTCCTAAGGATGTAAGGACTGACAGACCCACTTGGGCCTCTGTGTCATCGAAGATGTAGGGCGATGCAGGCTCAGAGTTGTACTCGTTCCTGAGTATCTCGCAGACTGACTCATGCACTGGATCATCTTCAAAGGAGATGGACACATCGGTGCTGGCTGGGTTCTGTCTCCATGGGCCAACTAAGTCTACATGTTCACGGTCTGTTTCGATAGAAGAGTACTCGGTGCTGGATTCGGAGTCTGGTCTCTGCCATCTCGTCTGCTTCATCTCTAGTTCCTCATCTCCGCCTGGAGTTTGGAACTGAATTTTCCCATTCTTATAATCGAATAAGGCCCCTGCTGTTCTGAGGAAGGGCCTACCCAAAATGATCTGGGAATCTCTCCAATTACGAGGGGTTTCCATATCGAGGACAGTGAAGTCCACCATGTATTCCTGCCCCTCGACTTTGATCACAATGTTCCTTAACTCTCCTTGGGACCTCTTAGTGGATTTGTCCGCGAACTGAAGAATAGCTCTAGATTTCCTAAGAGGTCCGAGATTGAGCTGCTCATAGAGGGCTGTGGGCATCAAGTTGATCGAGGAACCATTGTCCAGGAGAGTGCGTGCAAACGCGATGTCATCAACATGACTCACTACATAGTGTGCACCCATGTCTCTTCGTTTCCGAGGAAACGAGTTCTTTATTGCACAAGTCGTGGCTACTGATAGGACGTGTTTCTCAACACGGCTTTTGGTTTTCCTGCTAACCCTAGTAGGTGTGCATCTCACCTTAAGGTATTTTTGGAATGCAGGGGTCATTTCCACGAACTTGTCGAAGGGGATTGTGACCTTGATATGTTTGTTACAAAACTCAGCCATCTCAGGGTCATCTTTTTGAATTTTTTTGTTTTTCTTCTTCCCACCCTTGAGAGCTTGGGGGAAAGGGATTATTAACTCAGGTTCTGGAACTGAAATATCTTCATTAGCTGCTGAAACTGAGTTCTGAACAAGACTCTGACTCGGACTTTTATACAGACTCTGACTCTGACTCTGACGAAAAGGGAAATGCTTGGGCGAAACCGGTGATGCTTCTTCCGCTTCTTCTGGCTGGTCCTCCTCAGATGGAGGTGCGGGCTCATCGGTGTCGTCGGACTCTGGATGACTGCGGGGCTGGTGCTTCGAGGACTCAGATATCCTCTTCTTCTGCTGGCGATGACGGTGGTGCTCCTCCTCTTTCTCCTCCGAATTCTCCTCAGGTCGAATTTCGGAGGTTCCTTCCTGTTGTGCCCGTGCCCGATCAGGTATGGTCACGGTCCTTCCGCTCCTGAGGGACATATGATTAACATTATCGTACGAAAGGATCTCATGTTCAGATAAATAATTATCTGAATAGTATACCTGATCTCGGGGTCGGTTCTGGCCCTGCTGTATGCTATTTGGGTTGGCCTGAACCTGTGCGGGAATTGGAGTCCTTGACGCCATTTGTTGGTCCTGAGCACGAGAGACCCGATTGATGTCGGTTCTCATGTCCAGGTAGTCGTTCTGCATCTGCTGGACCCTATCAGACAGGGTCTGGATCGCCAAGGTGAGGGACTCCAATTCGGTGGGCTGGGCTGGCTGCTGAGTGGATGCGGTCCTGAACTGGCCCTGCTGGCCGTGCCGATACTGCTGCTGATGGGGCGGTGCTGGCCCCTGCTGGTAGGTGCGCTGCTGCGGCTGGTACCCTTGTTCTGGCCTGGACTGATATCGCGGGATTGTGACGGGCCTAGTCTCCTGGTAGACTGGGGTTGGGCGGTGTGCCTGGTCCTTCCCCATCTCGATTTGCCGGACTAGTGGCTCGCGGCTATACCAGAGCCCGTTGATCTCGTAAACGGGCGGAGGCTCCTCGTACTCTGTCTCCACTGGTGGGGGTGCATGATGGTTCTGCTGGGTGTAAGTCTGATCCCAGCTGCTCTGAGACCCCGGTGCCTGTTCCTGTACAAGATGGACTCGATGTACAGGTACAGGTGGTGCAGAAGGGGTGGGTAGCTTAATCTTGGCTACCTTTTCAGAGAGTTCCTCCACCTTCTTGGGAAGGCTCGAAAGAGACTCCATCTCCGCGACTCTCTTGTGGATCTGCTCGACCATGGTAAGCTTGTCCGCAATCATCCCCATGCTGGGGATGAGGTCCTCAGTCAGATCTGCAACAGTCCTTCTAGTTGTCTCATTGGATAGAATCGAGGGAGACAACTGATAGGCCCTTGTGGCCTGTGACCTGCCGGTTTCTGCCATCTGCTCTAGGATTTTCCACACGGCGTGCTCGTTCTTGTTCAGATAGCTTCCTCCGCAGGCGGCGCTGACTAACCCCTGCATCTCTGGGGTTAGGCCGCAGATCAAGGTCTGGACTAAGATTGCCTTAGAAATGCCGTGGCATGGGCATTTCTGTACTAAGTCATTGAACCTGTCCCAAGCCTCGTGGAACGGTTCGCAGGGTCCTTGGGCGAAGCTGGCAATCTTCGTTCGCATCTGATTGGTTCTACTGAGTGGGTAGAACTTCTTCAAGAAGAGGTCCTTGAACTGCATCCAGGTAGTACATACCACCCCTAGGTTTTTCAGCCAATGTGCAGCCTTATCTCCTAAGGCAAACGGGGTGGCTTTCAGCCGGATATAATCTTGGCCAACATTGGGATGGCTCAGATTATTGCAGACTAGTTCGAAGTCACGGAGGAAAGTGTACGGCTCTTCGTTGAGGTTTCCGTTGAACTTCGGCAGTAGGCTAAGGAAGTGGGGCTTCAGCTCGAATGCCTGGTCGGGAACTGCAGGTGCTAGCCAATTCTGGATTTCGTTCTCCGCCGGGTTATAGGTATCGACCATTGGTCGGTCGATCCCTTCAGCTACTATTATCTGCCCCATTCGTGCAGTGAGATCAGCATTTTTCTGTTCAGCTTCAGCAAGGCGTCTTAGAATCTGTCTTATCTGGTCCTCATCGGGCGGCATCTTTGGAGGCATTTCTTCCTCTACTTCTGGGGATTGGAAAATAAGGTCGGTGTTAGAGGTTGAATCAAGGAAGGGATTACCGAGGCAATGATCTTCCTCGGTAATCTCAGAGGAGATAAAAGGGTTGGTTTGAGAGTAACCACCCTGAGCCGGAGGGAACCAGGACTCAAGAGGGTCATGAGTCCTGTGTGGTCCAAGGTGCGCTCGGACTGGAAAAGACGAGTTACTTGGGGTACTCATAGAGAGATCAGTGAACGGTGCGTCGAGATCTCCCCAGTCACTCATCTTGGTGAAGCAAGAAGAAGATAGGATTTTACTCCTACCTGAAGCAAGCACAAGATCAATCCAAGACCCTGGATTCACACTCAACACAGTGAAGGACTCAAAGTTGAGTCCAATTTATCTTGTAGTTTTTAAGTGTGATTTTCAAGCAAATCTAGCAAGGATTACGCGGCCTAGAGGGAAGTCGGCTCAGAGCCGGATGCGTCTTCCCTGTCTATCCTGTCGTCTAAGATACCGCCGCTCCTTCCTTTCTTCGCTCCTATCCCAAGCCGATGGACTCAGTGACCACGCCCCTATCTACCTGCAAGCAGGCGGAGGCTGACAAGGCCGGAACTTCGCCCCGGAGGGTTACTGGCAACTTGTCGCGAAGTACCGCAATTTCGCCCCTATCTACCTGAGACAGGCGGAGGCTACTTGGTACTAGTCAAAGAATCTGAAAATATTCGGCTCGTGATATTTGCTAGGATCAGTTAGAACGTGATATGGAAGACGGGGATTTGGGCTCTACCTTAGGGTGTTCACACACACTCAGGTACCCTCACTCAGCCTGAAAACAAGGTCGGGGATTAGTCTCCCGCAAACAATTTTCAGTTTTTATTCCCTTTTTATGGTCAATACTGTTAGCAGTCCCGGTTTTAGTTTATCACTGTAATTAATCACCACAAATCACGCCTATCGGACAGTCCCAATTTCCTTTTTAAATTAAGTGAGAAAATCAGAGAGGGAAATCGAGAAAAGCCGATGCAAGTTGAAATCGATGATGCGTATGCTGAGTAGAGAATACTTACAGTGATCCTTCGCTTTTTGATGCAGGATGCTGTACAGAATTGAAAACTTTACTCTACATGCAAATGCAAGTGATGAAAGCCGCTCCTAGACAGGCAGTTCTATTAGCGTGAAGAACAGTTTAATTTGAACTAAGTCCTGCGGTCTAGGTGCGTCTATTAAGTGTGTTGTGTGGTCCTATTGATTACGAGCACAAACAAGTCCTAGAGTGGCTCGAGGAGCCGCTAGTGCAAGCTAAATTACCAATCACCCACACAGCACACGGGACACGGTTTCCACTATATTTACACGCGCGAGCTCCCAAACGGGAACCGCTGGAAATAATGCAAAGGAAAAATAAAATAAAAAATACAATGCCTCTCTTTCTCTCAACACAATTTAAATGCTAAATCCTCGAAGCGTCGCCGACTCCTCGCGGTCCTCGCACAAAAATGAAATAGAGGTCAGAGAGTGACACAAAAATAAAGCAAAAAGAAAACAAATAAGAGAGATAATTACAAGAAAAACCGGGGGTCAGACTACCCGGGGATTAGAAATCAAACACTTCAAAAATATGCTACAAATTAACCTAAGCCGTGCCTCCCCGGCAACGGCGCCATTTTGATGAACGCTCCCGCACCCTTAGTTAATTCGGGCAAATTAATGGTCCAAATTAATTGTAAGTGTTCGTTGCAGTCGGATACGAGAGGTTGATCAAAAACCACTTAACTCAGATTTTGGTCAATTTTAAGCGGTGGTATTTTTTTTACTTGGTGGAGTCCAAGGTCGATCTCAGGGAGGCAACTGTCTCCTTAGGTGGATTACAGCAATTTTCAAGTGTTGATATTCGAGGGTCAAATTTTTTTTTGGTAATTTTTATTTCTTATGCAGACATATGCAGACAAGTCTTAGCCAATTTAAAGTCAAATTTAATTGATGTGTCAAACGAAGTCCAAAAATAATGAAAATTGGCCAGAAGATTATTTATGATGAAAATGACCTACACTAATTTTTTTGGAATTTTTCGACTCAAAATAAATTTTCTGTGAATTAACTAAACAGTCAGAGTGATTTTCAGTGTTTCATTTTTAATAAATATCAAATCACAATTTTTCCAAGAACTAAAATTATCCTAGGAGGGTCTAATGATCCGGGACCTAAGAAAATTAACAGAACTTAAATTTATTGTGAAATGAATTAATTAAAATTAATTAAAGAAAATCACTAAACTATTTATTGAGGCCTCGTTATGCGTGCAAATGATATGAAATTTTTATGGAGTGTTAAAAATGATGTCCTTAAGCTACTGTGAATTTTTGGTGATTTTTGAAGGCACTGATAATTAATTAAAAATCAAAAGGCATCACTGGGCAAAATATGTCACAAACGAACCAATTAATTCATTGATAATTCAATTAAGCCAACAAAAATCAGACACGTGTACTAACAGGTAGAGGACAAAATTCTCAACAACTTGCAATTTTTAGAATTTCAAAATGATGAAAAATGCACTCTAGGGACACGTGCAAACACAAGGGTGTAAATGCAATACTGGAAAATAAAATTTCAATAAGTAAACGTGCTGACAGGGACTAAAATGCAATTACCAATAGTATGCAGGACTTCTATGCAATTTTTCCACGATACACGTGCTCATCACGTGATGTCTGCTTCACAGGGACCTCTTAGCAATTTCTGAAAGCTCCAGGGGCGTCGGTGCAAATAACCCAGGTCGCACGTGCTCCTCACGTGGGGGGACCTAGGTTCGGAGGGCGTCAGAGGCTCGGAGTGAGGCACGGGTCCTTCTGGAGGTTCGGACTAGCCTCGGGGGAGCTTCGGGTCACCCGAGCCTAGGCTTGGATGCCGAGGCTCGGTGAAGGCGACGTGGCGGCCTGAAGGCCCTTGGATCAAGATGGATCCAAGGGATGTCGATGAAGACGCGTGGCGGCTGGTGAGGCGTCCGATCCGAGGGGTGATCAACGGTCGAGGATGAGGGCGGCGAAGGGACGCGTGGCGAGGCGAGTGCCGTTCGATCAGATGATCGAACGGTTGCTGCTCCTTCTTCTCTAACGATCCTCCGCCGCCTGCGGAGGAGAGGGCTGCGCTCCGGTGAAGGCAGCCGAGCTCCGCCTCGGTTGCCAAGCTCCGGTGATGAGCTTCGTCAGCTCCCACCTAGCTCGGAAGAAGCGGAAGAGCACGAGGAGGCCTCCGGTGGTCTCTGGATCCCTGGAGGATGGCTGGAGCTCGGTGTCGATGAAGCTCGAGGAGAGCTCCGACGAGGCTCCGGCCAATGATGAATTGAGTACCTGCAAAAGGTTAGAAGTATAGCCGAGGCGTGCAGGTGATCGTGGAAGAATGTGAAGTGATCGGCGAGGCCTGAAGCGAGGGGAGGTGGTCGGATGGCGGAGCTCCGGCCAGGTGGCGGAGCTGAAGGTCGATGGCTGGTGAAGTAGAGGGTCTGAAGGTGTAAAGAGGTCAGCGAGGATCAGAGCTTCGTCGCGAAGCTCGTCGGAGTGTTGAGGAGGCGCGAAGATGGCTGATGACGGCGAATAAAAGCGGCGAAAATCCAAGAAAAAGAAGAAGAAGATTGGAGGATGATGGAGGGAGTTACCTGGGGTTTGGGGCTCAGCTTCGAGCTCCAGGTCGTCGCTCAAGGGGTCGGTAAGGTCCCGAGCTCAGGCAGCGGCTCGAGGGAGGCTGCGGCACGGCGGTGGCGGCCGTGGATCTCGCCGGAGTTGGATCTCTGTCTTCGCTCGACAATTCAACCAATTTCTGTCACCAATAGGAAGCTTGGAGCTCGAGGGATCTCTCTGGAGTGGCGGATGGAGATGAATGTGGCCGGAGAGGGGGTATTTAAAGGATGAAGGTGACGGCTGGAATGGGTGAGTGGCAAAGTTGGTGGCTGTCGTGGGGCGAGTGTGGCGGAGATGGTGGTGTTTGAGGGAGCTGGCGAGGGAGAGGGATGAGTGGGGTGTGTCGTGGGGAGGTCAGCGGCCGACGAGGGTGGAGAGAGCGCTTCCAGAAATAGGAAGGGGATGCCCTTCCCGCAAGGCAGAGATCGTGGGAGAGAGGGGGCACCCGAGGTAGGAGACGAAGTCTCCACCGTTGGATCTTGTGATCCAACGATGGAGATTAGCGCGTAGCGAGCGGTTAGGATTAGATCCGGGATGCCCAGATGAGGGGTTATGAGAGCGCCACGTGGCGCGTTGTGGCGAGGCGCGAGCGGATGGTTCAGATGAAAGGGTAGAGATGATCTGAGGGTCGAGACTCGTTGGAAGGCGGGCGGCTGTGATGAGAGGATCGGGGGCGCGATCGAGCGGCGTGGATGCCGCCACGTGGCTTGTTGAGAGCGCGGCGCTAAGGGACGGTGGAGATGAAGTGTGGAGCGGATCGGGTGGCTGGGAGGTGGTTAAGAGCGTGGAAGGGCCTGGACCGTTGGATCTGAAGCGCGATCCAACGGTGGAGGGCGCGGGCGGACGAGGCGAAGGGCAGCGGGCCGCGTGGCGCAATCAGAGGGCGCCACGTGGCCTGCTGTGAATGGCTGGAGGGGAAAATACGTGTAGATCGAAGAGGAAGCCGAATTTGGAAAAACTCAAAACATGAAAGTTGTGGATCTTGATGAGATCTACAAGTTTCATGTTGACCAAAGACGGAGATAAGGTCAAATATGGTACATAAATACAAGGATACATAAATGTACATATGTAGTATACAAAATGACCCAAAAACCCAAGTTTCTCATACAAGCTCCAATTGCAATGAAATTAGTCTCATTTTGAAGGTCTTTTAATATGTAGTATTCTAAGAGTGAGTAGACCTAATTAGGGGTTTGTATGAGGGCTTTATGTGTGTTTAATGTACAAGGGTTCTCAGGATATTTGGGCTATTTTACAAGGGTGGCTTTTTGGCATTCTTCCCTCTATTATTAAGGAATATATACCTATATTATAGAGAAGAAGTTTTTTGATGAAGATGTATTTTACAGGGGATTTTTGGCATTCTTATTTAAATGCAGATGAGCTGCTAAAATGCATGAATTATGGATGCATGCATGAGTGTTATTTATGCAAGATAAAAGGAAATATGCCTCTATTTTCTCGGGAACAAGGCTCTATTTTTGACTTTTGATGTGATGAATCACAGATTCATCAACCCCCTATACTTAAACCTTGCTCGTCCCCGAGCAACTAAATGAAATGCAAGAGTGAAATGATTTTGGGTTCCATGCCAAGGTCATGAACAAAAGTTGAAAATGGAGCTTGACTCGACCTTTGGATTAATTGTGTGGCAGAACCTTATTGGGATCTGAACTTAAGACCTAACAGACTTCAAGTTCCACAAGTCTTCTATTCAGGACGCCTCAACAGTCAGGTCAGAACAAATCCTCAAACGCAAATTTCTGATGACTATGATTCTTACTTGTACTGTGTAAGTGATAAATAGCTCTCCATATCAGAAATGACTCGGAACCAGCCTCCTCTAACAAGGTAACTCAATAACCTGGTCCAATAACTCTTTCCTCGAGGAGCGGGGTATTCCCTTCTAAGTTCAAGTGCGACCAACTCAAGAGGAGGGGGTAGAGAAAAGAATGGACGGTAGCCAGTGTAGCTAACCTATCCCGGGATGCCTGACCAGTGTAGCCAAGTCATCCAGCTGCAGACTTCTTGCTAGTATACATACTCCAACAGGCAATATTTTTTTCCTTTTGTTTTTGACCTGTCTATTTTTTTGGAGTTCTTGCATTTTTCTCTCTTTTTTTTCCTTTTTTTTCTTTTTTTTTGGAACTATATACAAGGTGCAGCATGTACATCAGGAGTTTTTCCTCTTAAGCCAGTAGACTATCCCTCTTTTGAAGCATTATTGCAACCCACAGCATCCCGTCCTTAGCCTTCATCACCACTAGACCAAGTTGAGACGCACTTCCTTCACTAGAAGAAGAAGAGAGGTTCCGCCTAGAAGTACTACTCTCATATGCTACCCCAAGCCAAAGGATTCTACCTCCTCACCACCTCATCAATGAAGAGCTATGTGCATTGTGCTTGTCCAAGTTAGGTCATTATCCAAAAGAATCATGCGTGTGCACAAGATATTCTACTTAGACTAATTAAGATGACATGTGAACATAGACTTGCGGACTCAAAGAATTAAGTCACTTGACCTGAGAAATCTTAACTCCAGTTCCTATAAGGTTCCTCTGAAATTAGGTGGATTAAGATCAAATCAAGTCCATCCTCAATATCTACTCATAACTTGGTTCAGAGCCCACTAGCTTTTCACTTTGCATATGCAGAAATATGCAGATGAGATGAGATGTCATGCTATGAAAATGCAGGACTCTTTTTATTTTTTTTTATGCAGGGATGATATGCAAGAGTAAATAAGAAGCCTTTATTTTTTTATTTTTTTTATTATTTTTTTTATTTTTTTTCATATATATTTTTTTTCATATTTTTACCCACCCGTAATTATTGCAAAATATATACAAAAATACGCGAAAGTACGAGCTATGGGTAAAGTATATATGTAATATATACACGCCCCCTATACTTAGCGTGTGCTATGTCCTCAGAGCACGAAAGCGACTAAAAAGACATAGCTCGGGCTAAGCGTAGGAGAGCTAAAATAACAAAAAAAATGTATAGAAGTCGTCTCGCCCCCCTATACTTAGGCTCTGGCAGCCTAAGTGTAGAAGAAGATCAGAATTGGGGCGGACGAGGTTAAGAGGAGAAATGGAGGAGTATCAGTGCGGGCATCGGTCCCCCCTATACTTAGGCTTAGGTCAGCCTAAGTATCGGTAGGAAATGAGTATAAGGACCAATGTGATCTGGAGAATGTACAGTGAATCGACTCGGGTGACCCCTTCCCCCTATACTTAGGATCTGGTCATCCTAAGTACAGTCCGAGATAATGATTCGATGATGTGGGGACGGGTTACTAGAATCGTGGAGGTAAGGATAGGATATACAGGAAGAATGATATATATACAGTTGAGTCGGTCTGAATCTTTTGAAGATGCTGCTGATGGCTGGAGTTCATTGCTGCAAGGTCTCATACGCGGCTTGAGATGTATCTGTTGTATCTGTCTCGCATATGAATACAATCTCCTCCACATGGACTAACTGTTCATTGGATTCGACGAAGTGCTTCAACAGCTGCCCATTTACTAGGAATGTCGGTGCGTCATCTGCGAGATCTGAGATCTCGACACATCCACTATCATGCACCGTTCGGACAACGAATGGTCCCGTCCATTTAGACTTTAGTTTGCCTTGGAAAGTCTTCAGCCTGGCATTGAACAACCATACCTTCTGTCCAGGAACAAAGGTCTTTCGTCTGATATATCTATCGTGCCAACGCTTTACCTTGTCCTTGTACACCACACTGTTGTCGTATGCTCGGTTTCTGACTTCCACAAGCTCATTCAGATTCATGTCTCTTTGTTTCTGGCCTAGGTGTGTGTTCCAGTTGACCTTCTTTATTGCCCATTCTGATTTGTGCACTAACTCTGCGGGCAAATGGCACGGCTTTCCGAATACCATTCGGAATGGGGAGGTGCCTAACGGAGTCTTGTAAGCCGTCCTATACGCCCAGAGGACTTGATCCAAGATCTGAGACCAGTCCTTCCTGTCTGGGCGGACGAGCTTTTGCAATATGGTTTTCACCTCCCTATTCGACACCTCAGCCATACCATTGGTTTGTGGGTGGTAAGGACTAGCGACACGGTGTTCGATGCCGTAGTCCTTCAGGAGTTTCTTCACCTCCCGATTCACAAAGTGGCTACCCCCATCTGATATCATCATTTTGGGGATCCCGAACCTAGAGATTATGTGCTCTCTGATAAATTTACAGACAGTCCTGCTGTCTGCGGCTCGGGTCGGGATAGCCTCCACCCATCTGGACAGATAGTCAACCGCAAGAAGGATGTATTCAAACCCGTGGCTGACAGGGAATGGGCCCATGAAATCGATGCCCCAGGCGTCAAAGACATCACAAATGATGACCGGCTGCATTGGCATCTCATCCTTGGAACCAACGGTTCCTCCCATTCTCTGGCAAACTGGGCACGACTTCACGAAGGCGGTGGCATCGCGAAACAGAGTCGGCCAGTAAAAGCCACATTGAAGTACCTTCCATGCGGTCCTCTTCCCGGAGTGGTGTCCTCCTGCCTCTAGGCTATGGCATAAAGAAAGGACACTCTGGTATTCCTCCTGAGGAATACAACGTCTCCAGACACAATCCGGTCCTTCAAAGAAAAGGATCGGATCCTCCCAATGGTAGTGTCTAGCGTCCGACTTTAGTCGGTCAATTTGGCTCTTGGGCCAATCCTCGGGAACTTTCTTGGAGACAAGATAGTTCACGATATTGGCATACCATGGGAGTGAGTCGATAACAAAAATCGACTCGTCGGGGAAGGAGTCTCGAATCGGGGAAACCTCGGAAGTATTAAGATCTTCGAGACGAGAGAGATGATCGGCTACTACGTTCTTCTTTCCAGGTTTATCACGGATGTCCAAATCAAACTCCTGGATAAGTA
This sequence comes from Ottelia alismoides, assembly GCA_037367405.1. Taxonomy (NCBI): domain Eukaryota; kingdom Viridiplantae; phylum Streptophyta; class Magnoliopsida; order Alismatales; family Hydrocharitaceae; genus Ottelia; species Ottelia alismoides. The sequence goes on along the minus strand of JAZKJV010005388.1, from coordinate 308,553 downwards.
AAATCCAACGAAGAAGACGCGCCTTCGCGTCCTTCTTCTCCATCAAATATCGTAGTGCCGTATGGTCTGTGAACACAGTTACCTTGGATCCGATTAAATGAGATCTGAATTTGTCCAAGGCAAACACTACCGCAAGCATTTCCTTTTCGGTAACTGTATAGTTACGCTGAGCAGCATCAAGCACTTTGCTTGCGTAGTGAATTGCAAACGGGACGCCGTCTCTTCTTTGTCCCAATACAGCCCCAACAGCATAATCTGAGGCATCGGTCATGATCTCAAAAGGAAGAGACCAATCTGGGGCTTGTAAGATGGGTGCGTCCATGATCATTCCTTGTAACCGCTTAAAGGCCTCAAGATACTTGTGATCGACAATAAACTCCACGTCTTTGCCTAAAAGCTCAGTTAGCGGTCGGGCAATCTTAGAAAAATCCTTTATAAATCTCCGATAAAATCCGATATGACCGAGGAACGACCGCAACTGCCGTACGTTGGTTGGTGGCTGGAGTCGTCTGATCACGTCCACCTTGGCAGGGTCAACCTCCATTCCTCTCTTGGAGATGACATGCCCCAACACTATGCCCTCCGTCACCATAAAGTGACTTTTCTCCCAGGAGAGCACCAGATTGACCTCACAACATCTTTTGAAGACTCGGTCCAAATTCCTAAGGCAGGAATCAAAAGAGTCGCCGTGGACCGAGAAGTCATCCATGAAGACTTCCAGGAATTCGCCGACCATTTCGGCGAATACAGCAATCATACACCTTTGAAAAGTACCTGGAGCATTGCATAGCCCAAAAGGCATGCGCCTGAAAGCATAGGTACCAAAGGGGCATGTGAACGTGGTCTTTTCCTGGTCCTCTGGAGCTATGGCTACTTGATTGTAGCCCGAGAACCCATCAAGAAAACAAAAGAATTCTTTCCCCGCTAGTCTTTCTAAAATCTGATCAATAAATGGTAGGGGGAAATGATCCTTTTTCGTCGCGGCATTCAGGCGTCTGTAATCCACACAGACGCGCCATGACGTGGGTACTCTTGTCACGATCTCCTCTCCGTCCTCATTGGTGGTCGTCTGAATTCCCGACTTTTTCGGGACAACATGGATTGAGGCCACCCACTTAGAATCGGAGATTGGGTAAATGAAACCCGCGTCGCACCATTTTTCTATCTCTTTCTTCACAACCTCTCGTAGATTTGGATTCAACCGACGTTGGAATTCACGAGAGGGTTTGGCTTCGTTCTCCAAGTATATATGGTGCGAACACAGAGCGGGATTTATCCCGTGGAGATCGGAAATGCTCCAGCCTATTGCCTTGCGGTTCTTCTCCAGGATCTCTAGCAAGCGAGACTCCTGCTCCTCGGTCAATTGCGAACTGATAATGACCGGAAATTTCTTGTCTTGGCCCGCAAGGAAGGCATACTTCAGAGTTGTGGGTAAAGGTTTGAGCTCAGGGATGGTATGATCGTCTAAGAAGTCTGGCTCAATCCGATCTGGTTCGGTGTTGGACGTGGCTGGATCCTGTTCTGTAGTGGCTGCCACCAAGCTTGGCTCTGGAGTCGGATCGTCAAAGGTCTCCATGCAATCGGCAAACGCCTCGTCCGACTCGTCATCCTCATCTTCCGATTGTCCTAAGGATGTAAGGACTGACAGACCCACTTGGGCCTCTGTGTCATCGAAGATGTAGGGCGATGCAGGCTCAGAGTTGTACTCGTTCCTGAGTATCTCGCAGACTGACTCATGCACTGGATCATCTTCAAAGGAGATGGACACATCGGTGCTGGCTGGGTTCTGTCTCCATGGCCCAACTAAGTCTACATGTTCACGGTCTGTTTCGATAGAAGAGTACTCGGTGCTGGATTCGGAGTCTGGTCTCTGCCATCTCGTCTGCTTCATCTCTAGTTCCTCATCTCCGCCTGGAGTTTGGAACTGAATTTTCCCATTCTTATAATCGAATAAGGCCCCTGCTGTTCTGAGGAAGGGCCTACCCAAAATGATCTGGGAATCTCTCCAATTACGAGGGGTTTCCATATCGAGGACAGTGAAGTCCACCATGTATTCCTGCCCCTCGACTTTGATCACAATGTTCCTTAACTCTCCTTGGGACCTCTTAGTGGATTTGTCCGCGAACTGAAGAATAGCTCTAGATTTCCTAAGAGGTCCGAGATTGAGCCGCTCATAGAGGGCTGTGGGCATCAAGTTGATCGAGGAACCATTGTCCAGGAGAGTGCGTGCAAACGCGATGTCATCAACATGACTCACTACATAGTGTGCACCCATGTCTCTTCGTTTCCGAGGAAACGAGTTCTTTATTGCACAAGTCGTGGCTACTGATAGGACGTGTTTCTCAACACGGCTTTTGGTTTTCCTGCTAACCCTAGTAGGTGTGCATCTCACCTTAAGGTATTTTTGGAATGCAGGGGTCATTTCCACGAACTTGTCGAAGGGGATTGTGACCTTGATATGTTTGTTACAAAACTCAGCCATCTCAGGGTCATCTTTTTGAATTTTTTTGTTTTTCTTCTTCCCACCCTTGAGAGCTTGGGGGAAAGGGATTATTAACTCAGGTTCTGGAACTGAAATATCTTCATTAGCTGCTGAAACTGAGTTCTGAACAAGACTCTGACTCGGACTTTTATACAGACTCTGACTCTGACTCTGACGAAAAGGGAAATGCTTGGGCGAAACCGGTGATGCTTCTTCCGCTTCTTCTGGCTGGTCCTCCTCAGATGGAGGTGCGGGCTCATCGGTGTCGTCGGACTCTGGATGACTGCGGGGCTGGTGCTTCGAGGACTCAGATGTCCTCTTCTTCTGCTGGCGATGACGGTGGTGCTCCTCCTCTTTCTCCTCCGAATTCTCCTCAGGTCGAATTTCGGAGGTTCCTTCCTGTTGTGCCCGTGCCCGATCAGGTATGGTCACGGTCCTTCCGCTCCTGAGGGACATATGATTAACATTATCGTACGAAAGGATCTCATGTTCAGATAAATAATTATCTGAATAGTATACCTGATCTCGGGGTCGGTTCTGGCCCTGCTGTATGCTATTTGGGTTGGCCTGAACCTGTGCGGGAATTGGAGTCCTTGGCGCCATTTGTTGGTCCTGAGCACGAGAGACCCGATTGATGTCGGTTCTCATGTCCAGGTAGTCGTTCTGCATCTGCTGGACCCTATCAGACAGGGTCTGGATCGCCAAGGTGAGGGACTCCAATTCGGTGGGCTGGGCTGGCTGCTGAGTGGATGCGGTCCTGAACTGGCCCTGCTGGCCGTGCCGATACTGCTGCTGATGGGGCGGTGCTGGCCCCTGCTGGTAGGTGCGCTGCTGCGGCTGGTACCCTTGTTCTGGCCTGGACTGATATCGCGGGATTGTGACGGGCCTGGTCTCCTGGTAGACTGGGGTTGGGCGGTGTGCCTGGTCCTTCCCCATCTCGATTTGCCGGACTAGTGGGTCGCGGCTATACCAGAGCCCGTTGATCTCGTAAACGGGCGGAGGCTCCTCGTACTCTGTCTCCACTGGTGGGGGTGCATGATGGTTCTGCTGGGTGTAAGTCTGATCCCAGCTGCTCTGAGACCCCGGTGCCTGTTCCTGTACAAGATGGACTCGATGTACAGGTACAGGTGGTGCAGAAGGGGTGGGTAGCTTAATCTTGGCTACCTTTTCAGAGAGTTCCTCCACCTTCTTGGGAAGGCTCGAAAGAGACTCCATCTCCGCGACTCTCTTGTGGATCTGCTCGACCATGGTAAGCTTGTCTGCAATCATCCCCATGCTGGGGATGAGGTCCTCAGTCAGATCTGCAACAGTCCTTCTAGTTGTCTCATTGGATAGAATCGAGGGAGACAACTGATAGGCCCTTGTGGCCTGTGACCTGCCGGTTTCTGCCATCTGCTCTAGGATTTTCCACACGGCGTGCTCGTTCTTGTTCAGATAGCTTCCTCCGCAGGCGGCGCTGACTAACCCCTGCATCTCTGGGGTTAGGCCGCAGATCAAGGTCTGGACTAAGATTGCCTTAGAAATGCCGTGGCATGGGCATTTCTGTACTAAGTCATTGAACCTGTCCCAAGCCTCGTGGAACGGTTCGCAGGGTCCTTGGGCGAAGCTGGCAATCTTCATTCGCATCTGATTGGTTATACTGAGTGGGTAGAACTTCTTCAAGAAGAGGTCCTTGAACTGCATCCAGGTAGTACATACCACCCCTAGGTTTTTCAGCCAATGTGCAGCCTTATCTCCTAAGGCAAACGGGGTGGCTTTCAGCCGGATATAATCTTGGCCAACATTGGGATGGCTCAGATTATTGCAGACTAGTTCGAAGTCACGGAGGAAAGTGTACGGCTCTTCGTTGAGGTTTCCGTTGAACTTCGGCAGTAGGCTAAGGAAGTGGGGCTTCAGCTCGAATGCCTGGTCGGGAACTGCAGGTGCTAGCCAATTCTGGATTTCGTTCTCCGCCGGGTTATAGGTATCGACCATTGGTCGGTCGATCCCTTCAGCTACTATTATCTGCCCCATTCGTGCAGTGAGATCAGCATTTTTCTGTTCAGCTTCAGCAAGGCGTCTTAGAATCTGTCTTATCTGGTCCTCATCGGGCGGCATCTTTGGAGGCATTTCTTCCTCTACTTCTGGGGATTGGAAAATAAGGTCGGTGTTAGAGGTTGAATCAAGGAAGGGATTACCGAGGCAATGATCTTCCTCGGTAATCTCAGAGGAGATAAAAGGGTTGGTTTGAGAGTAACCACCCTGAGCCGGAGGGAACCAGGACTCAAGAGGGTCATGAGTCCTGTGTGGTCCAAGGTGCGCTCGGACTGGAAAAGACGAGTTACTTGGGGTACTCATAGAGAGATCAGTGAACGGTGCGTCGAGATCTCCCCAGTCACTCATCTTGGTGAAGCAAGAAGAAGATAGGATTTTACTCCTACCTGAAGCAAGCACAAGATCAATCCAAGACCCTGGATTCACACTCAACACAGTGAAGGACTCAAAGTTGAGTCCAATTTATCTTGTAGTTTTTAAGTGTGATTTTCAAGCAAATCTAGCAAGGATTACGCGGCCTAGAGGGAAGTCGGCTCAGAGCCGGATGCGTCTTCCCTGTCTATCCTGTCGTCTAAGATACCGCCGCTCCTTCCTTTCTTCGCTCCTATCCCAAGCCGATGGACTCAGTGACCACGCCCCTATCTACCTGCAAGCAGGCGGAGGCTGACAAGGCCGGAACTTCGCCCCGGAGGGTTACTGGCAACTTGTCGCGAAGTACCGCAATTTCGCCCCTATCTACCTGAGACAGACGGAGGCTACTTGGTACTAGTCAAAGAATCTGAAAATATTCGGCTCGTGATATTTGCTAGGATCAGTTAGAACGTGATATGGAAGACGGGGATTTGGGCTCTACCTTAGGGTGTTCACACACACTCAGGTACCCTCACTCAGCCTGAAAACAAGGTCGGGGATTAGTCTCCCGCAAACAATTTTCAGTTTTTATTCCCTTTTTATGGTCAATACTGTTAGCAGTCCCGGTTTTAGTTTATCACTGTAATTAATCACCACAAATCACGCCTATCGGACAGTCCCAATTTCCTTTTTAAATTAAGTGAGAAAATCAGAGAGGGAAATCGAGAAAAGCCGATGCAAGTTGAAATCGATGATGCGTATGCTGAGTAGAGAATACTTACAGTGATCCTTCGCTTTTTGATGCAGGATGCTGTACAGAATTGAAAACTTTACTCTACATGCAAATGCAAGTGATGAAAGCCGCTCCTAGACAGGCAGTTCTATTAGCGTGAAGAACAGTTTAATTTGAACTAAGTCCTGCGGTCTAGGTGCGTCTATTAAGTGTGTTGTGTGGTCCTATTGATTACGAGCACAAACAAGTCCTAGAGTGGCTCGAGGAGCCGCTAGTGCAAGCTAAATTACCAATCACCCACACAGCACACGGGACACGGTTTCCACTATATTTACACGCGCGAGCTCCCAAACGGGAACCGCTGGAAATAATGCAAAGGAAAAATAAAATAAAAAATACAATGCCTCTCTTTCTCTCAACACAATTTAAATGCTAAATCCTCGAAGCGTCGCCGACTCCTCGCGGTCCTCGCACAAAAATGAAATAGAGGTCAGAGAGTGACACAAAAATAAAGCAAAAAGAAAACAAATAAGAGAGATAATTACAAGAAAAACCGGGGGTCAGACTACCCGGGGATTAGAAATCAAACACTTCAAAAATATGCTACAAATTAACCTAAGCCGTGCCTCCCCGGCAACGGTGCCATTTTGATGAACGCTCCCGCACCCTTAGTTAATTCGGGCAAATTAATGGTCCAAATTAATTGTAAGTGTTCGTTGCAGTCGGATACGAGAGGTTGATCAAAAACCACTTAACTCAGATTTTGGTCAATTTTAAGCGGTGATATTTTTTTTACTTGGTGGAGTCCAAGGTCGATCTCAGGGAGGCAACTGTCTCCTTAGGTGGATTACAGCAATTTTCAAGTGTTGATATTCGAGGGTCAAATTTTTTTTTGGTAATTTTTATTTCTTATGCAGACATATGCAGACAAGTCTTAGCCAATTTAAAGTCAAATTTAATTGATGTGTCAAACGAAGTCCAAAAATAATGAAAATTGGCCAGAAGATTATTTATGATGAAAATGACCTACACTAATTTTTTTGGAATTTTTCGACTCAAAATAAATTTTCTGTGAATTAACTAAACAGTCAGAGTGATTTTCAGTGTTTCATTTTTAATAAATATCAAATCACAATTTTTCCAAGAACTAAAATTATCCTAGGAGGGTCTAATGATCCGGGACCTAAGAAAATTAACAGAACTTAAATTTATTGTGAAATGAATTAATTAAAATTAATTAAAGAAAATCACTAAACTATTTATTGAGGCCTCGTTATGCGTGCAAATGATATGAAATTTTTATGGAGTGTTAAAAATGATGTCCTTAAGCTACTGTGAATTTTTGGTGATTTTTGAAGGCACTGATAATTAATTAAAAATCAAAAGGCATCACTGGGCAAAATATGTCACAAACGAACCAATTAATTCATTGATAATTCAATTAAGCCAACAAAAATCAGACACGTGTACTAACAGGTAGAGGACAAAATTCTCAACAACTTGCAATTTTTAGAATTTCAAAATGATGAAAAATGCACTCTAGGGACACGTGCAAACACAAGGGTGTAAATGCAATACTGGAAAATAAAATTTCAATAAGTAAACGTGCTGACAGGGACTAAAATGCAATTACCAATAGTATGCAGGACTTCTATGCAATTTTTCCACGATACACGTGCTCATCACGTGATGTCTGCTTCACAGGGACCTCTTAGCAATTTCTGAAAGCTCCAGGGGCGTCGGTGCAAATAACCCAGGTCGCACGTGCTCCTCACGTGGGGGGGACCTAGGTTCGGAGGGCGTCAGAGGCTCGGAGTGAGGCACGGGTCCTTCTGGAGGTTCGGACTAGCCTCGGGGCAGCTTCGGGTCACCCGAGCCTAGGCTTGGATGCCGAGGCTCGGTGAAGGCGACGTGGCGGCCTGAAGGCCCTTGGATCAAGATGGATCCAAGGGATGTCGATGAAGACGCGTGGCGGCTGGTGAGGCGTCCGATCCGAGGGGTGATCAACGGTCGAGGATGAGGGCGACGAAGGGACGCGTGGCGAGGCGAGTGCCGTTCGATCAGATGATCGAACGGTTGCTGCTCCTTCTTCTCTAACGATCCTCCGCCGCCTGCGGAGGAGAGGGCTGCGCTCCGGTGAAGGCAGCCGAGCTCCGCCTCGGTTGCCAAGCTCCGGTGATGAGCTTCGTCAGCTCCCACCTAGCTCGGAAGAAGCGGAAGAGCACGAGGAGGCCTCCGGTGGTCTCTGGATCCCTGGAGGATGGCTGGAGCTCGGTGTCGATGAAGCTCGAGGAGAGCTCCGACGAGGCTCCGGCCAATGATGAATTGAGTACCTGCAAAAGGTTAGAAGTATAGCCGAGGCGTGCAGGTGATCGTGGAAGAATGTGAAGTGATCGGCGAGGCCTGAAGCGAGGGGAGGTGGTCGGATGGCGGAGCTCCGGCCAGGTGGCGGAGCTGAAGGTCGATGGCTGGTGAAGTAGAGGGTCTGAAGGTGTAAAGAGGTCAGCGAGGATCAGAGCTTCGTCGCGAAGCTCGTCGGAGTGTTGAGGAGGCGCGAAGATGGCTGATGACGGCGAATAAAAGCGGCGAAAATCCAAGAAAAAGAAGAAGAAGATTGGAGGATGATGGAGGGAGTTACCTGGGGTTTGGGGCTCAGCTTCGAGCTCCAGGTCGTCGCTCAAGGGGTCGGTAAGGTCCCGAGCTCAGGCAGCGGCTCGAGGGAGGCTGCGGCACGGCGGTGGCGGCCGTGGATCTCGCCGGAGTTGGATCTCTGTCTTCGCTCGACAATTCAACCAATTTCTGTCACCAATAGGAAGCTTGGAGCTCGAGGGATCTCTCTGGAGTGGCGGATGGAGATGAATGTGGCCGGAGAGGGGGTATTTAAAGGATGAAGGTGACGGCTGGAATGGGTGAGTGGCAAAGTTGGTGGCTGTCGTGGGGCGAGTGTGGCGGAGATGGTGGTGTTTGAGGGAGCTGGCGAGGGAGAGGGATGAGTGGGGTGTGTCGTGGGGAGGTCAGCGGCCGACGAGGGTGGAGAGAGCGCTTCCAGAAATAGGAAGGGGATGCCCTTCCCGCAAGGCAGAGATCGTGGGAGAGAGGGGGCACCCGAGGTAGGAGACGAAGTCTCCACCGTTGGATCTTGTGATCCAACGATGGAGATTAGCGCGTAGCGAGCGGTTAGGATTAGATCCGGGATGCCCAGATGAGGGGTTATGAGAGCGCCACGTGGCGCGTTGTGGCGAGGCGCGAGCGGATGGTTCAGATGAAAGGGTAGAGATGATCTGAGGGTCGAGACTCGTTGGAAGGCGGGCGGCTGTGATGAGAGGATCGGGGGCGCGATCGAGCGGCGTGGATGCCGCCACGTGGCTTGTTGAGAGCGCGGCGCTAAGGGACGGTGGAGATGAAGTGTGGAGCGGATCGGGTGGCTGGGAGGTGGTTAAGAGCGTGGAAGGGCCTGGACCGTTGGATCTGAAGCGCGATCCAACGGTGGAGGGCGCGGGCGGACGAGGCGAAGGGCAGCGGGCCGCGTGGCGCAATCAGAGGGCGCCACGTGGCCTGCTGTGAATGGCTGGAGGGGAAAATACGTGTAGATCGAAGAGGAAGCCGAATTTGGAAAAACTCAAAACATGAAAGTTGTGGATCTTGATGAGATCTACAAGTTTCATGTTGACCAAAGACGGAGATAAGGTCAAATATGGTACATAAATACAAGGATACATAAATGTACATATGTAGTATACAAAATGACCCAAAAACCCAAGTTTCTCATACAAGCTCCAATTGCAATGAAATTAGTCTCATTTTGAAGGTCTTTTAATATGTAGTATTCTAAGAGTGAGTAGACCTAATTAGGGGTTTGTATGAGGGCTTTATGTGTGTTTAATGTACAAGGGTTCTCAGGATATTTGGGCTATTTTACAAGGGTGGCTTTTTGGCATTCTTCCCTCTATTATTAAGGAATATATACCTATATTATAGAGAAGAAGTTTTTTGATGAAGATGTATTTTACAGGGGATTTTTGGCATTCTTATTTAAATGCAGATGAGCTGCTAAAATGCATGAATTATGGATGCATGCATGAGTGTTATTTATGCAAGATAAAAGGAAATATGCCTCTATTTTCTCGGGAACAAGGCTCTATTTTTGACTTTTGATGTGATGAATCACAGATTCATCAACCCCCTATACTTAAACCTTGCTCGTCCCCGAGCAACTAAATGAAATGCAAGAGTGAAATGATTTTGGGTTCCATGCCAAGGTCATGAACAAAAGTTGAAAATGGAGCTTGACTCGACCTTTGGATTAATTGTGTGGCAGAACCTTATTGGGATCTGAACTTAAGACCTAACAGACTTCAAGTTCCACAAGTCTTCTATTCAGGACGCCTCAACAGTCAGGTTAGAACAAATCCTCAAACGCAAATTTCTGATGACTATGATTCTTACTTGTACTGTGTAAGTGATAAATAGCTCTCCATATCAGAAATGACTCGGAACCAGCCTCCTCTAACAAGGTAACTCAATAACCTGGTCCAATAACTCTTTCCTCGAGGAGCGGGGTATTCCCTTCTAAGTTCAAGTGCGACCAACTCAAGAGGAGGGGGTAGAGAAAAGAATGGACGGTAGCCAGTGTAGCTAACCTATCCCGGGATGCCTGACCAGTGTAGCCAAGTCATCCAGCTGCAGATTTCTTGCTAGTATACATACTCCAACAGGCAATATTTTTTTCCTTTTGTTTTTGACCTGTCTATTTTTTTGGAGTTCTTGCATTTTTCTCTCTTTTTTTTCCTTTTTTTTCTTTTTTTTTGGAACTATATACAAGGTGCAGCATGTACATCAGGAGTTTTTCCTCTTGAGCCAGTAGACTATCCCTCTTTTGAAGCATTATTGCAACCCACAGCATCCCGTCCTTAGCCTTCATCACCACTAGACCAAGTTGAGACGCACTTCCTTCACTAGAAGAAGAAGAGAGGTTCCGCCTAGAAGTACTACTCTCATATGCTACCCCAAGCCAAAGGATTCTACCTCCTCACCACCTCATCAATGAAGAGCTATGTGCATTGTGCTTGTCCAAGTTAGGTCATTATCCAAAAGAATCATGCGTGTGCACAAGATATTCTACTTAGACTAATTAAGATGACATGTGAACATAGACTTGCGGACTCAAAGAATTAAGTCACTTGACCTGAGAAATCTTAACTCCAGTTCCTATAAGGTTCCTCTGAAATTAGGTGGATTAAGATCAAATCAAGTCCATCCTCAATATCTACTCATAACTTGGTTCAGAGCCCACTAGCTTTTCACTTTGCATATGCAGAAATATGCAGATGAGATGAGATGTCATGCTATGAAAATGCAGGACTCTTTTTATTTTTTTTTATGCAGGGATGATATGCAAGAGTAAATAAGAAGCCTTTATTTTTTTATTTTTTTATTATTTTTTTATTTTTTTTTCATATATATTTTTTTTCATATTTTTACCCACCCGTAATTATTGCAAAATATATACAAAAATACGCGAAAGTACGAGCTATGGGTAAAGTATATATGTAATATATACACGCCCCCCTATACTTAGCGTGTGCTATGTCCTCAGAGCACGAAAGCGACTAAAAAGACATAGCTCGGGCTAAGCGTAGGAGAGCTAAAATAACAAAAAAAATGTATAGAAGTCGTCTCGCCCCCCCTATACTTAGGCTCTGGCAGCCTAAGTGTAGAAGAAGATCAGAATTGGGGCGGACGAGGTTAAGAGGAGAAATGGAGGAGTATCAGTGCGGGCATCGGTCCCCCCTATACTTAGGCTTAGGTCAGCCTAAGTATCGGTAGGAAATGAGTATAAGGACCAATGTGATCTGGAGAATGTACAGTGAATCGACTCGGGTGACCCCTTCCCCCTATACTTAGGATCTGGTCATCCTAAGTACAGTCCGAGATAATGATTCGATGATGTGGGGACGGGTTACTAGAATCGTGGAGGTAAGGATAGGATATACAGGAAGAATGATATATATACAGTTGAGTCGGTCTGAATCTTTTGAAGATGCTGCTGATGGCTGGAGTTCATTGCTGCAAGGTCTCATACGCGGCTTGAGATGTATCTGTTGTATCTGTCTCGCATATGAATACAATCTCCTCCACATGGACTAACTGTTCATTGGATTCGACGAAGTGCTTCAACAGCTGCCCATTTACTAGGAATGTCGGTGCGTCATCTGCGAGATCTGAGATCTCGACACATCCACTATCATGCACCGTTCGGACAACGAATGGTCCCGTCCATTTAAACTTTAGTTTGCCTTGGAAAGTCTTCAGCCTGGCATTGAACAACCATACCTTCTGTCCAGGAACAAAGGTCTTTCGTCTGATATATCTATCGTGCCAACGCTTTACCTTGTCCTTGTACACCACACTGTTGTCGTATGCTCGGTTTCTGACTTCCACAAGCTCATTCAGATTCATGTCTCTTTGTTTCTGGCCTAGGTGTGTGTTCCAGTTGACCTTCTTTATTGCCCATTCAGATTTGTGCACTAACTCTGCGGGCAAATGGCACGGCTTTCCGAATACCATTCGGAATGGGGAGGTGCCTAACGGAGTCTTGTAAGCCGTCCTATACGCCCAGAGGACTTGATCCAAGATCTGAGACCAGTCCTTCCTGTCTGGGCGGACGAGCTTTTGCAATATGGTTTTCACCTCCCTATTCGACACCTCATCCATACCATTGGTTTGTGGGTGGTAAGGACTAGCGACACGGTGTTCGATGCCGTAGTCCTTCAGGAGTTTCTTCACCTCCCGATTCACAAAGTGGCTACCCCCATCTGATATCATCATTTTGGGGATCCCGAACCTAGAGATTATGTGCTCTCTGATAAATTTACAGACAGTCCTGCTGTCTGCGGCTCGGGTCGGGATAGCCTCCACCCATCTGGACAGATAGTCAACCGCAAGAAGGATGTATTCAAACCCGTGGCTGACAGGGAATGGGCCCATGAAATCGATGCCCCAGGCGTCAAAGACATCACAAATGATGACCGGCTGCATTGGCATCTCATCCTTGGAACCAACGGTTCCTCCCATTCTCTGGCAAACTGGGCACGACTTCGCGAAGGCGGTGGCATCGTGAAACAGAGTCGGCCAGTAAAAGCCACATTGAAGTACCTTCCATGCGGTCCTCTTCCCGGAGTGGTGTCCTCCTGCCTCTAGGCTATGGCATAAAGAAAGGACACTCTGGTATTCCTCCTGAGGAATACAACGTCTCCAGACACAATCCGGTCCTTCAAAGAAAAGGATCGGATCCTCCCAATGGTAGTGTCTAGCGTCCGACTTTAGTCGGTCAATTTGGCTCTTGGGCCAATCCTCGGGAACTTTCTTGGAGACAAGATAGTTCACGATATTGGCATACCATGGGAGTGAGTCGATAACAAAAATCGACTCGTCGGGGAAGAAGTCTCGAATCGGGGAAACCTCGGAAGTATTAAGATCTTCGAGACGAGAGAGATGATCGACAACTACGTTCTTCTTTCCAGGTTTATCACGGATGTCCAAATCAAACTCCTGGATAAGTAAAATCCAACGAAGAAGACGCGCCTTCGCGTCCTTCTTCTCCATCAAATATCGTAGTGCCGTATGGTCTGTGAACACAATTACCTTGGATCCGATTAAATGAGATCTGAATTTGTCCAAGGCAAACACTACCGCAAGCATTTCCTTTTCGGTAACTGTATAGTTACGCTGAGAAGCATCAAGCACTTTGCTTGCGTAGTGAATTGCAAACGGGACGCCGTCTCTTCTTTGTCCCAATACAGCCCCAACAGCATAATCTGAGGCATCCGTCATGATCTCAAAAGGAAGAGACCAATCTGGGGCTTGTAAGATGGGTGCGTCCATGATCATTCCTTGTAACCGCTTAAAGGCCTCAAGACACTTGTGATCGACAATAAACTCCACGTCTTTGCCTAAAAGCTCAGTTAGCGGTCGGGCAATCTTAGAAAAATCCTTTATAAATCTCCGATAAAATCCGACATGCCCGAGGAACGACCGCAACTGCCGTACGTTGGTTGGTGGCTGGAGTCGTCTGATCACGTCCACCTTGGGAGGGTCAACCTCCATTCCTCTCTTGGAGATGACATGCCCCAACACTATGCCCTCTGTCACCATAAAGTGACTTTTCTCCCAGGAGAGCACCAGATTGACCTCACAACATCTTTTGAGGACTCGGTCCAAATTCCTAAGGCAGGAATCAAAAGAGTCGCCGTGGACCGAGAAGTCATCCATGAAGACTTCCAGGAATTCGCCGACCATTTCGGCGAATACAACAATCATACACCTTTGAAAAGTACCTGGAGCATTGCATAGCCCAAAAGGCATGCGCCTGAAAGCATAGGTACCAAAGGGGCATGTGAACGTGGTCTTTTCCTGGTCCTCTGGAGCTATGGCTACTTGATTGTAGCCCGAGAACCCATCAAGAAAACAAAAGAATTCTTTCCCCGCTAGTCTTTCTAAAATCTGATCAATAAATGGTAGGGGGAAATGATCCTTTTTCGTCGCGGCATTCAGGCGTCTGTAATCCACACAGACGCGCCATGACGTGGGTACTCTTGTCACGATCTCCTCTCCGTCCTCATTGGTGGTCGTCTGAATTCCCGACTTTTTCGGGACAACATGGATTGGGGCCACCCACTTAGAATCGGAGATTGGGTAAATGAAACCCGCGTCGCACCATTTTTCTATCTCTTTCTTCACAACCTCTCGTAGATTTGGATTCAACCGACGTTGGAATTCACGAGAGGGTTTGGCTTCGTTCTCCAAGTATATATGGTGCGAACACAGAGCGGGATTTATCCCGTGGAGATCGGAAATGCTCCAGCCTATTGCCTTACCGTTCTTCTCCAGGATCTCTAGCAAGCGAGACTCCTGCTCCTCGGTCAATTGCGAACTGATAATGACCGGAAATTTCTTGTCTTGGCCCGCAAGGAAGGCATACTTCAGAGTTGTGGGTAAAGGTTTGAGCTCAGGGATGGTATGATCGTCTAAGAAGTCTGGCTCAATCCGATCTGGTTCGGTGTTGGACGTGGCTGGATCCTGTTCTGTAGTGGCTGCCACCAAGCTTGGCTCTGGAGTCGGATCGTCAAAGGTCTCCATGCAATCGGCAAACGCCTCGTCCGACTCGTCATCCTCATCTTCCGATTGTCCTAAGGATGTAAGGACTGACAGACCCACTTGGGCCTCTGTGTCATCGAAGATGTAGGGCGATGCAGGCTCAGAGTTGTACTCGTTCCTGAGTATCTCGCAGACTGACTCATGCACTGGATCATCTTCAAAGGAGATGGACACATCGGTGCTGGCTGGGTTCTGTCTCCATGGCCCAACTAAGTCTACATGTTCACGGTCTGTTTCGATAGAAGAGTACTCGGTGCTGGATTCGGAGTCTGGTCTCTGCCATCTCGTCTGCTTCATCTCTAGTTCCTCATCTCCGCCTGGAGTTTGGAACTGAATTTTCCCATTCTTATAATCGAATAAGGCCCCTGCTGTTCTGAGGAAGGGCCTACCCAAAATGATCTGGGAATCTCTCCAATTACGAGGGATTTCCATATCGAGGACAGTGAAGTCCACCATGTATTCCTGCCCCTCGACTTTGATCACAATGTTCCTTAACTCTCCTTGGGACCTCTTAGTGGATTTGTCCGCGAACTGAAGAATAGCTCTAGATTTCCTAAGAGGTCCGAGATTGAGCCGCTCATAGAGGGCTGTGGGCATCAAGTTGATCGAGGAACCATTGTCCAGGAGAGTGCGTGCAAACGCGATGTCATCAACATGACTCACTACATAGTGTGCACCCATGTCTCTTCGTTTCCGAGGAAACGAGTTCTTTATTGCACAAGTCGTGGCTACTGATAGGACGTGTTTCTCAACACGGCTTTTGGTTTTCCTGCTAACCCTAGTAGGTGTGCATCTCACCTTAAGGTATTTTTGGAATGCAGGGGTCATTTCCACGAACTTGTCGAAGGGGATTGTGACCTTGATATGTCTGTTACAAAACTCAGCCATCTTAGGGTCATCTTTTTGAATTTTTTTGTTTTTCTTCTTCCCACCCTTGAGAGCTTGGGGGAAAGGGATTATTAACTCAGGTTCTGGAACTGAAATATCTTCATTAGCTGCTGAAACTGAGTTCTGAACAAGACTCTGACTCGGACTTTTATACAGACTCTGACTCTGACTCTGACGAAAAGGGAAATGCTTGGGCGAAACCGGTGATGCTTCTTCCGCTTCTTCTGGCTGGTCCTCCTCAGATGGAGGTGCGGGCTCATCGGTGTCGTCGGACTCTGGATGACTGCGGGGCTGGTGCTTCGAGGACTCAGATGTCCTCTTCTTCTGCTGGCGATGACGGTGGTGCTCCTCCTCTTTCTCCTCCGAATTCTCCTCAGGTCGAATTTCGGAGGTTCCTTCCTGTTGTGCCCGTGCCCGATCAGGTATGGTCACGGTCCTTCCGCTCCTGAGGGACATATGATTAACATTATCGTACGAAAGGATCTCATGTTCAGATAAATAATTATCTGAATAGTATACCTGATCTCGGGGTCGGTTCTGGCCCTGCTGTATGCTATTTGGGTTGGCCTGAACCTGTGCGGGAATTGGAGTCCTTGGCGCCATTTGTTGGTCCTGAGCACGAGAGACCCGATTGATGTCGGTTCTCATGTCCAGATGGTCGTTCTGCATCTGCTGGACCCTATCAGACAGGGTCTGGATCGCCAAGGTGAGGGACTCCAATTCGGTGGGCTGGGCTGGCTGCTGAGTGGATGCGGTCCTGAACTGGCCCTGCTGGCCGTGCCGATACTGCTGCTGATGGGGCGGTGCTGGCCCCTGCTGGTAGGTGCGCTGCTGCGGCTGGTACCCTTGTTCTGGCCTGGACTGATATCGCGGGATTGTGACGGGCCTGGTCTCCTGGTAGACTGGGGTTGGGCGGTGTGCCTGGTCCTTCCCCATCTCGATTTGCCGGACTAGTGGGTCGCGGCTATACCAGAGCCCGTTGATCTCGTAAACGGGCGGAGGCTCCTCGTACTCTGTCTCCACTGGTGGGGGTGCATGATGGTTCTGCTGGGTGTAAGTCTGATCCCAGCTGCTCTGAGACCCCGGTGCCTGTTCCTGTACAAGATGGACTCGATGTACAGGTACAGGTGGTGCAGAAGGGGTGGGTAGCTTAATCTTGGCTACCTTTTCAGAGAGTTCCTCCACCTTCTTGGGAAGGCTCGAAAGAGACTCCATCTCCGCGACTCTCTTGTGGATCTGCTCGACCATGGTAAGCTTGTCTGCAATCATCCCCATGCTGGGGATGAGGTCCTCAGTCAGATCTGCAACAGTCCTTCTAGTTGTCTCATTGGATAGAATCGAGGGAGACAACTGATAGGCCCTTGTGGCCTGTGACCTGCCGGTTTCTGCCATCTGCTCTAGGATTTTCCACACGGCGTGCTCGTTCTTGTTCAGATAGCTTCCTCCGCAGGCGGCGCTGACTAACCCCTGCATCTCTGGGGTTAGGCCGCAGATTAAGGTCTGGACTAAGATTGCCTTAGAAATGCCGTGGCATGGGCATTTCTGTACTAAGTCATTGAACCTGTCCCAAGCCTCGTGGAACGGTTCGCAGGGTCCTTGGGCGAAGCTGGCAATCTTCGTTCGCATCTGATTGGTTCTACTGAGTGGGTAGAACTTCTTCAAGAAGAGGTCCTTGAACTGCATCCAGGTAGTACATACCACCCCTAGGTTTTTCAGCCAATGTGCAGCCTTATCTCCTAAGGCAAACGGGGTGGCTTTCAGCCGGATATAATCTTGGCCAACATTGGGATGGCTCAGATTATTGCAGACTAGTTCGAAGTTACGGAGGAAAGTGTACGGCTCTTCGTTGAGGTTTCCGTTGAACTTCGGCAGTAGGCTAAGGAAGTGGGGCTTCAGCTCGAATGCCTGGTCGGGAACTGCAGGTGCTAGCCAATTCTGGATTTCGTTCTCCGCCGGGTTATAGGTATCGACCATTGGTCGGTCGATCCCTTCAGCTACTATTATCTGCCCCATTCGTGCAGTGAGATCAGCATTTTTCTGTTCAGCTTCAGCAAGGCGTCTTAGAATCTGTCTTATCTGGTCCTCATCGGGCGGCATCTTTGGCGGCATTTCTTCCTCTACTTCTGGGGATTGGAAAATAAGGTCGGTGTTAGAGGTTGAATCAAGGAAGGGATTACCGAGGCAATGATCTTCCTCGGTAATCTCAGAGGAGATAAAAGGGTTGGTTTGAGAGTAACCACCCTGAGCCGGAGGGAACCAGGACTCAAGAGGGTCATGAGTCCTGTGTGGTCCAAGGTGCGCTCGGACCGGAAAAGACGAGTTACTTGGGGTACTCATAGAGAGATCAGTGAACGGTGCGTCGAGATCTCCCCAGTCCACTCATCTTGGTGAAGCAAGAAGAAGATAGGATTTTACTCCTACCTGAAGCAAGCACAAGATCAATCCAAGACCCTGGATTCACACTCAACACAGTGAAGGACTCAAAGTTGAGTCCAATTTATCTTGTAGTTTTTAAGTGTGATTTTCAAGCAAATCTAGCAAGGATTACGCGGCCTAGAGGGAAGTCGGCTCAGAGCCGGATGCGTCTTCCCTGTCTATCCTGTCGTCTAAGATACCGCCGCTCCTTCCTTTCTTCGCTCCTATCCCAAGCCGATGGACTCAGTGACCACGCCCCTATCTACCTGCAAGCAGGCGGAGGCTGACAAGGCCGGAACTTCGCCCCGGAGGGTTACTGGCAACTTGTCGCGAAGTACCGCAATTTCGCCCCTATCTACCTGAGACAGGCGGAGGCTACTTGGTACTAGTCAAAGAATCTGAAAATATTCGGCTCGTGATATTTGCTAGGATCAGTTAGAACGTGATATGGAAGACGGGGATTTGGGCTCTACCTTAGGGTGTTCACACACACTCAGGTACCCTCACTCAGCCTGAAAACAAGGTCGGGGATTAGTCTCCCGCAAACAATTTTCAGTTTTTATTCCCTTTTTATGGTCAATACTGTTAGCAGTCCCGGTTTTAGTTTATCACTGTAATTAATCACCACAAATCACGCCTATCGGACAGTCCCAATTTCCTTTTTAAATTAAGTGAGAAAATCAGAGAGGGAAATCGAGAAAAGCCGATGCAAGTTGAAATCGATGATGCGTATGCTGAGTAGAGAATACTTACAGTGATCCTTCGCTTTTTGATGCAGGATGCTGTACAGAATTGAAAACTTTACTCTACATGCAAATGCAAGTGATGAAAGCCGCTCCTAGACAGGCAGTTCTATTAGCGTGAAGAACAGTTTAATTTGAACTAAGTCCTGCGGTCTAGGTGCGTCTATTAAGTGTGTTGT
The DNA here is from genome assembly GCA_037367405.1 of Ottelia alismoides. Taxonomy (NCBI): domain Eukaryota; kingdom Viridiplantae; phylum Streptophyta; class Magnoliopsida; order Alismatales; family Hydrocharitaceae; genus Ottelia; species Ottelia alismoides. The sequence continues at coordinate 289,572 of JAZKJV010005388.1, read as the reverse complement.
GTGGTCCTATTGATTACGAGCACAAACAAGTCCTAGAGTGGCTCGAGGAGCCGCTAGTGCAAGCTAAATTACCAATCACCCACACAGCACACGGGACACGGTTTCCACTATATTTACACGCGCGAGCTCCCAAACGGAACCGCTGGAAATAATGCAAAGGAAAAAATAAAATAAAAAATACAATGCCTCTCTTTCTCTCAACACAATTTAAATGCTAAATCCTCGAAGCGTCGCCGACTCCTCGCGGTCCTCGCACAAAAATGAAATAGAGGTCAGAGAGTGACACAAAAATAAAGCAAAAAGAAAACAAATAAGAGAGATAATTACAAGAAAAACCGGGGGTCAGACTACCCGGGGATTAGAAATCAAACACTTCAAAAATATGCTACAAATTAACCTAAGCCGTGCCTCCCCGGCAACGGCGCCATTTTGATGAACGCTCCCGCACCCTTAGTTAATTCGGGCAAATTAATGGTCCAAATTAATTGTAAGTGTTCGTTGCAGTCGGATACGAGAGGTTGATCAAAAACCACTTAACTCAGATTTTGGTCAATTTTAAGCGGTGATATTTTTTTTACTTGGTGGAGTCCAAGGTCGATCTCAGGGAGGCAACTGTCTCCTTAGGTGGATTACAGCAATTTTCAAGTGTTGATATTCGAGGGTCAAATTTTTTTTTGGTAATTTTTATTTCTTATGCAGACATATGCAGACAAGTCTTAGCCAATTTAAAGTCAAATTTAATTGATGTGTCAAACGAAGTCCAAAAATAATGAAAATTGGCCAGAAGATTATTTATGATGAAAATGACCTACACTAATTTTTTTGGAATTTTTCGACTCAAAATAAATTTTCTGTGAATTAACTAAACAGTCAGAGTGATTTTCAGTGTTTCATTTTTAATAAATATCAAATCACAATTTTTCCAAGAACTAAAATTATCCTAGGAGGGTCTAATGATCCGGGACCTAAGAAAATTAACAGAACTTAAATTTATTGTGAAATGAATTAATTAAAATTAATTAAGAAAATCACTAAACTATTTATTGAGGCCTCGTTATGCGTGCAAATGATATGAAATTTTTATGGAGTGTTAAAAATGATGTCCTTAAGCTACTGTGAATTTTTGGTGATTTTTGAAGGCACTGATAATTAATTAAAAATCAAAAGGCATCACTGGGCAAAATATGTCACAAACGAACCAATTATTTCATTGATAATTCAATTAAGCCAACAAAAATCAGACACGTGTACTAACAGGTAGAGGACAAAATTCTCAACAACTTGCAATTTTTAGAATTTCAAAATGATGAAAAATGCACTCTAGGGACACGTGCAAACACAAGGGTGTAAATGCAATACTGGAAAATAAAATTTCAATAAGTAAACGTGCTGACAGGGACTAAAATGCAATTACCAATAGTATGCAGGACTTCTATGCAATTTTTCCACGATACACGTGCTCATCACGTGATGTCTGCTTCACAGGGACCTCTTAGCAATTTCTGAAAGCTCCAGGGGCGTCGGTGCAAATAACCCAGGTCGCACGTGCTCCTCACGTGGGGGGGACCTAGGTTCGGAGGGCGTCAGAGGCTCGGAGTGAGGCTCGGGTCCTTCTGGAGGTTCGGACTAGCCTCGGGGCAGCTTCGGGTCACCCGAGCCTAGGCTTGGATGCCGAGGCTCGGTGAAGGCGACGTGGCGGCCTGAAGGCCCTTGGATCAAGATGGATCCAAGGGATGTCGATGAAGACGCGTGGCGGCTGGTGAGGCGTCCGATCCGAGGGGTGATCAACGGTCGAGGATGAGGGCGGCGAAGGGACGCGTGGCGAGGCGAGTGCCGTTCGATCAGATGATCGAACGGTTGCTGCTCCTTCTTCTCTAACGATCCTCCGCCGCCTGCGGAGGAGAGGGCTGCGCTCCGGTGAAGGCAGCCGAGCTCCGCCTCGGTTGCCAAGCTCCGGTGATGAGCTTCGTCAGCTCCCACCTAGCTCGGAAGAAGCGGAAGAGCACGAGGAGGCCTCCGGTGGTCTCTGGATCCCTGGAGGATGGCTGGAGCTCGGTGTCGATGAAGCTCGAGGAGAGCTCCGACGAGGCTCCGGCCAATGATGAATTGAGTACCTGCAAAAGGTTAGAAGTATAACCGAGGCGTGCAGGTGATCGTGGAAGAATGTGAAGTGATCGGCGAGGCCTGAAGCGAGGGGAGGTGGTCGGATGGCGGAGCTCCGGCCAGGTGGCGGAGCTGAAGGTCGATGGCTGGTGAAGTAGAGGGTCTGAAGGTGTAAAGAGGTCAGCGAGGATCAGAGCTTCGTCGCGAAGCTCGTCGGAGTGTTGAGGAGGCGCGAAGATGGCTGATGACGGCGAATAAAAGCGGCGAAAATCCAAGAAAAAGAAGAAGAAGATTGGAGGATGATGGAGGGAGTTACCTGGGGTTTTGGGGCTCAGCTTCGAGCTCCAGGTCGTCGCTCAAGGGGTCGGTAAGGTCCCGAGCTCAGGCAGCGGCTCGAGGGAGGCTGCGGCACGGCGGTGGCGGCCGTGGATCTCGCCGGAGTTGGATCTCTGTCTTCGCTCGACAATTCAACCAATTTCTGTCACCAATAGGAAGCTTGGAGCTCGAGGGATCTCTCTGGAGTGGCGGATGGAGATGAATGTGGCCGGAGAGGGGGTATTTAAAGGATGAAGGTGACGGCTGGAATGGGTGAGTGGCAAAGTTGGTGGCTGTCGTGGGGCGAGTGTGGCGGAGATGGTGGTGTTTGAGGGAGCTGGCGAGGGAGAGGGATGAGTGGGGTGTGTCGTGGGGAGGTCAGCGGCCGACGAGGGTGGAGAGAGCGCTTCCAGAAATAGGAAGGGGATGCCCTTCCCGCAAGGCAGAGATCGTGGGAGAGAGGGGGCACCCGAGGTAGGAGACGAAGTCTCCACCGTTGGATCTTGTGATCCAACGATGGAGATTAGCGCGTAGCGAGCGGTTAGGATTAGATCCGGGATGCCCAGATGAGGGGTTATGAGAGCGCCACGTGGCGCGTTGTGGCGAGGCGCGAGCGGATGGTTCAGATGAAAGGGTAGAGTTGATCTGAGGGTCGAGACTCGTTGGAAGGCGGGCGGCTGTGATGAGAGGATCGGGGGCGCGATCGAGCGGCGTGGATGCCGCCACGTGGCTTGTTGAGAGCGCGGCGCTAAGGGACGGTGGAGATGAAGTGTGGAGCGGGATCGGGTGGCTGGGAGGTGGTTAAGAGCGTGGAAGGGCCTGGACCGTTGGATCTGAAGCGCGATCCAACGGTGGAGGGCGCGGGCGGACGAGGCGAAGGGCAGCGGCCGCGTGGCGCAATCAGAGGGCGCCACGTGGCCTGCTGTGAATGGCTGGAGGGGAAAATACGTGTAGATCGAAGAGGAAGCCGAATTTGGAAAAACTCAAAACATGAAAGTTGTAGATCTTGATGAGATCTACAAGTTTCATGTTGACCAAAGACGGAGATAAGGTCAAATATGGTACATAAATACAAGGATACATAAATGTACATATGTAGTATACAAAATGACCCAAAAACCCAAGTTTCTCATACAAGCTCCAATTGCAATGAAATTAGTCTCATTTTGAAGGTCTTTTAATATGTAGTATTCTAAGAGTGAGTAGACCTAATTAGGGGTTTGTATGAGGGCTTTATGTGTGTTTAATGTACAAGGGTTCTCAGGATATTTGGGCTATTTTACAAGGGTGGCTTTTTGGCATTCTTCCCTCTATCATTAAGGAATATATACCTATATTATAGAGAAGAAGTTTTTTGATGAAGATGTATTTTACAGGGGATTTTTGGCATTCTTATTTAAATGCAGATGAGCTGCTAAAATGCATGAATTATGGATGCATGCATGAGTGTTATTTATGCAAGATAAAAGGAAATATGCCTCTATTTTCTCGGGAACAAGGCTCTATTTTTGACTTTTGATGTGATGAATCACAGATTCATCATTGATCATCCACGCCGTCGTTTGATCAGAGCCAACAACAACCGTCGATCTTCACCAGATCACACGGTCCAGAGCACGCCACGTTGCCCGATCCGAGCCTCCTCCCCGACCACTAGGCTCGGATCCCCGAAGCTAGCCGAGCCGTCTTCCGAGCCAACTCCCGAACCTCCAGAGTCAACCGAGCCTCGTCCCGAGCCATCGAAGTTCTCCGAGCCTGAGGACCCCACGTGATCTGCACGTGCGTCCTGAGCTAATTGCACCGAGGCCCTGAAGACTTTTCAATATTGCACTTCAGTCCCTGCCAGGAGCTTTCACGTGAGGAGCACGTGATCCGTGGAGAAATTTGCATCCACCCCTGCATTATAGGTAACTGCATAAAAGTCCTTGTCAGCATGTTTTATTTTCAGCAATTTAAATTTCTGTAATTGCATTTATACCCTTGTCTTTGCATGCATATTTAGGCATGCATATTATTCATTTTTCAAATTAGAAAATTGCACTGTGAATTTTATGTTGTCCTCTTCATTGTGAGACACGTGACATATTTTTGTAATAGCTGTAGATTTTTTATTAATTAAGTGGCTCATTTTTGCTATATTTTGCTCAATTTCACCTCTTAATTAATAGTAATTTTTCTGCGATTCCAAAAATTCCTAAAAAATCACATTAGATCTAGGATGACTAGCTTTACCTTGCATAAAAATTTCATCTCAATTGCACGCATTCCGAGGCCTAAGTAATTCATTTGGTGAATTCCTTAATTTATTTTTAATAGGTTCATTTCACATCAAAATTAAGATTTGATAATTTTCCTGGATTCCTCATCTTTAGATATATCTAGGATAATTTTTATTCCCAAAAATATTGTGATTTGATAATTATTAAAATTAATTTTGTGAAAATCACCCTGCATTCATTTTGAATTCACAGTAATTTAATTTAGTTCAGAAAATTCCAAAAAAAATAGCGTAGCTTAATTACATCATATTTCATCATCTGACCAAGTTTCATTATTTTTGAACTTAATTCGAACACTTATCTGATTTAACTTTATAACTTGCCTGGTATCGCATGTGTCTTGCATAAAAAAATCCGGAAAAGACCAAAAATATTATATCCTAAAAATCACACTTTGGACATTGCTAAAATTTCTTCTAAGGAGACAGCTGCCTCTCTGAGTTCGACCTTGAACTTCCACCAAGTAAAAAAAATTACCGCTCGAAATTAATTTGTATATAATTGAAAGTGGTTTTTGATCTGCTTTCATTATCCGACTGCAACAAACATTAGTAATTAATTTGAACATTAATTTGCTCGAATTAACAAAGGTAGCTGTAAAAATCTCTATTGAAATTAAGTATATAGTTCAGGAACTCTTGTGTAATTTAGCCTAACTTCAATTCCATCATATTTCTCCCACGGATACGTCAGATACGCGTTCCAGAAACAATTGGTGCACGTCCACCGATCATGCTTCTTCGGTAAACGCGATCCAAAGATCCAAGCAAGCACGTACACAACAATTGCATCTTTTTCATAGGGATATGCATGCAAATTCCTCTCAAAAGAAAAGAAAAAAAACAGGAAGGGGAAGGAGGAAGGAAGGAGAGGAGAAGGGGAACAAAGAGAAGACGAGGAGAAGAAAGAGAGAGAGAGAGATAGAGAGAGAGAAAGGGGAGGCCGAAGCCGAAACCAAAGCCGAAGACGAACACACTCTAAGCCAATCCCCTCCTCCCCTTCCCCAACCAAATCCGGGAACTCGAGAAGAAACAAAAGGCAACCCCTCCCTCCCAAATGCCATGACCGTCCCCGAGATCCCGCGCGCGAGGCAACCTCGGCCCCTCCTCTCCTCCCCCCCTCCGGCGGCGACCATCCCTCCCCTCCGGATCCGATGCTGACCGCGCAGAGAAGCACCGGCGCCGCCTCGGCCTCACCCCCACCCCTCCTGATCGGCGACCACCGGCGGCGGCAGCGAGGTGAGGAGGAGGAGGAGGAAGAGGAGGGGGGGGCAGTACGATGCAGATTCGGCTGTCTCCGAGCATGAGAAGCATCACGATCTCGAGCAGCGGAGGCGGGAGCAATGGAGGCGGAGCGGGAGGCGCCGGAGGCGGCAACGGGATCCTCGATTTGATGAAGGTGAAGGTGGCGGCGCGGCACATATCGCACAGGACGCTCTTCCACACCATCCTCGTCCTCGCGTTCCTCCTACCGTTTGTCTTCATCCTCACCGCCGTTGTCACCCTCGAGGGCGTCAACGACTGCTCCTCCCTCCGTACGCTCTCCCTCTCTCATTCTCCCGATTTGGATCTCGAATATTTGATTGCACGGCTTCGTTCGTTTGCATCGAATTGACATAATTGGATCGCGTTCCTGTTCCTGAATGGATCTGGCTCGATTGAGCGAGGGGATTGGATGCAGTTGGATTGGATTCTGTTCGCCGGGGGTATTGGATCCAGCTTAATTGGATGATGGTCATGGACGCGGTTTTATTGGATTCCTGCGATTTCTGCATCTCAGTCCCCAGTCAGAGGGAGTAGGCATTGGATTAAGTTTTTTGTCGGTGCTCTTGTGGTTTTTGACTGAATGAAGTCTAGATATAATGGTCGCATGGTTACTTTCGTCAGTGAATTCCGACCTGATCGAATCAGTGTGTTGGAACCTGGAATTTGAAGGGTGGCCTGGATTCCCATTGTAGAAGCGGAAGTTGAGAGTGTAAGTGGATTGGATCCTTGTCAAATTGTATTTCTGTGGCTTCCAAGGTGTTTTAGGAGTGGATTGTGAATGTTATAAAAGCAAGAAGTCCGAAACCTTGTTAGGATTGGGAGAATATGAAGAGCGGACAATGAGGATGCAGTCTTGTTTGTCGACAAGGAAGATGGCTTGGGTTAGTTCTATTGGAATTCTATGGATTCCAGAGATTAGGTGCATCCAAATAAGAAGGGTTATCGGGGTGGGAGGATTTGGTTGAATGGAAATGGGTTTGGTGACTTTGGTCTGGCCGAATGTCAGAGCATTCTGGGACATTGGAGTTGGGAATATCTCTGGATTATAGTTTGGCAACATTTGTGTTTAAAGTTGAAAGAATGGGAAAGAGATGGCATCAGGAGTTGATCGCATTCATCTTCATTTGCAGTTTTGGGGAGCTTTTGAAATGCGGATAATGCATATGTTTTGGCAATTTATGGTGAATGAATCAGAAATTACAAGGTAAATTTAGTGACACAAACACAAACGTCTACTTCCCCTCTACTCATGATGCGGTTATTGCGGCATTTAGTTGAGTATTAGTTTATGTAGCCTATACCAAGCAACGTTGCCTGTGAATGCGTTGGTATTTTAATCTGATAGACCATTCTTAGGTTTTTTGTTGACCAGAATTGTCACTTGGCACGACCTATTTGTTAAGTTCCAAAGATACATATTTGGAAAGTTGATCATTTGTTGTTTGGAAATAAATGGTACTTGATGGTGTTCGTGTGAGATATCTTCTTGCTGGCATCCACTAAGATCTGGTAATTGAATTATTTGGACTTTTTGATTTTGAACATGTTGAGGTTATTGCCTTTCAGCAGTATCAAATTTCAACAATGATTTGGATGGTGAAATTTTGGTTGATTATTTGAATGAAGATCATGGCCCAAGTATCGTTTTTGGTGTTGTCTCAGTATGAGACTGGAAATAAACTTTTTGGTGAAATTTTGTTGATATGGATGGAACAGTGAAAACGACATAGAAGCCCATTTTTTAGAAATTAAGGTCTCAATGTTCTTCAAACAATAAATAAGAGAATTACACATGTAGTTGCTAGAGGTATAGATTAGGAGGTTTGACTTGTACCATAGAATTACACATGTAGTTGCTAGAGGTATAGATTAGGAGGTTTGACTTGTACCACATAATGTGCCGCATATTAAAATATTGATATATATCTTAGAATGTAAAATATGTAAGAAGAGAAGCCATAATGCCTACATGTTTAATTATAACAGAATTCATTAATATATAAAATATTAGATAAAAGTTGCTGGGCAGAAAATATTTACTTTTCTATACATAATAACTATAAGTTCTTGGGGTGGATTCCTGTATTACACATGTTACTCATAGGTGTTGCCTTATGCCGCCCATGTATTGACAAGAATAACTATCTCATGTCATGCAATCGTACTGTGGTTTTCATGTTTACAACCTCCTTCATCAAAGGGAGCGAAAGGTCAGTGAACATGGGGGGGAGTATAGAGGGGAGCAGGCTGAACCTGATAAACCTAATCAATGATGCTTGTATTATTTGAGTTGTATTTTAGCAAGATATGTTTCTGTGTTTATACTGGAAGAAGCTATATAAGCTATAGGATTACTGCAGACAGTCATTTTCAATGTAATGATATACGATGGCACATCGAAACCTTATATCTCAAGCTTCTTATAAGAGCAATAGGTCTTCACAAAGATGCAAGGGAAACAACTCTCTCTAAAAAATATAAGAAAGATATGGCGAAATGGGAAGAACTTTCACCAACATGGGATGAAATAGTTGAACATTAGTAAGCGATAGCCACATTTTGTCCATGTCGCCAAGATATCGCTGATATTGTTGATATTCTGGGTATTTGGAAAGAAAAAAGCAGGTGCAATATTGACGTCGGGCACTTGAATAAACTGAAATTTTGTCGAAATTCCGTGAAGTTTTAACCCATGAATTGGACACGACTTTGAGGGTAAAGAAACTTAAATTATTCATCTTGGGGATTAATTGAGGGAGCTCCGCTATATTGTAGTTTGTTTGCCGGATGCAAATGTTATAGGTTGTTGTATGACTTCGTAGATCTGGTTTTTTGAGTGCCACCTATATGCTATTGCCGAGTTTGGAATATTCTTTTCTAAAAAATTATGGCACTTTTTCTACTTTTAAGCGCAATCTCTATGCTCCCAAAATTTCTCATTTTTTGCCTCAAAGTTTTGTGGAAACATTACTAGAAAGCTTATGTCTTTGATGAATAATTGTCCCACTTCTATAACAGGGGTGTTGATGACCCGGAGTTTTAGGTTTGAGATGCTTACCTAATTCAAAAAGAATCCGAGGTGAGATATCAAGAGATTAGTTTTGATTTGAGGGGCACCACCACAGTATAGTGACACATGGAATGGAGTTCTTAGCAAATTCAGAGTCAATGACATGAATATAGATGTTATTGTATCACCGTGACTCACGAGATTATCCGTAATTGGAATTACAGTCTCTATGATTGATATTTTTATTCCATGGACTCATGATTTTTCTTGTTTAGATGACCAGTTGTCCATGCAATTGACCATTTATGTTGTTGAAGAAGGCTTTCTGATTTTTATTTATGTAATTGTTACTTTGCTTCCAAATTTTGTAGAATCATTTTGTTGTTGTTCGTAATGTGCTGTTCTTTTCTGCATTGCACCTCCTGCTTTCACTTGGTTGATTTTACGATCTTATTTACTCCAAGTGGTGGTTATACTTCTTCAGAAACATGTCTGCAGTTATAACGATATGCAAGGTCCAATTCATATCCTTGCTTGGAATTCTTTTAATTTGGATTTCTTTTTTTTTCCAGACTGTCTTGGAAGGCGATTTGGACCACGTTTCCTTGGGAGGACTAATCCCTCAACGGTATATATCATGCTTATTTGAAGTGAAATGACTTCTTCCTGGACAATACTGCCAGAATAGAAGTTCATTAACCTTAATTCACAGACATGAGACACCTGATTCTGTTTTGCTGATGCAGAGATTAGTCAGAGATTTATACAAGCTACTTAATAAAGTGGACTCTATCGAAGTTCCCGATGGACTGGAGCTTCCAGAAACATTTAATGATTTTCTTTTGGAGATGAAGAATAATCACTATGATGCAAAGACATTCGCCTTACGGTTAAAAGCAATGGTATTCTGTAATACATTCTCTGTCAATACTCTTTCAATGCACTTTCGGCATCCAAATACAAGTAACTGGTTTTTTGTCTGATCATGTAAATATGAAATTCATGGATTTAGATGTCACTAAATTTATCATGAATTTCAAAGGTCGCGCCTTAATCTTGCAGATGCTATCTTGTAACTCTTGTTAATGTCCATTTAACAGCTATACACGTGTAGCTGACTCTTGTCTGGACGCCATATTAGATATTCAATTTATGAATTAGGAACATCTCACCGCATGCCACCTTTTTGAAGATCACACCTTGATTGAGATGACAATAGTGGTTTGTGATGATCATAGTTGCAATTGAAGTTACTGCTTTGACATGTCTTTTAATGAGGAGTTCATTTGACCCTAAACACGAAAAAGAAAAAATGTTAACTACTAAGGAAGAAAACAGTTTTGTTGGGGAGGAATGGGTGGCTTGCTTGTTCGAGGATGGGGGAGAGGGTGATCTTTGGATCTCCAGTGCATCTGTTTGTGCTCGTTGCGAGGAAGAGGGCACTGGGTGAGGGAGTGCCCAGACGCACTCCTGTAGTTGGAATGCGAATATGTTGGTCCTCGTTTGGCTGCTTGTTCGAGATGAGTGATGGTGGCTTTGGGTGCTTGACAACATGAGGATCATCATGAATCTAGGTTAATGGGTAGATAGAGCTCATGGGGAAAGTCTTACAACAATCTCTTTCAAGCTTATCTTGTAAGAGACTAAGAGAGGTGGCGGGTGTCCCTCATTTATTGTCATAGTTGCAGACGTGGCTGAGAGATTTCATTGTGGCTCCGAGGTGGGATTTTGATGGCTCTTCTGTGGCTATGTACTATTTTGATGGCTCTTCGGTGGCTATGTACTAGTAGTCATTGAGGAGGCTGAGGTCGACGTCGACACTTTGTAGTGTGGCCATGTCCTTGCTCATCAGGTGATGGATGTGTTGGCAACATCTGCAATAGTTGGATGTTGCTGTTCGATATGGGCATTAATACGTAGGAAGTGAAGTTGTTCAACCAATTGTTGGGATGTAGGTTCATGCCTTCATGGAGATGATGCAAGCTCATGGGGACTTAGGAGCCAATGAGGAGATTGTTTATTTGCTGGATCTCTTTAATAGGGACACTTATTTAGTATGACTTCAGGTAATAATGGAAAGAGAGAGAATGATTCTAGTGGAGATCAAGATACGAAAGTGCGGAGTGACCTTCATGGTGGATGTTCAAATGGCATCGGAGCGAGAGGGGTCGGGGTTGAGAGTAGTTGGAGTGAATACTCGGTTGGGGAGTTGCATTTGTGGCTGGTGGTGGCGAAGGGCGGTGCGTCAGAAGGGATGCGAAGTTGGTATTAGAAATCTTGAGATTAGAGGTAGCATCAATGACGAGCTCCCTAAGGCTTGCAGAGGTGCATTCAGGTGCTTTCCTCGAGGTTGATGCTTTGCAAGTTGAGAGGGAGGGTAGCGCTGGTGGTGGGGAAGGCTTTCCCGGTGGGTGAAAGTTCTGGGGGTGCAAGTGGTAAATTTGATGAAAGGGTTGGTGGTATCTCAACACACGATATAGATCTCTGTAGAATGAAAGAAGTAATTGCATTATTGAGAGGCCTTAGGGTTCTCTTATATAGGAGAGAAGCATGTTGGGCAAATTACATGATAAATTATGAATACAAAAGAAACAGAAAATACGAAAACAATAAGAAAGATAACTAATATCTCAACGCTCCCCCTCAAGCTGGAACGTAGATATCGATCAGGCTAAGCTTGGAACAACATTTCTGATAAGGCTTTATGGCTAGGGCCTTAGTAAGAACATCTGCTGTTTGGTCTCCTGAGTTGACATGTGTAGTGGCGATAAGACCCTTCTGTATCATGTCACGAGTGTAGTGACAATCCACCTCTATATGCTTGGTCCTCTCATGGAAGGCTGGGTTGTTTGCAATGAAAAGAATAGCTTGGTTGTCACATTGGGGGTGCATGGGAAGAGATGAACCTCAATAGTCAAGTTAGTAAGAACATATCTAACCCACATCATCTCTGTGCTAGCCTACGCCATGGCCCTATATTCTGACTCAACACTTGATCTGGCAACCACGGTCTGCTTCTTGCTCTTCCATGAAACAAGTGAATTCCTTATAAACACAATGAAACCTGAAGTAGACTTCCCATCCTTTGGACACCCAACATAATATGCATTTGCACATGCTGTAACTGAAAGTGATGTACCTCTGTTGTTCATATACCTCAAAGTCATATGGACTGCATCCATATGTGCCTGTCTGAGCTGCTGCATAAACTGACTCACTTTGCTCACGACAAAGGATATGTCAGGCCTGGTAATAGTTACATATAGGAGCTTGCCAACAAGCTCCCTGCACCTCCTCTTGTCGATCTCCTCAATATCATCATCATAGTAGTAGTGGCAGGTCTGCAATCTGCCATGCCAGTCTCTGAAAGAAGATATGTAACGTACCTTCTCTGGGTCATCACAAGACTTAGCTGGTTCTCGGCAAACTCCAGTCCAAGAAAGTAACGTCAACTACTAAGGTCCTTGGTCACAAACTACTATCCTAGGAAGTCCTTGACAACCTGAATACCGTGCTCATTTTGGGTCATATGCACGAACAAAGAGTAATCAACAGTCGATTGCACAAACCCCTGTTGCTCTATCAAGTTTGAGAGCTTATGGAACCATGCTCTTAGACTCTTCTTAAGGCCATAGATAGCCTTGTGTAGCCTGCAAACCTTCTGACACCCCCCAACAACAAACCTAGGTGTCTGCTGCATGTAGATCTTATCCTACATATCACTATAGAGGAAGGCATTCTTCACTCAGGCTAGTAAAAGGGCCAATCTCGTATCACAGCAACGGAATGAAGAATACACAGAGTAGAATACAAGGTTGCAGAAAGCGGTAGTTGGTACTCGGTCGGCGGGGTCACCTACTAAGGATTAGTCGGCAGTCGGGGGACTAATCGGATTTAGTCGGTCATTAGTCGGTTTTGAATTTTTTAATTGTTTTAAATATATAAATCATTTTTATACATATATTCTTATATATATTGTACATTTTATATGCCATCATAATGAAACAAAAGAAGTAATTGACTTTAAATATAAAATTAAGCATGATAGAATATGTTTGCTTTTAAAAAAAGTGAAAAACTAAAAAAATAAAAAAGGTTGTTGTAAAAGTCGGCCGATTAATCGACCGACTAGGCCGACTAGTCGGTCCGACTAGTCGGGTGGACCGACTAAAGGCCGACTAGGCCTAGTCGAGTTGGCTATCCCCCCCCCCCCGCGACTTGACTAGTTGGGCCGACCTAGTCGGCCAACTTTTGCAAGCTTAGTAGAATATATGGCAACTAGAGAGAAAGTATCATGATAGTCCACCCCATATGTCCAGGTGAACCCATGTGCCACGAGTTTCGCCTTATACAGTGAACACTCACTTGCTCCCCACAACGGATGCGTTAACTGGAGCTAAAATAAGGCTCCAAGCGCCACACGACTGTAGTGCGACCATCTCCTCTATGGCTAACTGCCACTGACTGTCCTGAAAAGCCTCCTGATATGACTATGGTATCTCCACGACTGATAGTGTCAGGGTAAACATCCTGAAATCCTCTGACAGTCTGTTCAAGGAAACCTGGGCTGCAAGAGGATAAGTAGCACATGCACGTCTCTGCTTTTGCAGAGCAATCGGCACATCAAGATCATCTGTCAAGTCCTGAACTTGTAACATCCCTCCTTGAGAGGGCACCTGCTTATCCCGTATGGAATCATGCTGTACAGACAACTTAGTAGTGTCATTAGTAGAAACAATGTGTTCATTACATGCCTGAGACGTGTTGGATGAATACCTGTGAGCAGGGGGAACAGAGCGAGATATGCGAGTAAACACATGTCTGAGTCACAATAGGAGGTGGAGCCACAGGAGCAGGTGTAGAAGCAGGAGTAGGTGTAGGTGCTTGTGGAGCAGGAGTAGATGGAGGTGGTGGTATGACAATAGGAGGTGGAGGCATGTAGATCTCAATGTCAGAGTCTAATGAGGCTAGTTTGTCACCTGTAGGAGAAAAATACATGACAGACTCAAAGAAAGTAATGTCGACACTGACAATGTATTTCTGCTTGAGCGGCAAAGTAACGGTACCGCTTCTGGGTACGAGAGTAGCCGACAAAAACACACTTGAAAGCTTTAGGAGAGAGCTTGTCTTGACCTGGAGAGAAATCATGAACAAATGCAACAGAGTCGAACACACGAGGCATAAGGGAGAAAAGATCATTCTCGAGAAACACAATCGAGAAAGAGATCTTCTCTTCCAACACAGATGATGGCATGCGGTTCACAAGATAACATGCAATGAGGACTGCATCCCTCCAATAAGCATGAGAAGCACGACTTTGTATCAACAAGGTTCTGGTCACATCAAGTAAGTAACGGTGTTTGCACTTGGCAATACCATTTTGCTGGGAAGTATGAGCACACGAGGTCTGGTGAACAATGCCAAGAGATCTAAGAACGCCGGAAAATTGTAAGGTGCGGAATTCTAAGGCCTTATCAGAATGAAGATATTTAACATTGGCAAAAAACAAGGTTCAGAAATGCGGTATGCGGTATTCGTTCGGCCATGAGGTCTAAAGCGAGTAAGCAGATATGCAGATAAATATGCGGAAGTCTATTCGATTTTTGTCGTTTTTAATATTTTAGTTTAAAATATTATAAAATACAATAATAAAATATAATTACATAAAAAAGTTGACGATTCAATAAAATTCAAAATAAAAAATTTCAAATAAGATAATATAATCAATAAGATATATAGACATGCTATTATAACTTGATTATTTTTTAGTGTATATTTTGAATTTAATGCATATACACACACACACACATACATATTTGGATTCAACAGGGAACACAATACATGAATTATATAAGAAATGGCTTCAAAAAAAATAAATTCTATAAGAAAACCTTTAATGTATATGTAGATCCTATAGATAACAAAAGCTAATGAATAATTATATGTATACAAATCACACACCCAAAATTATACACATATATGGATCTCCAATGGACAACTTAACGCAACCACTGCAAGATTTGACTATTTTTTACATGGATTCTCGCTCCATGTTGAAAGATTTGACTATTTTTTACGCTGGCCATCGACTACCTAACGCAACCACTGCAAGAGTGGGATTTGAACCATGGTCTTTTGTGTGGTAGACACACTGTACTACCACTAGACCATTATGCTGGTACTCCAAGGGACAAAACTTATTGACACAAAATATAATGGAAAATTATATTTACATATAAAATTTATTAGAAGCACTAAAATGTAAAGTGTCAAACAGTTAGCCAATTATTTCATGTTTTATTGGAAGATTTAAAATGAATTTCTTTAGATAGAAAATTCAAAAGGCAGTAAATAGTTCATTAGTAAGTGTTGAGAACAATGGAAAGATATGGATATGAGAAAAAATACCCTAGATTATATTCCCAAATGCGACAATACGAGAATAATGAAAAGATACATCAATGTAAATGATGATATAAGAGTTGCTCGGAAAAAAAACTGAGTTAATGTGTCATCAACATGTTATTGGATTAACATGGATCCTAAATGCAAGTCCCTTGTTCAGATATGCGGCCGCTTATACCGCATATTCGGACCGTATATGCGTTTTGACTGCATATTGCCGCATATGGCGTATGTGCTTCGGTCAAGTGACCGAATATGCATATACATCCGCATATGCGGCCACATGGACCATATTTCCAAACACTGACAGGAAAAATGTTCTTTATCTCATTAAAAGATTTGATAAAAAATCCAGCCTCAGATTTATTCTTTAATAAAAAGAACCAAGAAAGTCTAGAAAATCATCAATAACGACCAGATAAAAACGGTGTCCCTTGTGATCGAGGACGCGATTCAGATCCTAAATATCTAAATGAAAGAGCTCAAATAACTTAGAACTACTCCGACTCTGATGGGATGAAAAGGAGGAACGATGATGCTTCCCAAGCTGGCATGCCTCACACTGGAAGTAGGATCTTGTGGAAATTTAAGGGAGAACATGACATATCTTCTGCACAGGAAGGTGACCAAAACGAAGGTGCCACAGAAATGGTGAGATTGGTCCAATAGGTATAGCAGAAACCCCAACACGTGGAGGTTGACCAATCTGTAGAGCCCCCGCTGCTCACGGTCACATCCAATTACCTTGCCCGTGAGTATGTCCTGAATCACAAGAGATGAATGGTAAAAAATGGCATGACAATGTAAATATTTGGTAATCTGACTAATGGAAAGTAAATTCATCTGAAAGTCAAGAGTATATAAAACATTCTGAAGGCGTATGGACGACGTCAAATGCACTTCACCCTGTCATGTAATGGGTAAGTGGTCCCCATTAGCAATGTCAACCAATCTACCAGGTGGTATGGTCCTGTAGGACTTCAACTGCACTTTGTCTCCACACAAATGGTGGGAAGCACCAGAGTCTATAATCCACTCTATCATATCTGCACCTCTACCACCGGTAAAAGCATAAGCGATACCTGAGGAGCTCGAAGAGGCTCTGGCTGTGGCTGTAGTATCTATAGTGCTGGTTCCTGCAACATGAGTTATGATCTCTCAAATACGAGAGACAATATCATCCAAACTAGGATCAACCTTGGAAGCTAGAGTATCTGAAGCCTCAATCTGTTCTGCTACGCGACCAGAAGCGAGATATCCATGCTTCTGGTAGCATATGCATGTCCCGGCCGCCGACAGTAGGTGCAAGGGCCACGCTGACATCTACCGCCTCTGCCACGAGGGGTGCGTCATCTGGACTGGGTCGTCCATCCTTGGCCACAAGAAGCGACCATCGTTGAAGAGGGCGGAAGAGTGGTCGTAGAAGGCATGATAATCCGGCTGAGACGACTATAGGCTTCCTCCATGGGAGGTATGTTAGCTTTGGTGAGAAGCTATGTACGAGTTGCACCATACTCTGTATCAAGGCTGGTCATGAAAACTCCAACCATCGTAGAATTCTTATATGCCTTCCGCTGCCCCAAAGATGTTGTAATAGGCATATAGCTATGAAACTTCTCGAACATGCCACGAAGTGAAGAGTAGTACGCGTGCAGAGGATGACCATTCTGCTTGGCTTTGTAGATATCGAACTGTAGCTGAAGAATCTTAGCCTCATTCTTCACTTGAGCATTTGTGGATGCCAAAGTGTCATACATCACCTTGGCGGTGGGTTGATTCAGAATATTATTGGCTATCTCCATGGTGAGCGTCCCACACAGCCAAACACGTGCATATGCGTCATCTTGCTTCCAAGAAGCATTTGCCCCAACCTTATCCGATGGCTCTGGATCTGTCAGGATATGCTCATTGTTGTTGCACTGCATGAAGGTGAGAAACTGCATGAACCGCAACTCATAGTTAGTCCCATCCATCTTTGTCCCATCCATCTTTGCGATGGGAGGCGTGCCTTGAAGGCACCGGATGAAGAAAATATACCATCCTTGTTTCGTGACATGTTGATAAAACGACCGAACAACGGAACTCGACTGGGGACTAGACTGATATGAACGAGTCTACACGATCATACAGAGGATTGGTTGTAGGTGTAGACACATGCAACCATCCTCGTCAACCTTCATTGCGCTGAAGCCGGAAAACATGATTTATAGGTCTGAAATCACATTTTTCGATCACAATCAGATCGTTTCAGACTGCAGTCCGAACCACGGAGGTGCACGGAGAAGCGTGGAGATGCAAAAAGGAGCTCAGGTGGTGGCCATGAGGGTGGCAGTCGGGAGGGGGGGGGGGATGGGCTGCAGCCATGGCTGGGGGGGGGGTCGCGACGGCTCGGGGGCGGGGTGGTAGGGTTAGGGTTTGGTGGGATACGGGAACTCCGGTATAGGACCTTCGCTCCAATACCATGTAGAATGAAAGAATTAATTGCATTATTGAGAGGCCCTAGGGCTCTCTTCTATATGAGATAAACTCGTTGGGCAAATTACAAGATGAATACAAAAGAATAGAAAATTTAAAAATAATAAAAAAGATAACTAATTTCTCAACAATCTCTTTTGCAATTTTGCCATGTTTCAGAATCACTATGCTGCGCTGAGTGTAGGACCTTCGCTCCAATACCATGTAGAATGAAAGAATTAATTGCATTACTGAGAGGCCCTAGGGTTCTCTTACATATGAGAGAAACTTGTTGGCCAAATTACATGATGAATACAAAAGAATAGAAAATATGAAAATAATAAGAAAGATAACTAATTTCTCAACAATCTCTTTTGCAATTTTGCCATGGTTCAAAATCATTATGCTCCGCTGAGTGTTGAATTGACGATTTTTGGCGGGCTGGTGAGAAGAGGGTGAGGTCTGAGACAGGATCTCCACACGCATTCTCCCATTCTGATAAAGGTCTTAGACATGACATTCACAAATCCCATCTTCGCACTGCCCTTCTAGGCTGTTAAATACCTATTTCTTCGAGGATTTAGAGAGACCACATCATAGATTTGAACTCCGGGCTGTTCTGTGGGCTATATGGGTTGACAGAAACCATATCTTGTTCAAGGCTGGGAGGGGGTAAATGCCATGATAGGAGCGCTGGATGTAGCTTGTTATTGGAATGTAGATTAGCAATCATTCTTATGTAAAGTATTAACTTCTATTCCTTATAGTGATCTTCTTGATGCTACTGATCTCCGTTGATATCCTCTCTCTATTTTATAGCATTTTGTTAAGAATACTGCTTTCCGGTGTAACTTTTCGAATCTTTCACCTCTTATATTATCGCTTCCCAAGAAAGAGTAACATGTAAGATTCAATATCACTCTCCCTGCAGAATTCTACGTATTAGTTTCACTATTTTGCTCACGTTTAATTTTCTATGTTTCAACAAATGATCAAGGCCTGTGGTCTAGATTTGCCATATTGAATGGGAGGAAAGATGCGCCTAATGCTGACAACTGAAAGCATAGAGTATAAATTTTGTCCACTATCATGGCTTTTTAGGATGCTTTGTGTAGATTAACGTTATATTTTATCCGTAGAATTTTACAAATCATCATTGTTTATTGTTTTTTTTCTCCAATGTAGATGAAAAAATTGGATTCAGAGGTGAAAAGATCAAAACTGGCAGAACAATTGCACAAACATTTTGCTGCGAGTGCTATCCCGAAAGGAATTCATTGCCTATCCTTACGTTTGACTGATGAGTACTCATCAAATGCTCATGCACGTAAGCAACTGCCACCACCGGAGTTGCTGCCAGTTCTTTCTAACAACTCCTATTACCATTTCATTCTTGCAACTGATAATATACTTGCTGCTTCTGTTGTTGTTGCATCTGCCGTGAGGTCCTTTTCAAAGCCTGATAAACTTGTATTTCATGTCATCACTGACAAGAAAACATATGCTGGCATGCATTCATGGTTCGCTCTGAATTCTCAGTCACCGGCTATCATTGAGGTGAAAGGTGTCCACCAATTTGACTGGTTGACTAGAGAGAATGTCCCTGTACTCGAGGCAATTGAGAGCCACCGTGGTGTCAGAGATCATTATCATGGAAACCATATAACAGGTGCCAATGATACAGATGATCCTCGCGTGTTTGCTTCAAGACTACAAGCCAGAAGTCCAAAATATATATCAATACTCAACCATCTTCGCATATATCTTCCTGAGGTAAAAGTAGTCAACAGTTGTACTTTATATGATGTGCGCATGAGGTTGTTTAGTGACTAGAGTTATCCGAAGTTTTTAAGAGCCTCAGGCACAGACCTTGCTACTTATTCTAACTTTTGGCATGAAATATGATCTCAAAATAAGAAAATGATCATAGCTAGCTTCAGCAAAATACTGAATGGATAAATTGTGACACTTTGCCTTGGTTTGCTCTGCTGTTGTAATAAATGTTGGTTGCTATCTTCATTTGGGAGTTTGTTAATATTTGACGTTGTTTCTGTGTTTCTATAAGGTGGATTGATATATTTATATGCCAGTCAGTTTATCTAAAATTTTCTTATGTTTTATAGTTTCATTTTTTCTTAAATTTTAGCTGTATTTTCTGTAAAAGATAAAAAGTTATATGACTGTTAACTTTTTTATGTTTGAGTATTTTTTGTACATCTTTAAGTCATGGTGACTACCAAAAGATCAGCAGTCATCCAAAAGTTCAATGAAACAGAAGATTGGTTCAAGACTATAGAAAAAGGATCAGGAAGTAAAGAACCCTCACAGACCCATCATTGAAATCTCAGTCTAAACACCACTTAAGTCATTTCTTGGCCTCCTAATCTACAGACTATCTTCAACCTCTGAAGAGCATTTACCGTTCTAATAAATGTGGTGAGAACAGTAGTTTCTCTCAGATTGGTTTGAAGTGGTATGCTATTATTTCCTGCATATAATGGCAAAATTGTCTATATTCAGTGAGAAGAGTAATATCTCCCAGATTGGTTTGAAGTGCTATGCTATTATTTCCTCTCTATACGGCAGAAATGTCTTCTTTCTAGTATATTTCCAAATAGTTACATGTGGATTTTTATGACATCTGGATCTCGAATACCTAACCCTCCTGTCACATCATTGGCACACGTTGTCCCAACTAGCCAGAGTCGCAACCACCATTTGAGGATCCACACCACACGGATCTGCGCCTCAAAATGTATAAGTGTAGCCATCCATGTGGGCAGTTGGAACGACCAACTTCAGGAGAATATCCTCCTACAATAAGTAGCTTTGATGACAACTCTCCATCCTCCTCTTGATTCTCTTCGATGCCCACAGTTGTGAATGTTGCCTCTGATGTAGCAAGAATATGCCAATGGCATGAAGCCTATGCTAATGGGGGAAATAGTATACCAATCCCCTTTATAGGCTTTTCCAAAAAATAATAGACACTAGTTATGTAATAGGTTTTTGAAAAGATAACATAATGTGTATGGGAAATACGGATTGACTATTGCTGTGATAGTTGTGTTTCGTTTTGAAGAAATAGTTGTGTTTTGTTGTAGGATGAATATAATGAAGGTAGATAATGGGTAAGCTGACAACCGAAAAAGTGACCGAGCAAGACAAAAACCATCAGGGCTGTTGCCCCCTTAACCTTTTGATTTTCTTACATCTCGTAGTCCACTCCATCATATGTTTCATTATGTATTCATCGCCTTTTGCTCCTCTCACTTTTGCATTTTTTTGTTATGATAATTGCCCATCCCTTTAAACTCAGCTTCCAAGACCCTCTTTGTGCCCTTAATTAGGTAAATGGATGGGTTGGTAGGTATCAGTAAGGAGATGATACATGTGGAGGAAAAATAAAAATAATGATGTGTATGTTGACGACATTGAGCCAACCTCCAGTAAGGGTTTATCCATTGAGAATTCCTAATTGTAGGATAGTTGCAATATATTAGTTAGGACGGGGAAATGTTAGATCCTTTTTTGAGCGGTTAGTTTCCCTCGAGAATCGATGCTTTTTTCTGCCTTTAAAGCACGACTAGACGCGGTCTCTCGGGCTTGCTGATAATAATGTTCAAATTCTTCACTAGAATCACATCTTTCATTGCATGCCTTTAGCAACAGACAAGGAAATTATATTTTGTTTGCCTCGACTGTCTTCAATGATTGGCATATGTGTTGAGTGCAACTGACCCACTTAAAGGGTTTATTGGTAGTACAATGTGCCTACCATCCAAAGGACCATGGTTATATCCTGGGGTGGACACTTGTGCGTGTTTCCCCCTCTCATTTCGGAAAAAAGTGTTGAGTGATCCCTTTAACAAAGGGTTTTGAGAGTGGCACAAGAAGGGGAACCCTTCTTTGGACAATATTTGGTAAAGATTTTCCCTCTAATGTTGTGTATAGAAACCCACAACTTCGGCACCTGTTATGCAAACCTACAAAGCGCCTTTGGTTTAGTTTATATCAATTGAACTATAAGTCTTATCGGACGGCTTATCGAAGGGGACTTCGCCGGACGTGCTGGTGGAGGTGGTGGCCAGACGATCGTGGGTACCCTAGGAGCTCGTTATGAGGGTGGGAAGGGCGTCATTCCCGGTGGCAGTTTCGGAGGCTTTGGCCGCCGTGGTGAGCAGTGGGTCAGAGGGGGGAGGCGATGTGGTGGCGAGCAGTGGGCTGGAACTCGGAAGGGGGAGGCGATGCGACGAGGCATGTATCGGGGATTGCATGCATTGCGGTGGTTGGGAACCACAAGGGGCGCGCCTTTTCCAGGCCGCAGGGCGCAGATCAATCTGGAGATCTTTCGAAGTGGAAGTGTTGGAGTGGCGCTTCAGTTCCGACTGGCATATTTATCTCGAGCGTGTCGGGCAATGCCTGCTTGGATTCGGGTGGCATCTCTACTCGGATCCGGGCGGAATCTACTCGGATTCGGGCGACGGCTGCTACCTGCCGGGTCGGATCCCTTGAACCTGGCGGACCTTTGGACGTGGATCCACGAGGGGTTTAACTCAACTCTTGGCTGATCCGCTGTCTCCCTCTCTGACTAAGCGGGACACGGATCTTGTTATGGACCCTATCCCCTCGGGAGGTGACTCCTCGGACCTATGGACTTGCTTCCCTCTCCTGCTCCTACTGTCTCTGGAGCGGGCGTGTGCCCAGCTATGGCCTCCCAAGCTTTGGTGGAGTCTCTGGCAGCACAAGGCACCAGCCCTAGAGACCTTTCCGTAGGGCAGTCTCAACTGCCATGGCATTTTAGGCGATGTTATTCCAGATGGACGGCAAGGGAACGAAGACGACGACTTCGGATGGATCTCTTGAAAGCTCTTGAGGAGGTAGACGAGGCTGTAGTTGAAGAAGACGATCTCCGAGGAGCCAAAGGCGAGGCTCCTGTGAGCCATCGCTTTGTTGAGAGGGTGGGAGACTCCACGTTTGAGGTGGATTAACCATTGGCGAATTGCATTGGGGTCATCCCCCCGCGTGCCTTGGCGCTCTCCTTATATAGATTTTGACTTGGAACAATCGCGGGCTTGGGAGCCCGGAGAAGAAGGCGACGATCCATAAATTGTGTTTTGACACTGGGGCATGCATTTTACTCATTCAGAAGATGGAGATGAAGTTATCTGCAGAACATGACATCGCGCCGTTGCTCTGGACGCCCCCAGCTATTTCTTTGTATCGAGAACCTCTCCTTCCTCCGTTGGAGGAACCTTATGATGTTGATGTCGCTGTTGCTCCTGCCTCCTGGTGATGGGGGAGCCTTATCGGCGCCGGCGGTATCTACCTCTTCGCGGTTTGGCATATGCTACTCCAGGAGAGCTCGTCCACGACGTCACCCTCCTATGCTCTCTTCTTGCGCGACATTGCGGGACGCGGTGGCTCAGGCAGCCGACCTCGCTCCTACTGGGGATCACTCTCTTGGTTGTTAATGAAGATCCTTTCTTGGAATGTTCGTGGCCTCGGGGATCCTGACAAAAGGCGGGCCTTGGGAATGCGCTTCGACGAGTGGGTTTGTGATGTGGTGATGATCCAGGAATCTAAGCTTTCGGCTATTGACGGTTCATTGTGGCGTTCTTTCGGAGCTCATTCCATTGATGACTTTCGGTCCATTGATGCCGACGGTGCTTCGGGTGGTATTATCCTCGCTTGGCGCTCTGGGACATTCAACTTCTCTTCCACGCGTGTGGGGAGGCACTCTTTGACTGTGGTTTTGTCTCGCGTGGATTCAAATGTTAACATTGCTTTCTCTGCTATCTATGCCCCTACTTGCCATTTGTTGTGGCGGGAACTATGGGAGGATTTGCGTGAATTGGCCTCTGAGTTTGCTGAGACACCTTTGCTTCTGGGCGGGGACTTCAACGTTACAGTCAATTCTTCCGATCGGCCGCGTGGGCGTGGGGGCCGCGACCCTGGCTCTGATGATTTTATCTCCTTTATTTCAGATGTGGCCCTGGAGGGGCTCGTGCCAAATGATGTATCTTATACTTGGCGTAACCGGTCATCCCGCTCCCGTATTGACCGGTTCTTGGCGAATGGTAAGTTGATGGATCTTTTCCCTTTATGCTTGGTGGACTCTCGTCCGCGTGCTTTCTCTGATCATAATCCAATTATTTGGGACTCGAGGGACGCTTTGCCGCTCAGGGGTATGTTTCGCTACGAACGGTGTTGGCTCTTGGAGCCGGGGTTTACGGAACTTGTGGGTAACCTTTGGCGCCAGTCCACCTATGTGGGGGGCGCTGCTGCGCGCTTGGATCAGAAATTAGCTTCGCTGCGTAAGGCCTTGGCGACTTTCAAGAAAACTACGCGTCTTGCGCGTGCGGAGTCTAGGACTGCGGCGGAGTCTACTATTGCGCGGCTGGACCGCGAGGAAAACGTGCGTGATTTATCTGAGGCGGAACTTCTGGAGCGTGCATCTAGCATTGATACCGTTAGAGCCGAGGACAAGAAGCGTTCAATTGAATGGCGGCAGCGCTCGCGCTTGCGGTGGCTCAAGGAGGGGGACGCGAACGCTGCCTACTTCCACCGGGTGGCGAGTGGGAGGCGTCGGCGAAATTGCATTCGCTCTATTATGGTTAATGGATCCTTCTATTCTGGGGACAGGGATATGGGTTCTGCAATTGTTGCCCACTTCAAAAATGCTTTTGGCTCTAGGGCGCCTCCCCTGTGGAGGTGGCTGGGTCAGGGGGCTCCCTCCATTTCCGATACTGAAGCTTCGGCGCTTCTGCGGCCTTTTTCTTTGGGGGAGCTTAAGGCCGCCCTGTGGGACCTAAATGCTGATGCCGCCCCGGGCCCTGACGGATTCTCCGTCGCTTTTTATCGGGATTTCTGGGACCTTGTGGCTGCTGATGTGTTGGAGGTGGCTCAGGAATTCTACAATGGCAACAATGCTTTGATCGGATTAATAAGACCCTCATCGTTTTGATCCCCAAGGCTCAACTGGCTTGCCGCATTGAGGACTTCAGGCCGATCTCTATTTCGAACGGGATTTATTTAATCATCGCTAAGCTATTAGCCAGGCGGCTGGCTTCGCTTCTGCCGTCCCTTGTATCGCCTTCGCAGGCGGCCTTTGTCCGTGGCCGTCACATTTATGACTGCTTTGCGGTGGCTTCTAAGCTCATCGCGGCATGGCGTAGGTCCAACGCTAAGGGGATCTTATGGAAGATAGACTTTGCTAAGGCGAACGATTGCCTTGATTGGAGATTCTTGTGGTCCGTTTTGAGGCGGCGGGGCTTCCCTCCATCGTGGATCTCTTGGATGCGTAGATGTGTTTCCACGGCCTCCCTTTCCGTTCTATTGAACGAGGGCACTGTGGGGGGCTTTTTCCAGCCAAGACGGGGCATTAGACAGGGGTGTCTTTTGGCACCATTATTATTTGTTTTGGCGGCTGATGTTCTTCCTCACATGATCGAGGGCATGGCCTCGGCGGGTTTGACTCGGGGCAGCAGGGTTGGTGATCTCCATGTTCCATCCATTCAGTTCGCTGACGACACTTTGTGTTTTGTTGAGGGGGGTCCTGATGCTGTGGCCGGTATGGCCACTACTGTACAACTTTTCAGTGAAACCTCGGGCCTGGTGATAAATGTCGCGAAGTCTAAAATGGTGCCTTTCGACATGTCTCATGAGGAGACTTTGGCTTGTTCGCAAATCCTCGGATCCGGCCCCTCTGCTCTTCCTATGGACTATCTGGGGATACCGCTTGCGGTTGGTCGTTCTCGCCTTCGGGATTGGAAGGTTGTCGTGGAGAAAATGGAGGCCTGTCTCGCGGGGTGGCGCGCGGTGATGCTGACCAAGGGTGGGCGTTTGGTGCTTTGGCACAGGACAAAGAGGCGTCTGTGGCCCGTTGCTGGGACAATGGTGGCTGGAACCCACCGATCGCTGCGTCACTTTCCGATCAGCGGATGCAAGATTATCTTTCTCTTTTGGCTATTCTTGGTGACGCTCCACGCCCGACTGCTGGGCGCGACCATTGGACTTGGAAGGAGGGGTCCTTCACTTCTCGTAAGGCATATACTGCTCTCGCTCTCCCTTTCATTGACGATGATGATTTATTGGTGCGCGATTGCCGTTTTTTGTGGGGCCTTAAGCTTCCTGAGCGTATTGGGATTTTTTTGTGGCTCCTTCGGCGGGGGAGGATTTTGACTCGCGATAGGTATGCGGCGTTCTTTCCGAACGTTAGCCCACTGTGTGCACTTTGTGATGCGGAACAGGAAACAGCTACTCACTTATTTTTCGAATGCAGCCACGTTTGCTCGATTTGGGCGGATCTCCCGTGGATCAATTCCGTATCCTTTCCAGCGGTGTGCGAAAGCTTGATTAATTCGAGGGGCAGGGAGAGGAAGGCTATTCTTGATCCAATCGCTCGGGTGTGGAGCATCTGGCTTGGGAGGAACGAAGCTATCTTCTCAGCGCAGCGGTTTTACAAGGAAAATATTATTCTTCGCGCTCAGCGTCTCGCGGATGATTGGGATCATGGTTAGATTTCTGATGGTTCTTGGGGGTTGACTTTCGTAGTGGCCTCCATTCTCGAAGGCCAGTCTCTGTACAGCTACTCTTTTTTCATTCCTTTTGTAACCCTTTTCTCTTTTTATTTTAATATATTGGGGCGATCACCATCGAGTGACTCCCCCTTTTTTTGAGTTTTCCAAAAAAAAAAATGACATCGCGCGAGCTGAGCTCGGTGGCTCGAGCTTTTTTGATTTCCTTACCTGCCCCTCCGTTGGAGCATCGGGTGGCTTGGCCTTTTACTGGAAAAGTGATACATTTGAAATTATTGGAGATGCTACTTGCGAACGAAGATTTGTCTCCGTGATGCTCAAAAGGAGATCTGATAACCTGACATTTATTGTTACCAATGTTTATGGGCCGTGTAACGGAGAGGGATTGGCTTATTTCTGTGAGGACTTGACAAAGATCCGTGATGCGTTCCTTGATGCATGCTGGATTCTTGGGGGAGATCTAAATACCACCTTGTTCCCCAACGACCGTCCTAGGAGGAGGGGCGGGACTGACCATGAATCTAGACTGCTGGCCGATTTTCTGGATGATTGCGGTCTGGATGTGATTGATGTTGATGGATGTAGATACACCTGGAGGAACACTAATTCCCGTTCATGCATTGATAGGTTTCTGGTTTCTACGGAGGTGCTGCAACAATTTTCGATGGCTCGTGCGTGGGCCCTGCCACATGCATACTCTGTCCATGTGCTGCTTCTTTGGTCTCCCGGTGGGGTGGGGCGGCGGGCTCTCAGAGCTTGTTCAGATTTGAGCGTGCCTGGCTCTTGGAGGAGGGGTTCAGAGATATGGTTACATCTCTCTGGAGAGGGTTGCAATCGACCGGGTCGGCGACCGCCCGTTTTGCTGCTAAGCTTTCCTTATTACGAAGTCACCTCATGCAGTCCGACAGACAAAACCGAGAGTCTAGGAGGGTAGCTAGGAAGTCGGCCCAAGATGAGGTGGTCCGCTTGGACCGATTGGAGGACACGCGTGAGCTTTCAATGGAGGCGGCAGGGCAGAGGGACAAGTGTCTGCTTGACATTCAGGTTGAAGACAAGAAGCAAGAAGCGGAATGGAGACAATGCGCAAGACAAAATGACTTAGGGATGGTGACGAGAACACGAGGTACTTCCATGTGATGGTGAGTAACAGAAGAAGACATAACTTCCTACATCAGCTGTGCGTGGATGGAGTGGACATCAGAGGCGATATTGATTTGGGAGGGGCCCTTAAGAGTTGATTTGCTGGTCGCAACAGAAGAGTCACCAAGAGTGGATGGGGATGAATAGGAAAGGGGTCCGTATCATCTCTGGCAGTGAGTCCGAGGCACTTGTGGCCCCATTTTTTGAGGAGGAGGTTAGGCGAGCGACCTTTGAGTTGAGTACTGATGGCATTTCTAGCTCGGTTGGTTTCCCAATAGCATTCTACAGAGAGTTCTGGGACTTACTTAAGGAGGAGGTTTTGGAAGTTGTGCATAAATTCGGAGAAGGGAACCAAGGCTTTGAAAGGTTGAACAAGGCCCTCATTTTTCTACTGCCAAAGAGGGACAACCCGACACGGACTGAGGATCTGAGACCTATTGCGCTCTCGAATGGTATATACCTTATTGTTGCGAAGGTTTTGGTGAATATGCTACGGGAGATTCTAGATGGCATCATCTCTCCAGAGCTATCGACTTTTATTCTTGAAAGGCTTATGGCGGACAATTGGGTTCTAGCTTCTGAAATTATTCACGATTGGCAGGAAATCAGGAAAAAAAAGCATAATTTGGAAGGTGGACTTCTCCAAGGCCTACGACTGTTTGGATTGGTGCTTCATTTGGGATTCGCTCGAGAAGAGAGGATTTCTGAGTCTCGGGGTCGCGTGGATGAAGAGGTGTATTACTACGACATCCTACGTTATCTTGGTGAATGGTCGCCTTAAGGTTGGCTTCTTCCAGCCGCAACGTGGCATCAGGCATGGCTGTCCCTTGGCCTCTCCGCTCTTTGTTATTGCGGCTGCTGCCTTAGCGATCATGATGAGGTTGGCTATTGAGGAGGGTCTCTATACTGGATTCCGAAACGATGACATAAATATACCAATCATCCAATACGCTGATGATACAATGATTTTCCTTCATGTCGATGTGCAACAGGCTAGGCGGACGTCGCAAATCTTGGAGATTTTTGGCGACATATCAGGGCTCCGTATTAACAGATAAGTCCTCTTTCGTGATGATTGTGGTGGGGCAGGGGGAGACTCAGGGGTTTGGTGATGCATTGGGATGCATGAGGGGGGAGTTGCGAGTCACATACCTTGGTTTGCCTTTGGTGGTGGGTTGTCTTCGGAAGTCAGATTGGAACCTGGAACTTGAGAGATTGGAAAGTAAAGTGGCTGGATGGAAGGCTAAGATCATCTCCAAGGACAGCAAGGTGATTTTACTCAAGCATGTCCTCTCGACGATACCCATTTTTTTCTGCTCGACTAAGAAGCTACCTGTTGGTGTTTGTGGGCGGATGGAGCACCTTATGCGGAGGTTTCTTTGGTCAGATGGTAAACAGGAACATAGAGGGTTGCATCTTCTGAGGTGGGAAGTTGTGACTCGCAGGAAGAAGGATGATGGACTTGGCATTCTTAGACTCAAACAGATGAATACAACTCTGATCACCAACTTGGTTGTGAGGTTGTGGGGAGCGGAGGAAGACTTGGTGACTACATTGCTACGGAAGATTTACCATATTAAGGGGGAGTTGGAGCTATCGACCATTCGTTTCCCCTCTTCCCTGTGGCTGGGGCTAAGAGATACCATGCCTAACCTGAAGGAGATGCTCCACCCTGTGCTTGGCAATGTTAAAACTTTTAAATTCTAGATGGAAGATTGGATTGGCCTCGGGGGGGGGGGGGGTTGAGAATTCGCTTTCCACGGCTATTTCCACTATCTACGAACAAAACGGGTGCAATGGCAGATTTTTTCTTGGATGGTGTGTGGAGCCCCAATTTCTCAGCCTCTCTATCTGAACAATGGTTCCGTGACTATTCGCGCTTGCGTGCAACTTTGGAGGATGTGGACGCCCCAAGTACGGATCAGGACTATTTTACATGGACAAGCAATAAGTTCACGGTTACGAAGGCTTACAATCTCCTCGCACATGGAGTTATTGAAAACTAGACATAACATGATCGAGACCACATTTTTTTGGAAATCAAAGATCCAACAAAAAATCAAAATTTTCCTTTGGCTTGCAAGGCATGGGCGTATTATGACAAAGAAAAGGCGTGCCTACATTCTCAATACAGATGATATCTTATGCTCGAGATGTAATGAAGAAGAGGACTTGGAACATCTTTTCTTTGAATGCAGGACTTCGACTCAAATATGGGAGGAGGCTGGAATTCGATGGCTTAATGTAAACAACGCATAGGACTTTTGGACATCAATTAGAGTGGTTGGCGGCAATTCTTAGGAGGATGTCTCCACGACGTAAAACGAAAACTTCTTCAGGGGGCAACATTTCTATCCTGAGATTGTATCGAGTCATTTTAGAAGATTGGTAGCAAACAGATCTTAAAGGGATCTGGCATTTGCGTCATTTGTTTTTTTTTTCAATCATGGTACATTGTAACGTCTATCTCATGCTTTAACGAAAGCTTGAGGTGAGCCCCAACTTGGGGACTCACCCTTTACATTCTCAAAAAAATTGAACTATAACTCTAATGAGAATTTCCCTGCAAATTGGTGCGTAGAGTCAACAAGAGTTGGAAGCTCAGACATCACCCGCAAAAGAGATTTTGGGAGCAAAATAAGCACTAAATCACTAAAACTTGATTTTTTTTTGTAGATACAACCATATGAATGGAGGGAAGTTTGAGAAATATTGGGGACCTTTTTATAGCACTAGGAGCAGCAGATAAAGTCCAAATTAGCCGTTTGACAATAGGAGTCGCATCTGGTTAAGAGCAAATGGCTAGAATATCAATCAGATATTGTTCACAATCATTTGTGTTAGAGTATTCATTGTATGCGTCATGAGTTGTAGCAGGGTAAATGGATCCTGGAGAAGATCCATTTACCGCATCCAGTGTTTAGTCCCACATTGTCCAGCGGTGGGACTTGGAGGCTCTGGAGAGGCTATATAAGGAGCCCCAGGCCTCCTGTAACAGATGAGAAAAGCAATGCATAACACACCCCTTTGAGGGCTTCTCCCGTTGTTTCATCCCGCTCCTCACGGAGTAGGGTTCCACGTAAAATCCCGCTGTTCTTCATATTTATTTATCTTTTCCATGTTTTCGCTTCCGCTTTCGATTTTCTAACATGGTATCAGAGCGGGTTTGATTGTTGGGGATTTTATTCGATATTTGTTTGAGATTCGTTTTTTGGTGGAAGATTATTCTGTACGAGAATCCTTTTTAGCGTCAGATCGGGTGGAAGTCCAGACTCGATTCTAGGGTTCAATCTCTTGAATCCTTCTTCAGCCTGTGATTCCGACTCCTGCAAGTATTGGCTAGTAGCGGCAAATCCCTAGCCGCAAGTCACGATTGTGCACAAGCCCTCCAACTGCTTCAGGCTTCTTTGAGCGTTCTCCAGCCCCTGTCACACGCCAGTACTCCAGCCCCTGCCACACGCGAATCTGCTTCTCCCCCAGGCGCGATGCCCCATATCGCCTACCCATCTCGGAGCACCGCCGCAAGTCCCCAGGAAGAAGCTCCATCTCCTTGCTCGCAGGCAGCGCGCAAAGCCCTATTCCCACAATGATCGGGTCTGGTGATCGGGTCCCAGCCCAGGCGACTCTCGTCCCTCGAGATACTCCAGGCGGCGATGAAGCCGCAAACTCCTCCCAGGCGTCACCTGCGGTGACGTACCTCGCGCACGCGCTCTAGACTTCTCTAGAACCCTAGCGACGACAACTTCAGTTCTTCAGGGCAGGCGGTGCAAGACCTGGCGACGATCCAGGCGGAGCTCGCGATCCCCCAGGAGTCACCAGATCGGCGAGCTCCAGGCGCACTCATCCTTGCGCGAAGACCCTCCCATGCTGGTGGCGTTGATCGAGGCGAAGCCCCCCCTGCCCCCCTGTCTTCCTCCAGGCGACGGCGTAGACGTGTATCCACGTTGGGGCTGGGGTTTCCCATATGGGGGAACCCTATTATCATGTAACCCCGTTGGAGTAGGGCATGGCAGATTGGGCCGTTTAAAATCAAAATATTGTAAAGCCCACGTGGGCCTTCTGTTCGCACACATAAAAAAGGGAGGGGGAGTGAAATGACAGCCGAAAAAAAATGAGATGAAAGGCTGTGAAAAAAAAGAGAGATTGAAAAAGGGGCGCGTATGAAAAAAAAGAAAAAAAGTTTTTTCGAAAAAGGCGCATACATTTGAAAAAAAAGTTGTACGCAACTAAAAAGAAGAAGAAAGAAAAGCTGAAAAAAATGTCAACGGCTTAAAAAAATATTTTTTTTAAATGTGTGGTAGCTATTAAATTTTTTTTGACAAAAGCCGCAAGTTTCATGTTCTTGTTATTTACCCCATATTTATCATTATCTTCTCCCAACTTTGTCGATGTTCATTTTCCGACAAGTATGGGAGAAAGGGCGAGTATATGTAGAGTCACATGTCTTCTCCAGATTTCGGAGATTCAGATGCCGGATGCAGATTATCCAGACCAGTCAGATTTTTCAGACTCTACGATTTTTCAGATGAAGATTTTCATGCGCAATTCCAGACTCGAAGTTTAGATTCCGAGTCCCATTTTGATGCGCAATTTTAGACTCGACAGATTGGTCAGAGTCCAAGTTCGAGGCACTTCATGATGAGGCCCATTTTCGAGTTCTCCAGAGAGAGACTCATTTTCAGACACGTACATGGATGCGGTCATTTTCAGATGAGCACATGTTGCCATCAATTGTTCGTGGTCCCCATCATTTCTTGTTTTGTAGGCCAGAGTTTTCATGTGAGCCATAGGGACTCCAGAGTAGAGGACCATTCCCTATGCCATGTTGGCAAGGGTTTCCATGTGGTATCATAGGCACACCAGAGCAGTGCACCATTCTTTGAGCCAGATGGGAGAGACCCAGTTCTCCGAAGAGGAGACTTTTCAGACTCCATTCTCCAGCGACCGTGGACTCCGAAGAGGATTGCACAGCCACGACCTTTTTCGGTTCGGCCCCTTTTCAGAGATGGAGCAGTTATCCACATTATTGTGGCGGGCCAGAGTACTCCGACGAGGAGACTCATTTCCAGTTGCAGCGACTCCGACAGGCGCAGTTCAGAGCGCATGCTCTCCGACGAGGAGATTCAACAGACTCACACTCCAGCCCGTTCGTCCTCCTCACCTGCACGGCATAAGAAGCAACGTCCTCGACTGCAGCAATGTGCACGTTGGGTTGATATTGTCCGTAGTGTCTTGTAGCGTTGAGTTGAGTATCTTTCTGTTTGTCCAAGCTGCGCATTGCATGCTCCAGCTTGAGGGGGAATGTTAGAGTATTCATTGTATGCGTTATGAGTTGTAGCAGGGTAAATGGATCCTGGAGAAGATCCATTTACCCCATCCAGTGTTTAGTCCCACATTGTCCAGCGGTGGGACTTGGAGGCTCTGGAGAGGCTATATAAGGAGCCCCAGGCCTCCTGTAACAGATGAGAAAAGCAATGCATAACACGCCCCTTTGAGGGCTTCTCCCGTGGTTTCATCCCGCTCCTCACGGAGTAGGGTTCCACGTAAAATCTCGCTGTTCTTCATATTTATTTATCTTTTCCATGTTTTCGCTTCCGCTTCCGATTTTCTAACAATTTGATTACATATGTCATTTCACTGATGGCTTCAAGGGTTTTTTTGAAAGAAAAAATGGCTTGCACCGTATTGGCGTGTGCCTAAAAACTTCATTATTTATCACCAGAAATTATGACAAGTTGTGAGGCCCGCTCTCGCGGATCGGAATACCCGTTTACATATCACCCGTAGTATCACGTTTGTTAAAGATCACATTAGAGTACTGAAAATTTTGGGAAAATTTTTTTTATACGGATGACATTCACGTTAACTAACAGGCCACAGAACTATAACATGTCACACTTATATTGCATAAATTCCATAGCTGTTAACATGTAACAACAGAAATTGCATTATGTACATGCATCCCAATTTTATCAGAAGAGAAATAAAAGCATATAATATCTTGAACAAACTATAGCATACATACCTGATTTGTTTTACTGCAGAAACTGACATTCGACTCTCCTAATACAACGGTGCAGGTATTTTGCCTGCAATCCATGGAATAGGGAGAAAAGAACATCAACAAAAGTTGAGTAAATCTTAATTAATTAAAAATAACAGGAAATTTTGTGGTTCCAAAAGAAAGCAAGTAATTTGGCCTTGACAATTAAAATTTAAAGCTACTTGCAATGAAACAGGCTTTCAAGTTGTTTGGTATGTAAAACCCCATTCTACTCATCCTAAACTAATTACCCATATAATCGTTTATATATAAATATCATATGGTCCATATTTGAGTCATTGCCTTTCTATTAATTATAATATAAGTTTGAGTGGTCTTGAAAAAATGTGATTGATGAGACTCTGATATGATCATTATATCTATTAACTGCTTATAATGATGTTTAAGAATCTTGTGGATTGATCATAGTAAGAGTATATGATGGATATGGGGTTTTGATTCTTTTCTTGTTGTTTTTCTCAAGCCTAGTAGATAGTCTGATAAGGATGATTTTCATGATATGGTCTTTTCTCTTTGCCATGAATTATGGGCAGAAAAGTAACTAGTTCAACGAAAACCAACTCAACTGTAACCAAGCTTCCATGTAACCAATTCAACTGTAATTCATCTTTAGCCAACTCAATTGTGACTCAATCCAATCTCAAATGTATCATTTTCAGATTCAACTGTAACTGATTCAGATGTAGCCATAGAGGATTCAGATGTATACATGGATGATTCAGATGTAGCATCGCCAAGTCTGTTGGCGAAAAATAAATAAAACTCAAGCGGTGAAGTAGCCTACAAAAGAGGCTCTTCCGTCTCGCCCTCTAATTGGAAGGGCGGTCCAATAGAGGGATAGGTCTACTCCAAAACTACGCCACTGAGACGGGTGAGAGAGACTCTCTAGAAAAGTCGCTCTAAAAGAAAAACCGGCCCGACCGGTACGGGCTAACGAGCTCGAAAAACTAAAACCAAGGGTCCTCCAGCCTAGGTACCCTAAAGAACAAGGGTCAGCGGAACTGGTCTTTAAAAGAAAACCTGTGGATCCCAGAGAGGCGTAAAAACTGCGAGCGCTCGTGAAAAACCGAGAAAAAGACTGGGATCCTAGACCCGCGCACGAAGCGGCCGCTGCCCTAACTGGGCTTCCTAATCTTCCGCCCAGCTGAGGGTCACCGCCCCCTCGCACAGTCAGGCGTAAAAGGTCACCATGACTGGCATTCATAATTATCGGTCATTGTTGAATTACCACCACTGACTTGATTTCTCAACCTTTCTCAATCTCTGTTGTGGTTGACTTTATAGATCTAGCTCTTTTTCGTCAACGATCTTATGGTTATAACTGATTCATCATTGATTTCCCTTATTTGTGTACCCCATCCTTTCGTTAGTTATATGTATAAATAATAGATTATACATAAAGATCAATTGCTTGAGTATTACTTATTCAAAATGATCTTGAGAAATCATTTATTGATTCTAAGAGAAGAGCATTGATATTAATATTTGTAGTTCAATATTGATCTTAGAGTAAGTATAAAGAACTAATTCATGAAGATGATCGATCTTTGTGGTCACATGTTATTATTTCTAAAATCATAAGATTACCATCTATGCTTTGGATATGTATGTAGATAGTCTTTATCCTTTTAAGTCATCATTTCCACAACTGTGAGATTAGGTGTTATCCAATTATATACATTCTTTCTTCCTTTTCCTGGTGGGACTTAATCATCCTAATCTCAAAGTCAAGTGTCATGTAGGACGACTCGATTTGTAAT
The DNA here is from genome assembly GCA_037367405.1 of Ottelia alismoides. Taxonomy (NCBI): domain Eukaryota; kingdom Viridiplantae; phylum Streptophyta; class Magnoliopsida; order Alismatales; family Hydrocharitaceae; genus Ottelia; species Ottelia alismoides. The sequence goes on along the minus strand of JAZKJV010005388.1, from coordinate 254,237 downwards.
ATCTTTGAAGCGGTATTAACATGATTCTAGTGAGTACAGTAATCTAAGAATTTAATTTCAGAATATTATGAAATTTCTGGATTTTACTGGAGAAGGTTTTTAAAGCAATTATGATGGTCATAAACGTCGGGTATAAAATGTTTTAACTTGAACTTTATTCTTTTCACACTTATAAACTGTAAGTGTAAGTTCTTTTATGATTCATTAATTGTATATTAGTTAAAGTCCAATAGTATCGAAAATGAATACATCGTAGATTTAAGATTAATCCTATCCTATGCCATATCATAAGGAGTGTTACAGGTTCTATGCACTTTCATGATGCAAGTCTTTCTAAGTGCAGTAATCAGTCATAAGTTTGCCCTTACTCCAATGTGTGTCTCAGGGATATTTGAAGTGCTGAAACTACTATACATTGGACGGGTTTATTTAAGTTCAAGAGTAACAACTCCTGGCTATTATATTTAAAATCGGTGAGTCATAACATAAACAGATGCAATTTAAGAATTATATGTCAGGGTATTCTCGAAAATTCTTATTAACATGAAGACAATGATATTTTTATTTGGAATATGTATGGAAACTTTACAGAAATTAAAATCCCCACAAAAAAAAAAGATTGTAAATCCAACCTTATTATGATAAAATTCCTGTTCAAATTGAGACAGATCTATTGAGCATTATAACTTCATATCAAATTGCATCTCATCAAGAGTCATAAGAACATCACTAGGGTGCAAGAATTTTGCAATATCATTTCACGTAAGGTCCTTAATCAAGGACCAACAATAGAGCACTTGTAATGTTTCAGTCTATTTATTGCTAAGCTACTAGTTCTTTGTGATGGATATTCTGGATTCACATATAACTGCTTCCATTATATAAAATCCTAGTTAAATTAGTGCCCTTGAGTTGCCATTCGATCGTATATGTAGAGAGATGGCAAAGAACATGATTATTGGGAAAAGCTATAATGTCATACTTAATTTATTCTTATAAGACAGGAAAACAGGATCGACCCAAAAGACTTCAACTGGGTCTTAAATGTTTGGTAGATACTTGCATGGCTCTAATTGAAAGGGGAAATTACATATATGCAGGGCAGCAAAAGAAAATAGGAAAGAATTGTGTAAAAACATGGATTACAGCAATAGGAAGGGAAGATTGTACCTCTATTGGTCTCAAAATTTGAGATCAAATGCATGCATGTGGCTCCATGTGGGAAAGAGAGTAGCGAGAGGGCTTTTATTGCAGCAAGGGCTTCAAATGGAGGCTTTTGGACTATGGTTATTGGCTGTTGAAGGAGCAGCACAGGAGCTTGGATAGCAATCAATCGGCAGCAGCAGTTGCGGAAATAACAGGAGCAATAGCTCCAGCCAATTGGCCTGAGCAGCAGAAGGAAAAGGCAGCTGCTTGGAGAAGACGCAGCTTCATCTGCTGCTACTACATTGCAGCAGTTTCCAGAAATTTCTAAAATTGGGGGAAATTGCTGGAACTTCTTCATCGGTGGAAAGAAAAGTGGAAAACGAAAATCGGTGGAAAGAAAAGTGGAAAACGAAAGAGGAGAATGTTGCTATTAATAATGAGAGTGAGTGGCTCTTAAGTTGGCAAGTGGAGGTGAGAAGAAAGCCAGGTGGAGAGAAATAGAGTTTGACGTGGGAAGGGACAGTCTGCTGCTGTCTGTTATATTTAAAATTTTATTTATTTTTTTTATTTTTTTAAACAATAGCTCTATTATATTCAAGAAAACCAAAGTTGACCGTATATGCACCTCGAGTGTCGGTTTTTGGTGCACAATAGCTCGTTTCGATCGTCTCTGAATGATGATCAAAATGAGTATAATATTCATATATTCGGATCGAAGATGAATCCCCAAAATTTACGGGATACGGTCTTGATTGGTCTTTAAATTTTATGATTTAAAAATATCAAACGACCTCCGATCGACGAACGGTCGATTTCGTTGGTCTTATTTTGTCGAATCGGAATTTTGGGTGATCTTGGTTTATTTTACGGTTTCCGAATTCACGTTGCGGCTTTTTCGGACACGAATTACGATGCGAATCGGTTTTTTTTGATCGATTTCGACCGAACGACTTTTAATTCACGATCAATTGATCGATTTAGGTTATTTAACATCGATTAGTAACTTTATTGAGTTATACAGACTCTAATCAGGTCAGGTTCGGGTTTGTGCAGATCCAGATGTTACACAAGTCTATTGTAAGTATATTGCAGATTAAGAAAGCAACTTCCAATCTCTCTCATTGCATTTGCATGTGCCATTACATTCTCGACGTAGAACCGATCTTGCCTAAAGAGTAAGTCATTTATCACCCTCCAAAGCACCCATATTACCGCCAAGATCTTTTTGATCTTTCCTTCCTTATGCCGCTCGAGCTTGCCCCGATGGAGGCAAAAAATTTTGAAGCATCATCAAAATTCACACCTCCATAACCAAAACAATTCCAGATCTCCATCGAAATACCACATGTAAGGAAAAAGATGATCAACATCCTCAACGACATTCATACATCTAGGACATTCGTGTTTGTTCCCCTAGATGATACACACAAATATGTGTTTCGTCAATAATTTTGCCTCTCCTAAAAAGCCATAAGAATACTTTTACCTATGTCAGAACTTTCCAATTCCAGATCCCTCTTGCAGTCAGCCAAGCATCCCCCTGGGTCAAAAGGTATGTGGCCCCTCAGTGCCATGTAAGCCTTATCCACTGGGTATGATCCATCTACGCCATCACCATCAGTCACGACCGTCTGTTGGCCCCGCCACCTCGTTAAGCTCCCCCAACACTGATCCAGATAGCTTGGATTCTAAACCGAGGGAAAAGATGTGTCCCTCCAATACATCTGCCACCGAACAATCTAGTTGCATCGCTAGTGCCTTCAAGTGCGGAATCTTACGCCCAAGACACCTCCTTCACTCCAATCGTCTTTTCAGAAATGAAAAGTTGTGCTTTCCCCAAGTACATGCCTCATGAATGGGCGAAATTCATGCGTCACAATACATACACCTCTCCAGAAAAAGGATGGCTTCCCACCAAGGTCCTTTGTACCTGGGATCGTTAATCTAGGCTCGTAAAATTTTCTAATGGGTTTACACACCATGTTGTCACAGTTACCCCGAATGCGGGTGACCCATTTCCCAAGTAGCGTTTTGTCATCTCCTCCACACTTCTGACATCTAGGACCCCAACATCCTTCGTGCATGCCCCACCCCCACTCCGCCAGAGGGAGTCCACCCGAGTGTCCATCAGAAGACCAGAAGAAACGTCTCATGATGGACTCGATCCTCTTCCTCACCACCTCACCTCGTTTGCGAAAGGAAGAATATAGGTATCGTTAACAAAATCGAACGCAACGACGCTAACCTGCCACCCCTGGAACTTACACACAGACTTCCATCCAGCCGGCTTTCACTCGAACTTCTCAATTACTGACACAAATCAAGGACCCACATACGACCGGCTACTAATGGCACTCCAAGATATCGCAGAGGTAACTCCTTGCGCGACAACCACAACCAAACTACACACATCTCAATCTCATCCTCTGATATGCCAAATTGAACGAATTCAAATTTGTTCCTGTTCAACTTCAAACCATATACCTCACCAAACTTGTCCAAGACCAACGATAAGTCCCTGCAACTTTCAGCTCCTCCCTTTGCAAATAGAATCGTGTCATCCGCGTACTGGAGGATGGGGATATTCATCCCATATTTGGAGTTAACCGCTACAAAAAGCCCCCAATAACTACCCGATCAATCATGACTATCAGAGCATCATATAACATAACAAAAAACAGTGGCACGAGCGAGCAACCTGCTTTAACACCCCGGTGGGGCTGTAAGAAACCCCCCTCGTGTCATTCATCAAGACAACACATGATGCATTCGTCACACACCTTCTTCATCCATGATATCCATACATCCGGAAAGCCCCGCCTATATAAAGATGCCTAAAGAAAGTGCCAGTCAATATGAGGCAGCAGGGTTGAGTCGTTAGCGGGAGGGTCAGCCTTCGAAAAATCAAATCTTCCATAGCATGCCCTTCACTTTCCTTCTACACTAGCCTGCACCAATCTCTGATGCCATCACAAAGCTGCCCATAAACTGCCTACCAGGAAGAAAACCACTCTGTGTCGGAAAAAATAATCTTGTTTAACAACCTCATGAGCCTGTTTGCCAGAATTATGGTCGCGATCAAGTAATATCGCATTGGAGTATGTGATTGGCCTGTAATCCTCAACCCTTGTTGCTACGTCCTTCTTAGATAGCATGAAAACGATCGATGATAAGATCAAAACCAAAGTTGCCTTTCCAAACTCATTAACAACATCCGATATTTCCTTCGCTATGAGGTCCCAAAACTCCCTGTAGAAAAGGATAGGGAAGCCATCTGGTCCAGGGAAGCCATCCTGATTCAACCCAAATACATCCTCGCGGATCTCTAACATCCCGAACGACCTCGTCAAGAATCAGCATCCGGGTTTGAGAGTTGTCTCACTCCCAATCCCAACCATCGATAGTCCACCTGAGGCTGATCCCCTCTCAATTCCTGAAGTAGCCCTTCAACGCCCTCGCTATCTCCCCGTCCCCATGGAACTCGTCACCTCCCACCTCAATCGAGTGCATCATGTTCCTTCTAAAAAAATGTTTCTTCTCCTTTTCCCGTTCGCCACTGCATGGAAAAATCTCATATTTGCATCTCCCTCCTTCAACCATTTTGTCTCGATCTTTGCCTCCATTCACACTCTCGCTTTCGGTTCCATCCTCTAAGATCTTCTGAACCACTCCTCGTCTCGAAAGTTCCTCCACATCCTGCTCCCTTTCGTCCTCTAACAAATACAATCTCCCCATCTCTCCTGGGCTTGAGTCCTACTAATCTCCCACTCGGTTTGGGTCTCCCTTTTGAATATTATTAGCCCACGTCTCAGAGCTTCCAGCTTCAAAGCTGAACCTCAGCCGTAGCTTGACTCCCTCCACGAACCAATTCGGACCAAAAGGTGCACACCATATCCCTGGAAATCCTCTACTACCAAGCAACCAATCAGTTTCCTCAGCAATCTGAAGTAAACATGCCATTGTACCGAATCCAGACACAACGGTGTGTGATCCGATCTTGATCTAAGAAGAAAGGTGACAACGACCATGTTGAACCTCTCTAAAACTTCGACGAATAGCAGAAAACGGTCAACGCGCGAATGGGAGGAGGAATTCCTCCAAGTATATCTGCAGTTGGAAGTATCCATAACTTCAAGGCCAAGTTCCTCCACAACCTCACCAAATAAGTCAGATCTCGGATCCTGAGCGCCTCTTCTCATCGGCCTATCCTCCGCGTATAATGTTACATTGATGTTACCACTTATCATCCACACCATCCCAAGAAATCTCATTCTAATTTGACGAAGCTCATCCCATAAGACCATATTTGCTGACGTGCTTGCAATACCGTGCACCGATGTTACTATCAATTGGGATTTATCCACCTTGTTTGTCAAGACCACTGAGATCGAGTGGGTCAGGATCATGCCATCTACAAGTTGAAATTTGTCACTGTTCGAAGCAACCACAATTCCCTCGGGCCGGAAACTGTATTCCATCTGATAGAGTCCCTAGAGTCAATTTTCATCTCCTGAATGCAAGCAACAACCATCCAACTTGCAAACATGGAGCCAATCACCAGTCGCTTGTCCGACTGACCCATACCCCTCACGTTCCAAGTTATGACCTTCATTGAGAAACCAAGGGGGCAACCCCCACCATCCTCATCCCAATTAATGTTGCGATCTCCTTCTTGTAGTTCCTCTCTGATTCGCTTTCCTCATTTCCCCTTGATGTTGTCGCCACATTGTTAGGTTCGTCTTTCTCCTCCATGCCCTTTGCCCTTTCCAGTTCTATCTCCAGGTCAGAGTTAAGTTCCCTTTGGATAGATGCACTCTTCCACCCACCCACCTCGAAATCACCATCTACACCCAAAAGCAGACCCTCATCCAAATTTTCCAGTCCTGCCTTATCTCCTTCTCCTTCCTCCCCCATTTTACCCCCTACCATTCCCCACACTAGATCACCAACACGACTATGTTTCCTTGAAGTATATAGCATATGCGACGCCAAATCCAAGCCGAGCTTGTTAAGGTACAAATCCTCTTGGCTGTGCCGCAACAGTTCCAAGCGAGCCCCCTTCCTGTGTTTCGCTCGCCCTGGAGCCTTAACATGTCTTCTTGGATGTCCCAGCCTTCCTCCTCCTTTCACTCCTTCGCTGACCAATTCGGCAACATCCCCCCTTTCGAGTCATTCACTAAACCCTCATGCCGAGCAACCTCGATCGAGTAGGAATTACCCCCCTCCAGATCCCTTTTCGGGTCCTCGACAAGCTGCAATAGCCCCTAGGACGAAAAGGAATAATCCAAATGCCTCGATCCGAATCCTTCTGCCGGTGAGATCGGATCCCCATATTGGCCCGCACCCACCTCCTTATTCTTATGCAGAATGATGCCCTAACATATAACCAGCACCTCTGGAATAGGCAGATCCGATAGGCACCTATTCGAGTTTTTTTCCGCTATGTAAAAGCCCGATTGGGTTAGGTTTGCTGGGCCCTCGAGCGCCACACCCTTCAATTTTCCCAAGAAGATGTTTTGGAAACTCCAAGGCGACCTTTCTCCTTCATCTCCCCCAACGACGGTTGGGCTTCCCCTCTCCCAAGGCGACCCCTGGACGCCTCCGACCTCTGGCACCCCCATCTCTGATGAACCTTCTGCCTCGCACATCATCAACCACAAGGAGACCACTCTCCGGACGATCCATATCGACACCCTCATTGGAGTGTGGTTTTCGCCCTCTCATCTCGACAACCATCTTCGAGCTTTCGCCTGGCCTGAATCGGAATGAATGATTTCCACAACCTTGCCGATGTGTTTGGGTGATTCCTGCAAAATCTCGACTCTTTTGCAGCGCATCGATACCTCATCGATGACGAGCCTTCACATCGATTTTTCGACCTCTGCTCCGTCGAGAAATCTAGCTCTTCTCCAACACAACATACCTCTTGCTTCTGAAGGTTCGTGTGCGGATTACAAAATGGCGGGGTGGGCGATATTGTTTGGCGAGCTCTTCGCTTTGCGGATGGTTCGTGTGCGGGTGTGGAGGTTTGCGTGGCGAAGGTTCGAGGTGTTCTCTTCTTGTCCCAGACAGTTCACTGCTTAGGACAGGCCCTCCGGCGATGGGGTACGATCCTCGCGGTGCTTGAAGATGGGCTGACACCCGGCTCGGCTCCGGATGACACGCTTGTGCTGCTGGAATGCAACAAGGGCTTCTTGGATGGTTCAGATGGCCAGGTCTTTTTCGCGACTTTGGAGGTTGGCCGCTTCAGCTTCAGAGTCGAGATGCAGATCGTCGAGCCTCCTCCGCCGCCGGAGGTTCCGAGGGTGCCCGATGTCGCTTCGCCTTCTGAGTTGGCGGTTGGATTTCCAAGGGGTGCCTTGCTTGGATCATCGCGCGAGGTTGATTCGGAGCGACCCTTGGGAGTCTCTTCTCGGGTTTTGTGCGTAGTCTCCCAAAAATTCTCTTTGTCCTCTGATGTGGAAAGGAGGGTACCCACCATTTCGGCACCGCCTCTCACTTTGCCTCAGGATTCGGGTCCCGGTATTCGGGCAGCGCGCTCGGACCCTTTCGCGAGTCGGATCCCTTCTGTTGCTTTCTGTTCGGGCGAGGTGGCTCGGAGTCCTTAACTAATCGGTTATTCTCAACCACGCTGGGCCCCTCTGTTACGACACCTTGCATTGCCCTTTCGTCAACGAGTGCTTGGTCGTTTCCTCGTGAAGGGTCTTGGAGCTCGGCTGCAGTTACTCCTCCCGAGTCGCCGCGTTTCCTTGGCGCCCCCATGGTTTCTGATGGGGGGCCATTGAGCTTGTCCGCTTCACCCTCTGTTGGTGCCCTTCCGACCCTGGCAGCTATCTTGGATGGCCACTCTCGTGGAGTTCTCTCTTCTGCTACTTCCCTGTTGCCACGCCAGGACTTGGGTGGTGCTCATCCCACTGAGGGGATTGCTGACAAGAGATCCGGCAAGAGGTACATGCGCAGGAATAGGTCCCGGCCTTCGCGCTCCGAGCCGCAACCATGCTCATCCCTAAAGACTTCCATTGCGGACCTTCAGGGACAACACGATGGTTCCAAATGAAGATTCTCTCCTGGAACGTTCGAGGTCTTGGGGAACCGGACAAGAGGAGGACCCTAGGTTCGAGATTCATTGAATGGGGCTGTGATGTGGTAATGCTACAGGAAACAAAGCTTCATTCCGCTACAGATGTTCTGTGGAAGCCGTTTGGTGTTGGAGTTATTGATCAGTTCAGAGCTTTGGATGCTGTGGGCGCTTCTGGTGGGATGCTGGTGGCGTAGCGCTCTTCGGCCCTGGCTTTCAGCTCGGTACTTCGCGAGAGACACGTCCTCTCGGTTCTCTTGGTATATACTGAATCCTCTACGCCTCTAGCTGTCTCATGTGTTTACGACCCTTGTTGTCATGTTATGAGAAGAGAGTTGTGGGAGGATCTGCACGAGGCGAGTAGGGCTTTCGAGGATATCCCTTGGCTCATAGGGGGGATTTCAATGTTACTCTTCGAACTTTGGACAAGCCAGGTTTCAAGGGTGGCCAAGACCCGGGTTCTGTTGATTTTGCTGACACTGTTGACTCTTTGGTCCTGGAGGTTTTGGATGCGGGGGATCTGATTTACACGTGGAGGAGCTCCAACTCACGCTCTCGTATCGATCGGTTTTTGGCTTCGCCTGAGCTTCTTGATTCTTTCGCGCTCTCCTCTGTGGGGGCTCGGCCGCGGGCCCTGTCCGATCACATGCCAATTGTAGGGGACTCCGGTGATGCCCCTCCGCAGAGGGGACTCTTTAGGTATGAGAAGTGTTGGTTGTTGGAGGAAAATTTTAGGGAGATGGTGGCCTCCCATTGGTCCAACGTGAAGGTTTCTGGTTCGGCTGCGTCTAGATTTGTTCAGAAGCTTGACTCCTTATGTACGAGGCTGAGTGCTTTCAAGAGGGACTCCAGGGCTGCTAGATGCGCTACGAGATTGGAGGTTGAGGAGGTGGTTCTGAGACTTGATGCTATGAAGGATTGTAGGGAACTCTCGGGGACGAGCTGGCCACTCGTTCGGTTGCTCAAAAACTAATTGCGTCCGAGGACCTTAAGCGTGTCACTGAGTGGAGACAAAGATCAAGAAATGCTTGGCTCAGGGAGGGGGATGCTAACACGGCGTTCTTCCATCGCATTGCAAGCGAGCGATGTCGTTCCAATGCCCTGAGATCGATTACGATCAATGATGTGCGCGTGGATGGTAACAAAGAAATGGGGAAAGCTATTGTCGAACACTTTAAGGATTTTTCGACGAGGACTATACCGAGAATTTGGAGATGGTCGGGGCTCGGGGCTACATCCTTGATGCCCTCTATGTGTGAAATGCTGACTCAGAGTGTTTCCTTGGAGGAGGCTAATGGTGCGGTATGGGACTTGAATGCAGATGGGGCTCCGGGCCCGGATGGCTTCCCGGTGGTTTTCTACAGAGACTTTTGGGATCTGGTAGGCACTGATGTTCTGGAGGTCATCTCTTAGTTTTGTGTGGGCAATGCTGGCTTCGAAAGGATAAATAGATCTCTGATCGTTCTCCTTCCTAAATCCACGTTGGTCGAACGTATTGAGGACTTTCGCCCCATTGCTATTTCTAACGTGCTCTATCGGATTGTCGCGAAGGTTTTTGCCATAAGGCTGAGCCGTGTTCTTGAAAGTGTTATTTTCCTGTTGCAGTCTGCGTTTATTCAGGGTAGGCAAATCTCGGACTGCATCGCGCTTGCCTCGGAGGTCATTGCGGACTGGAGGAGAAGGGATAAGCAAGGAGTTTTATGGAAGGTAGACTTTGCAAAGGCTTATGATAGCTTAGACTGGAAGTTCCTTTGGTCGGTTCTGCGGAGGAGAGGATTCCCGGAGAGGTGGATTTTGTGGATGAGACGTTGTGTGACAACGTCTTCCTTCTCGGTCATGGTGAATGGCCGCCCGGAGGGCGGCTTCTACCAACCGTGTAGGGGCGTACGCCAGGGATGCCCCCTTGCTCTTCTGCTGTTTGTCCTCACCGCAGATGTCTTGGCGCGCATTGCTCTCTGCGTGGTTAATTGCGGTTTCTCGGCTGGGTACTCTAGGGATGGATCGTTGATCCCGCTTTTGCAATACGCAGACGATACTATCTTCTTCATTGAGGGGGGCGCTGCGGAGGCCATCGGTATGGCTGTGGCCTTGGATATCTTCAGTGAGCTGTCCGGTTTGTTCAAGAATGTTGATAAGTCAAAGGTCATCCCGTTCGACCTTTCTGTGGAGGAGGCTGACGCGTGTGGTCGGGCCTTAGGGTCGGACTGCGGCTCCCTGCCGATAAACTATCTAGGGATGCCGTTGACGGTGGGAAGAACGAGGCTGCGGGACTGGCTCAGAGTTGTGGAGAAGGTGGAGGCGAGGTTGGCGGGGTGGAAATCGGCCATTCTTTCCACAGGGGGCGATTGGTCCTCCTAAAGGCGGTTCTCTCCTCCATCACTGTTTACTTCTTATCCAACCGCTGCTTGCCGAAGGGGATTCATAGTCGTCTTGAGAAGCTTATGCGTAGATTCTTATGGGGCAAGCATGGGGAGGAGTCGGGGGGGATTCACCTTGTTGAATGGGATGAAATTACACTACACAAGAAGGCGGGGGGGCTGGGGGTCAAGAGACTGGATCAAATGAACGAGGCTTTGCTTCTTAAGTGGGCAAGCAGAATTTGGGGCCCTGGGGAGGATTTCTGTTGCAGCGTTCTGCGAAAAATTTACGGTACCGGAGGGGTGCCGCCGAGGCCGGGTGCTCGCGTGCATTCTCCCACGCAGTTTTGGAAGGGGGTGATGGAGGTCTTCTTCAGGCATATCTCTCTGTTTAGGCCGATTCTTGGCAATGGCGAATCCTTCGCCTTTTGGTCTGATGATTGGACCGGGGGGAGGGGGGATTTGTGCGCGCGGTTCCCTCGCCTGTTTGCTCTTGCGGCTGATAAAAATGCGATGGTTGCGTCTTGCTGGTTGGATGGTAACTGATTCCCCGCCTTCTCCTTTAATTTCTCGGACCAGACTCGAAGACTTTCTCTCTTTGCTGGATTCTATCAAGGATGTGGGGCGTCCAACGGTGGAAGGACCACTGGGGATGGCGTGCGGGTCCTTTCTCGGTTAAGAAGGCGTTCGGGGCAATTTGCAGGCCTCCCCCATCACGCTCAGAGGTCTTGATTCGTAATTGCGCTTTCTTGTGGGCTCTCGGGCTCCCCGAGCGGATCGGCTTCTTCTTGCGGCTTTCCGTAGACAAAGGTTGATGACGAGTGACCGGTGTGCTAGGCTTCTCGGCTCCGTCTCTGATAGGTGCCTTCTGTGCGACGAGGCGGTTGAGTGCATTGATCACTTATTCTTTAAATGCCCTAAGGTGATTCCGGTCTGGGGGGAGGCAAGGTTGGCTTTGTTGTGCGCTTCGGATTTGGCCTCCTTCTGCGGCTCGATGGTTGCTAGCAAGAGCAGATCTCGGCGGGAGCTCATATGTCCCGTTGCCATTCTGTGGGCCGTATGGCTGGGCAGGAATGCAGTCCTCTTCTCTGGGCAACGTTTCTAAAAGGAAAATGTGGGGATTCATGCCGCGAGATTGGTAGATGAGTGGGATCTGTAGCTATTTGTTTCTGTACCTTTTTACTTTTGTCTTTCCTCGTTTCATTATCTAAATAAATTTTGGGGCGAACACCAATGAGTGTCTCCCCCTGTTTTTGGCTTCAAAAAAATAAGAGTCTAGTTGGTAAACGATCCATTGAGCTGAGAGGTAGTTGAATCCCTATTACTATTACATTTAGAGGGTGGAATGTACATTAACTCTGAACTTATCTACTGTCCTTTTTCCCTGAGGTGTTTGCCACTCATCCGTGCCTCCTATTCCCTAAGAGCACAAAACTTATCTAACCAGGCACTTTTGTCTACTTAATTCATCAAAATTTATTCCACGACCTACCAATTAAACTTCCCCTAATATGAATGACCCCTTACGAACACTGCCATGAAGAGCTGTCTAAGTTTAGTATTTGTTGTTTGATGAGATTTACTAGTCAATTTTCTGGAAATCATGCAAGCATCTCCAAACTGACATGTATATCTTGCAATGTTATCTGGTAGCAATGTTGGAATGACTGAATGGCATAATTCATGATGAGATCTGCTAAGACTATCTTGCATTTGACAAAAAAATTATGTGAAGAATCTGAAACCTTTGCAATGGTTGAATGCTACAGCTTTCTTTTTTTAGTTCCGTTTTCTCCGTGCTGATCTTTTGCTTTTTTTGAAATGGCTTCAGCTGTTTCCACAACTGAACAAAGTGGTATTTCTTGATGATGATGTTGTTATTCAACGTGACCTTGCTCCTCTTTGGGAAATCAATCTCATGGGTAAAGTAAACGGAGCTGTTGAGACTTGTAAAGGTGAAGATGACTGGGTGATGTCTAAGCGTTTCAGAACTTACTTCAACTTCTCTCACCCTCTCGTATCGCACAATTTAGATCCTGCCGAATGTGCATGGGCATATGGAATGAACATATTTGATTTGAATGCATGGAGGAAGACCAACATACGCGATACTTATCACTACTGGGTGAAAGAGGTATGCGAAATCTTACATCTATATGAGTTTATCTTTAGAATATATCATCCTATAATTGGATATACAAATTTATTAGAAAAAAAGCTGAATACAAGCTGGCCATTGGATATGAACTAACCAGATTACTTGCTTTGAAAGATTTTAATCCATCGAATGTGACTAAATTTCAACTCCAAATCACTTTGTAATTGAAATATATTGTCAATCATTAGATGGATATGTTGTGCTACCACACAAAATTTGCATGCACGATTTGCATGCTCATGATCAACTGATGCAAATTGAGATTCTAAAGGTGACACTGGTACTCTGAGTTAGACTAGAAAAGAATTTACTTTCAAACTTTAAAAGGAGTGAATGAAAAAGGAAGAAGTCTACGAGCTCCATGCCCTTGTATTTGTTGTTGTATTTTGAAGATAATACTAATTTATTCACCAGTTGCCCACCAACCGTCATAAAGAATTCGAAACAAGACATACTGCAAGGTGAGACAAATAATTGGCGCAGTGAGATTAACATGAGCGAATCGATTGATTGTGAAAAAAGATCAGTGAGTGGGAACCTCTTAAGAAAGTTTAAGCATGTCCAAAATCTAAGTTTAAGCATGTCCAGCCTCTTGAACTTTTGAATGAAGTCTGCAATTAGGCAACATATTAAAGCGAAAAAGGATAGGTGCGGGGGTAAGCTTTACTTTCTTAGGAATCTCTATCCTTTATCTGTACAATTACAAAGAAAATGGTTAATAGACAGGATGAAAAAATTGATCTATGTTTATGATAGTATATAATATTATGGAGTCAGAGTAACTCCTGAGTTTTCCAAACACATAGAAAGTATCCTTAATCTGCATCTTTGAAGATCTATTATGCTGAATATTCCATTTGGGTGCAGAATCTGAGGTCAAACTTGACGTTATGGAAACTTGGAACATTACCACCAGCTCTGATAGCTTTTAGAGGCCACATTCACCCCATCGATTCGTCTTGGCACATGCTCGGTCTGGGTTATCAGGAGAAATCAAATCTTGACAGTGTGAGAAAGGCTGCTGTTGTCCACTACAACGGGCAGTCAAAGCCCTGGCTCGAAATCGGTTTCAAACATCTCCAGCCTTTCTGGACAAAGCACGTCAATTACTCAAATGAATTCATTAGGAATTGTCACATCTTAGATCCACAGGTGTAGTAGGCGAGGATAATTCAAAGAGAAGTTCAGTGATAGAGGGCTGGCTAATCGCTCTGAGAGGCTTCATCTCGTCGATCGAGGATGCCAAGGATTCCAGCAGAAAGCGGTTAAATCTTTGCTACATGTTTCCTCTGACAGTATACGAGTTTGGCAGCATCGCTTCTGGTTTGACCGTTTCGTTTCAGTGCCTTCTATAGCAAGCAGCGGTTTACGTAATTCACAGTAATCATTGGAAATATCTGTTATAGTTTTGTTTCCGTCGTATATGTCTGGCACAAATAGCGGTGTTGGGCAATGGCACCCTTGTACCAGCAGGCCCAGTGGATGTTGACACACACTCCGGGTTGTAGAGAAGCAGGAGAATCGAAGCTGTGGTCGCCGTTATCCTATAAGGCGTCAGTTTTCCTAAATTCGGCTCCTCTATAGCTCATTGTTATACCGGTAAGGCTGCTTTTTCTTTTTTCTTTTTTTGATTATTTATTCATCTATTGATGCTTTAGGTGTTGACAATTTCTGTATCTGGATCCCACTGAATTGGTGGGAAATATTGATATTTGTTTACATTCAAGGGATACTGGAATTGTGCAGACTCAATATTCCCCTTTCAGAACTGAGGCTCTCAAATGTTTTGCAAGGTGAATTGAGTCTGCAAATCGTTCATTCTCATTTGTAATCGTAGATGTCGCACGTTCTGCTTGTGCATCCATACTCGTGGATGGAAATTATTTGACGGTCGATAGTGTATGTTGGAAATGAGTAAGTTGAAGACTTGTTTAAATTTGATTTTTTTGGCATTCTGCTGATTTCAGACCATGCCGTTGAATCTTTCATGGCAAGTTCTTAAATTTTAGTTGGTAGTTTGATGAAAATTCACATTGGAAGTTCAAGCAGATTTAAAATAGTTAAGTGTGGCACAGGAGCCTTCTGCTAAAAACCTATACAGTTTAAAGTCTTTAGACTCTGTTTTGTTTATCTTAAGCAGCTTCTGATCTCTCCTCTGTTCTGTTGTGGTGATTTGGAGGGATTCTACTGCCAGAGCCATCTAACAACATTCGCGGTAATTTCGAAGGTTATAAGGTAGTCACTCGCTCTGCAATCTAATTTATCCTGGTAGTGGGACAGTTTTGTCGCAGTCGTGCTTGTCTCTTATTGGCCGTCGTAGGAGGTGGTCGATAAAGTCAAAAATGGTTTTGCAGATGACTCCGAGTGAGTTTGGATTGATTAACGATAGGGTCCAATATCTGACATATATGCAGGTTAAGATGCATGCCAATTCTAGGTCTCAACAAAATCAATGAAATCGTTCATCTTACTTGGCTATATGATGATGTGGTGAAGCCTTCTCTCACTTTAAATAGTCGGCTACATGGATTCTTGCTCAAATTCATGTTGAAAGATCCGACTATTTTTCACGTTGGCTGTTGGTTACCTAACGCAGCTCCTACAAGGACATATTTGAACCTTGATCTTTTGGGAGATAAACATTCTGCACTACCACCAGACCATTGTAGTGGGTATAAGATGTACGCACAAATTTGATGTAAAAAATAAAAAAAGATGGCTCATGCACAAACTAAAAAGGAATAATACATAGAGGAGAGTTTTGGGAAATTGGATTTTTTACTTGTGCCCTCCTGAGTTTTTCTTATAACACATCCTTTTTTTGCAATTATACATGTGACTCCATGTTCTTACAAAATCTACAGAAGTACACTTCCATTACTATACTTGTACGCATATATTATATTAACAAATTTTATAAGAATACAGAGGCACAAACAACTTTAGAGGAACGTCTACATATATGATCTGACCGTTACAACAAACTATTACAATTGTATCCCTATCTTTTTCACACATAAATTTACATATATTCTCTGTCCCTCACTGGTCAAACCATAACTTTATAAACTAAAGACTAAAATATAATAAAATATTTATACAATAAATCACAGAATCCTTCGATTTATTCACAGAAGGCAAAGATGGTAAGTCCTTTATCTAATTTTAAATTGGAAGGCTGATACAGTAAAGATTATATATATATGAGGTTAATGGGGCTGCCTTCGCGCCATTTGCGTCGTTTTTTTATTTTTTATTTCAAAAAATATCGCCATGTATATTCATCCCTATATCCCTCCTATATGTCATTCGAATTTCGACAGAAACAGAGACTCCTACGACATCCATCAAGACAATCATTTTTTAACGGTAACATGATTTTTTAAATCGACACCATCTCGATGGAGGCCGTAGGAGTCTCTGTTTCTGACGAAATTCGAATGGTATATAGGAGGGATATAGAAATGAATATACATGATTTTATTTTTCAAAAAAAAATAAATAAAAAATACACCGAAATAGGGGACGGGGCAGCCCATTAAATCATATATATATATATATATTTGAAGAATCATATCCTCAATACAAATGCCAACCGAATATTTGCGATCCGGATAAAAAAGTTTGACAAACGAATACAGATTATTCATCAATCTGAGACATTATGAACTTCTTTAACATCTGCAATATATGCTGTTGAAGACAAACTTTATATGATAAAAAGCACACAAATATTGTGACCACTGCAAACTACACCTATCATAGCTTTGACAAGAGAAGTAAAGTGGAAGGTTGTACTAAGAAATGAACTTGGGAGGTATATGTATGTGTGTTTATATATGTGAGTGTATATCTGTATGAGGGGTGATCCTATGAGAGCTAAAATCTGTGAGAGCATGAGAGTAGTGAATTTGGACCACTAAATTATGCTCTTCTCTCTCCTCTTGCAATCAATAAGGAGAGAGATGATGGAATCTAGTGGCCTAGAATCAGTCCTCTTACGCTCTTATAAATTTTGACTCTTACACGATCACCCCCCTTTCTCTATATATATAGAAGAGCAGATGAGTGATCCAATGGGTGCCAAAAACTGCGAGAGCATGAGAGAATGCATTCTAGACCACATGATTCAACTAGGAGAGAGAAGAGCATGAGAGAGAAAATAGAATCATGTGGTCCAGAATGCATTCTCTCATGCTCTCACAATTTTTTGCTCTCAGAGGATCACTTATAGAGGAGTGATCCTATGAGAGCCAAAACCTGTGAGAGCATGAGAGCATGCATTCTGGACCACATGATTCAACCAAGAGAGAGAAGAGCAGGAGAGAGAAAATAGAATCATGTGGTCCATTTGCATTCTCTCATGCTCTCACAATTTTTTGCTCTCACAGGATCAACCATCCATATATATATATATATATATATATATATATATATATATATATATGGATGGCTGATCCTGTGAGAGCAAAAAACTATGAGAGCATGAGAGCAGTGAATCTGGATCGCTAGATTTGCTCGTCTCTCTCCTCCAATCAATCGGAAGAGAGATGACACAATCTAATGGTTCAGAATAATTGCTCTCATGCTCTCACAGTTTTTGGCTCTCACAGGATCAACCCTCTATGTATATGTATATGTATATTTATATGTATGTGTATGTATGTACGTATACATATATAGGGGAGATTTCAAATGAGACGTGACCTTTCCATAAATAAGGTGTTTTAAATAAATGGATTTTGTTTTAATTGGCAAGGATTAGAATCACCTTCACCAATGTTTGTTTTCATCCAAACGATTTTTCTTATTTGTTGTTTATGCTTCCTCCATTTGTAACAATCCGGGCCGGACGCAACGAGGTCGAGATAACTCGGCCTCAGTCCTGGCTCGGTCCCATCATGTGGAACATACTTTGTTCTTCACAAGTAGACATTTTGAATAAATACAGATTTCAGACCTTTTGGGAGGGATTTGCGACGTCAAAAATCAAGAGAATAGGTACTCATGAAGCAAAGTAGTGATTGTATCCATCTAAAAATAACAAATCGTGTAGGAAGTAGGAACGCATAACGATTCGATTGGCAGTCAAAAATTAATCAATTAAGATTCCATTAAAAAATAATGAACTAACTAAACACGAGTTTATTCGTTTATATAAATATAATAAACCTAAATAAAACCGGTTCACGTAGGTTTGATTCTTTATCTACACATATATGTGTATAGATGTAAGCAAGCATGTGTGGATTATGGTATGAAAATTTAATTGGAACTACTCATTAGTCAATAAAAACAAATTTTCTTATATATGCAAGCGGATCATAAATGAACCAAATTATCTATAAAAACATTTATTGAACCTTGATTACAGCAAAACGGAGTACATGACAATCATTTTTTTAAGGTTTGTATCAAGTAACTCTTAGGCGAACTAAAAAACGATTGCACAAGGACAATATTTGGGGATTTTCAAAATTTAATCTTTAATGAACTGAATTGAATTTCAGTCAATCTTTAGAGCAATGTTTTTCAAACTAATAAGAGACTACACCCAAAATCTCACCAAAAAGGTTGGATCGGGTTGGACTATGGAATCAAATCGATTTTATGAGATGATGATGCAATCATTTTAAAATTTAGATTAAACCGAACCAATAAGGGAAAATGGTTGACTCGGGTAATTAAACCTGAGTGAATTAAAACGTGTACACAATACACGTTCAAAATCACTTGAAATGGATATAGAATAAATAAACAATATTATCTTACTTTATACATTGAAATTTTTCTTGAATATGCAACATTAAATGTTATTCATATAAATATAAATAATATTCAAATCAAATACTTTAGATAATCATATTTTAATATATATTATTCAACCCTTTCAAAATGTTGAGGTGTAATAGTTGGTTAGTGCTCTATGATGAGTAATTATAGGTCATATGTTAAACACTCAATACATGCATTGTTATTTTAATATAAATGCAAATTTAAATTGTGGTTGGATGGTTCAATTTTGATTGAATTAAGTTAAAACGGGTTGTGGTGGTTGAACCAAAATTGTACTAATTTAACCCGAACCATCAAAACCAATTAACCGGACTGACCCAAACATGGTTAACCAGCCGGTCCGATTTCAACAACATTTCAGAGGCAGTCAGCCTACTAATGGTCGAACTTTTCTGTTTCAAGTTCTAAACAAGAGACCATAATATAGAAGTCATAGCTGATGTGCCAATTTGATACTGTAAATAGTTACTCATTTCGGTTCATAATTTTATACAAACTCCATTTTTGCCAGCATGAAAGATGGTTTCAGATCCGGGATAAGGAATAAGATGGGATAAGAGAACATTTTTCTCGTTCTTGTCCAGTAGGTTTGAAAGGGATAAATATTGTCAACAAAGATATAATTGATGATGCAATCATGATATGATCACTTATTCTGACATAGAATTATTACTAACCACAAACCAATACAAATTTAACTCAAGCAAACCAAAGATCACAACTCATTTGATGTCAACTGAATCGAATCTGATGATCTGATGGTTGAACAACCAAACCTTCTGCACACAACATATTATGACTCAAATGCTATCCTTCAACAGTATGAAACTCTCTTTCCGAATGTGCGATCGAAACGAGCACCATTTTGAAAACGACCACTTCGAAACACAATAATGAAACAGCTTTACACATCGATAGGATTCAGCAATTCAGACGAAATCCTGCAACCAGCTTAATTGAAAGACATCCGCAAGAGAGTATGTAAATCGCAATAAAGTTTCACGAAGCAGAGATGCAAGAACATGTAAGATGCAAATCTTGTGGCAGAGTGCAGCTATTCACAGATGCTCGTTGCAGCGGAAACATCCATTATATCTACCTGCAGAATAGTTAGAGCAACTGCCTCAGGAGCTGTCTCGATCCCCGCATATGCGATGGTACTGCAAGGAAAGCGCAAAATGGGAAATAGGATATAGTAACTTACACTCAGGGTCACAAATCAACACCCTCGTCTAAACCAGATGAGTTCATCATGACATTCGAATCTATTTGTTTGTCAAATTTTTTCTTTCTCCGTGCCTCGAATTCAGGAAAGCCCTCCATCTGCATTGGGGAAGGAAGGACATCACTAGCCATTACTGGAGGATTTGAACTACCGGGGCTTGCGAAGACTTACCTGTTGAAACTGATCCATCGACAAAGGATTTCCATGGAGAGCGATATTCTGTAGAGCCGCGCAATCTTTCAGTAGTCTCGGTGGCAGCTACAGAAGAAGAGGTTTTAGACAAAAAGTTCCATGACCGTAGGAGGAAGTTGACGAACTGCATACATTGTCCATTGAATTGGGAATTCGATTGGACAATACACAGATAAACATGTGGCAATATGACTAATCATCGAATTTTGTTTCAGGGAGAACTGGAGTACGAGAGGGTCTCACAACGGAGTTGCTTAACTACTATGTATTAGAATGTTACAGTGCTCATCTCAACTTAACCGGGGGGGTGTTCATGGGATGGGTGTCCAACCTATTCAATCACATATGGCTTGCCCTAACCCATCATTACCAAGTAAACGGGTCGATCCAACCAGTTCCAACGGTACCAGGTTCCAAAGGGTACCAAACTATTTGAATGGGTAATGGGTACCCGCGAGTACCCATTGAATCACTACAGCAAAACACTCGTGAAATTAAGCTATAGCACATACTTCTTTAGCAACAAAATATTTCTTTGCAAATCACAGTTTGCCACTCATTTTTTATATTGAAATTATAATAAATTCAACAAAAACAAATCCCAACGGAAATTATAACACATTTGTCGGTAGCAGATGGCACCCACAAGGTGCCTGCCATCGTGTCCAGCTCATGTTATTTGCACTACAACAGGTGATCAGCTATTTACACCAGCCCACGTTTCTTGCTTTGCAGCATGCGACCTGCTATGACATCTGTTGAGAAAAATAAGAGTTATGTTTATTCCTTGAGTCCTAGACTCTCTTATATAGGGAGAGGTCTATGGGCAAATTACATATGGTAGACAAACGAAAAGAACAACAAATAAAAGATACAGAAACATAAACTAAACTTCTACACTCCCTCTCAAGATGGAGCATAGATATTTATCATGCTCATCTTGGATAAGCACTTCTGGAAGGTACCACGAAGTAAGGCTTTGGTAAGAATGTCTGTCGTTTGGTCTCCTGAGCTGACATGAGTTGTAGAAATGAAACCTTTCTGGATCATATCAAGGATATAATGGCAATCCACTTCAATGTGCTTTGTCCTCTCGTGAAATGCATGGTTGTTTGCAATGAATAATGCAGCCTGATTGTCACATTGAAGTGACATGGGAAGAGGGACATCTATATGTAGATCTGTCAGGACCGCGCGAACCCACATCACTTCTGCACATGCTTGGGCCATCGCTCTATACTCCGATTCAGCACTTGATCTCGCAACTACTGTTTGCTTCTTGCTCTTCCATGAGACAAGTGACTCCCCAACGAATATAGCAAAGCCTGATGTAGACTTCCTATCCTTCGGGCACCCTGCATAGTCAGCATCTGCACATGTAATAGCGCCCTTCTTTCTAAACATCAATCCTGCACCTCGAGATGACTTAAGATACCTTAGTATCATATGTATGGCGTCCATGTGTACCTGGCGAGGTTGCTCCATAAACTGGCTCACTTTATTTACTGCAAATGTAATATCTGGTCTGGTAATAGTAACATAAAGAAGCCTCCCTACCAGTTCTCTGTACCTACTTTTGTCAACCTCAATGTCTTCATCATACATCTTCATGCTTGGATCCATGGGTGTAGAAGCAGGTCGACATCCAAGCATGTCTGTGTCACTTAGCAAGTCAGTGACATTTCCTCTGAGTCATCACGAGTCCTTGTTCATTTCTAGCAAACTCAAATCCAAAGAAATATCTAAGTACTCCTAGATCATTGGTAACGAATTCACGGCCCAAGAATTCTTTTGCTATTTTTATTCCTTGCATATCATCTCCTGTAATGAGTATATCGTCAACATACATCATAATGACGGTCATACCTCTGGATGTCCTCTGTACAAAGAGAAAATGGTTTGCATTTGATCTTTTGAACCCTTGCTTTTCAAACAAATCTGAGAGCTTTTGGAACCAAGCTCTTGGGCTCTGCTTCAGGCCATAGATTGCCTTATGAAGCCTGCATACCTATACACACTCCCCCTCAGCAGTAAACCCATGTGGCTGCTGCATATAAACTTCTTCCTGAAGATCACCATATAAAAATGCATTTTTGACATCTAATTGAAACATGGGACAATCTCGAATCACAACAGATAAAAGAGTTCGTAAGGTAGAATGACGAGCAACAGGAGAAAACGTGTCAAGATAATCTACCCCATATGTCTGAGTAAAGCCCCGAGCAACCAGTCTAGCCTTGTACCTATCAATACTGCCATCTGCATTATGCTTCACCATAAAAACCCACTTGCAACTCACAATGGACGCCTCAGTAGGAGCTGGAACAAGGCTCCAAGTACCTCTCGACTCAAGAACGACCATCTCTTCCTCCATAGCCAGATGCCATCTACTATCAGCTAATGCCTCCTGGTAAGTCTGTGTAATGTTCACAGTAGACAAAGCAACTACAAACCTCCTGAAATCTCCTGTCAGATGCTCAATGGTAACATGGGAGGCAATCAGATATGAAGCACATGATCTCTTCTGCTTCCTCAATGCAATCAACAAATCAAGACCTGCATCAGTTGTACCAGCATCTGTTTCATCACCTGCCTGCTCCTGCTGAGAAATGTCGTCAGTTCCATCATTAGAAATAATGTTATCCGAACAAACCTGAGGCATATGTGATGATTGACCATGGTCATGAGCAGGGGCTGCCCGTCGACTGTAGTGACGTGGTAGAGGAACCAAAGATGTGGAA
Source organism: Ottelia alismoides (assembly GCA_037367405.1). Classification (NCBI taxonomy): domain Eukaryota; kingdom Viridiplantae; phylum Streptophyta; class Magnoliopsida; order Alismatales; family Hydrocharitaceae; genus Ottelia; species Ottelia alismoides. The sequence goes on along the minus strand of JAZKJV010005388.1, from coordinate 231,544 downwards.
GGTGGTAGAGGTGGTGGCGGTGGTGGAGACAGTGGTGGTGATGGGGATGACAGTGGTAGTGGAGATGTAGGAGCAAGCTGTGGTGCATACAAGGGTGGAGATGGAATATAGATTTCATCATTTATATCGAATGGCATCAACCTGTCACCTGTAGGAGAGAAAAACATGACATACTCAAAAAACGTGACATCTACACTGACATAATATCTTTGACGTAGCGGATCATAGCAACGATACCCCTTTTGAGCCCTGGAATACCCGACAAAAGCACATTTGACAGCCCTAGGAGAGAGCTTGTCAATCCCTGGAGACAACTGATGAACGAATGCCACGGACCAAAAAACACGAGGAGTTAAAGAGAAGAACTCTTTGTTAGGAAAAACGAGAGAGAACGATATCTTCTCACCCAACACAGACGAGGGCATGCGGTTAATGAGACAACGTGCAGTAAGAACTGCATCGCCCCGGAACGAGTTCGGAGCACAACTCTGGATACGAAGCGTACGAGTGACATCAGAAGGTGGTTGTGTTTTCTTTCCGCGACACCATTCTGTTGGGACGTGTAGGCACAAGACGTTTGATGAAGAATGCCATGGGATGAAAGAAATTGAGATAGTGTTCGAGTACAGAATTCATGGGCATTGCCAGTTCTCACAATCTTGATAGAAACAGAAAACACATTCTGCACTTCTTTATTAAAATTCATAATAGTGATGCCCGCTTCAGATTTATTCTTTAACAAAAAGACCCAAGACAAACGACTAAAATCATCCACAACAAACTAAATAGAACCTGTGTCCCTGATGATCGGGAACACGACTCGGACCCCAAATATCAATATGGAAAAACTCAAATGGAGAGCTACTGCTCCGACTCTGACGACTAGGGAAGACAGACCGATGATGCTTCCCTAACTGACAAGCTTCACAATCGAACGACGAGCGGGGTGAGATTTGAGGAAGGACTTGACGCAGTTTCTGAAACGGAAGATGGCCAAAGCGCAGATGCCATAAGAAGAGATAGGTCCGGTGGAATGAGATGATGCTCCGGCGTAAGGTGTATGGATCAATCGATACAACCCGCCTTGCTCACAACCATGTCCAATCACGTTGCCCGTGAGAATGTCCTGAAACACAAGAGATGATGGGTCAAATATCGCTCGACAATGTAGATCCTTAGTAATCTGACTAATTGACAGTAAATTCATTGAGAAATTAGGTGCATGAAGCACATTCTGCAACTGCATAGAAGGTGTTAAAGCGATCTGTCCCTATCCTGTGATGGGAGAATGAGTCCCATCTGTTATGACAACGGTCCTTCCTGGGGAAACTTGCCTGTAAGATGTGAGTTGGTGTCTATCTCCACACAAGTGATGTGTGGCACCTGAATCTACAATCCATTCTGAGGTACGTGAACCTTGGTAGAAAGCAGAAGTATGAGCACTACCTGAGGAACTAGCTTCTGCATTAGCAACAATGTCCAGGCTGCTCTCTGAAATAGTTGGAGGAGTACTGGCTGGTGGCATGATATCACGCAGACGAGACACTAGGTCATAATATCATGGATCTAACGCTGGTGTAGCACCATGATGCTGGATCTGTTCTGCTGCACGGGCAGATGCTGGGAAACCATGCTTAGAGTAGCACGTGTCTTCTGTATGACCAATTCGACGACAATAAGTGCACTATAATCCACGACCACGGCCAACCCTACAACGTGATCCTCGTCCACGAAAATTAGATGAATTGCCTCTTCCTCTAGAGGCTGCCACAGCAGAAGAATTTGGCACAGTAGTAGGGCTTAAGATGTTGATTCGGCTCAATCGCTGAAAGGCCTCCTCCATGGGAGGAATGGTAGCAACTGCCAGAATCTGAGAAGAAGCTGCCTCATATTGTGAGTCAAGAGAAGCTAGAGAGACTCCCACCATCGTAGCATTCCGATATGTCTTCAACTGTTCTGGAGTAGCCGTGAGAGGCATGAAACTGTGGAGCCTTTCAAACATTCCCCTCAATGCAATGTAGCGAGCATGCAGGGGCCGACCATTCTGCTTTATCGTGAAGATGTCATGCTGGAGCTGTAGGATTTTTGTCTCATTCTTGGCTTGTGAATATGTGGCAGCAAGAATATCCCACATGGCTTTGGCAGTAGGTTCATGTAAGACATCATTAGCAATGTCTGGAATCAGAGTACCAGACAACCAGACCTGAGCATGTGTCATCAGCCTCCCATGAGGCATACAACCCTATTTTCTCCTCTGGCTCATCCTCGTAAGAATATGATTCTTACCCATCGACTTCATTAGGCTCATGAACTGCATGGCACATAACTCATAGTTGGATCCATCCATCTTCACAATAAGCGCAGGACCTTTGAAGGTGCCTGTAGTGGGGATCTTGATCTTGCTTTCTGACATTTTAACTGGAGAAAACTAGGGTTGTAGACAGGATAGTCCTTGTTCTATGCTGACATAATTAGGTTTAGTTGTGTGTGTAGTCCTCTATGCAACCAAACCCATTAACATGGAGACGCAAGCGAAAGTCTCCTAGATGACGAAGATACCCTAGGGTTGACCGAACCCTAGGGCGTAGAGCTGCGTGCGAGTCCTAAGAAGGCCAAAGAAGAGGCGACGTACGGGGTGTAGGCGGCGCACAGCGCGCGAGGCCTAACGCGCACGGCGCACGGGGCCGAGGGGAAAGCTCGCGAGGCCGCCGCAGGGCCGAGGAGCGGCGAAGGGTGACGTCGAAGGAAGACGCGAGGTCGAGGAGCGACACACGGGGCCGAAGGCGACGCCGAAAGGCGGCGAGAGAGAGAGAAGGGCCGCACGCGGGGCTTGGAGGTGAAAGACTAGGGTTAGGGTTTGGTTCGAGAACTCCGGTCTAGGACCGTCGCTCTGATACCATGTTGGGAAAAATAAGAGTTATTTTTATTCCTTGAGCCCTAGACTCTCTTATATAAGGAGAGGTCTATGAGCAAATTACATATGGTAGACAAACGAAAAGAACAATAAATAAAAGATACAGAAACATAAACTAAACTTCTACAACATCGTGCTTTGCTTCTTAGCTCAGCAGCAGGTGCTGCAAGTGGCATGCTATCACGTCCAGGCACATAGCAGGTGGTGGACAACAAGTATTGCATTTAGTTTTTAGAATTAAAATGGACTTGCAATAGGTGGGAGGGCCCCACTTGAATTCTTGGAGGATACCCCACTTTATTTCTACTATTTGGAGGATAAAGACAAAAAACTTTTGAAGAGAACAAGGCATAGAAAAGCTAGGGCTGCAACATTAGTGTGCCCTAACTCTCTGCTCTCTTCTGTGTAAGGCTGCAAAGAAGATCTTCGACCATATCCTCATGTTCCCGTGGTTCTTGACTCGTGTTAGAGCGGGAGACGCTACAAAGGTGCATCGACGAGGTCCCTTTTGGAGGAGAGCTACGAATTTGGTTCTTCATTTTGGTGAAATCTTTCCATCTCCATCTTTTATCTTGTTTGGTGGTATTTGTTTAGTTCATATACCAACAAGAAGGGCTTGCCTTGTGGAGCTTTTTCTGGAGAACGACTTTATCACCGATTAGGGTGGAGTGGTTTTAGGTCGTGTTGGCCCTATGAAATTTTGTGGTTGTTTGTGCTATGATTTGCTTGCTTATTTGTTCGTGGAAGTTATTCGTATTTGTTATCCGTATGAGGTTTCGTTCCTTGCTTCCCCGACATTCAACATGGACTCCCTTTCTTTGTTTGTTCCCCAACATAGTCATATCTAAACCTATTGATAGTGGACTACACCAAAGAAAGACTCAATTTTCTGAACATAGTGGTGTACGCTGATAATAAGATGGATTTTGGTTCTAATCACATGAATAGCTTGAATTGGACTAGGGTTTGTGGAAGAACAAAATGAAGAACCCTTTATATGTAGAGTCCATGCATTTCTAGTTTTCTCCACTCAAAAGATCGAATGCCAAGACGGATGAGGAATGATAGTTTGAACACGAGCATGTATGCAGTTTCATTAGATAGTTTGTTGACGAAAATGTTTACAACCACATTCAAGATGAGAGCCATTCTCGAAACCTATGCTGAAGTTAGAGGTTTTTATGTCTCCAAAATGGAAAGCAACAACTTATTTTCTTCTCACGAAATTGGTGAATTTGAGATTCAAGGAAGGAAGCTCCGTGCTAGATTTTATCGATGATTTCCAAGAAATCATCGACCAGTTGTCAAGCATGTGCATCAAATTTGAAGATGTGATTTTGGGACTATTATTGCTTGCTACCTTGCAAGATTCTTGGGAGACTTTTATAGACTCACTTACCAACTCTACATCAAATGAGATTGTTTCTCTAGATACTATTAAGTCTGACATCTCAACGAGGCGATATGAAGAAAATCCCAATGCAACTCTTCACATTCAAAGGTTCTCGATACAAAGAATAGGAGTAGATTCAAGAATGAAAATGACAGGGATAATAACAAAACCAAATCAAGATCTAAATACAAGAACATGAAGTGCCATAATTTCTAGGAGAACAGACACATAAAATAATACTTTCAACTCAAAGGAGAACAAAAATGGAGTGAACAAACAAAAGAAGAATGGAAATGTTGCTACAATTTCCCAACACGAGCTACCCATTGTTCGTGATGAGGAGATGGTGAATGTCGCTCATGATGATACTTCTTGGCTTGTTGATAGTAGTTCAGGATTAAAACTTACACCTCATAGAGACTTCTTTTCTTTATATACACCTAGTGATTTCCTCACGTTAAAATATGAGAAATGGTTCTTTATCTCATGTTATTGGCATTAGCAATGTTGTATTGCCGAAACTCACTAATGTGATATGCACCATATATGCATTTGAATCTCATCTTTATAGGGAAACTTGACGACGGAGGTTACGAAAACACGTTTAATGGAAAGCAATGGAAGCTTACGTGAGGATACTTAGTTTTTGCTTGAGGCAAGAAATGCAGCAACAACCTGTTTTTGCTTGAGGCAAGAAGTGCAGCAACCTTTACATCATGAATGCATCAATTTCTTGTAATGTGACACATGTGGCTCGAAATGTCGATTCCATTGAGTTGTAGCAACGAAGATTAGGCCACATGAGTGAAAAGAGGTTGCAATGCTTGATGAGAAAGGACCTCTTGACGAACACGGAGAAAGAAAAGTTGGAGATGTACACTTCGTTTGAGATATTAGTAATCGTCTATCCTTTTTATATTCTCTTTTCTTTCTATCTGCACTCAATAATTTGCCCAACATGTTTCTCCTCTATATAAGAGAACCCGTCCTCATGGCATTCTCTCTCCACATGATATAAGAGTAACGGTCCTAGACTGTTTTATACCTAAAACCTACTGCTACCACCAACCTCCATCCTCATTGAGCCTTGCGAGAACCTTCTTCTTCATCTAAGGGGCCTGTACGAGGCCTTGGTGGGTTCCCTTGGCCTACCCAAGCGCTACCCTAACAATGCCATCCTGGCGCTACCTTGGTGCTGGCCAACACCGCCCATGCACTACCCATACCACAGATGAGTTTGCTTAGGGTTGGTTACGGTATGAGTATACAACCACAACCCCCTTAATGTTCGTATAGACACCTTATCACATGTCTACCATCCCGATCGTGTACCAATCATGCACTATGTCAGAAAACAACATTGATATTCCATCTACAGGTTCCTTTAAGGGTTTGACATCTATTGTCAATATGGATGGCATAAACTACGAGTTGTGGATGATGCAATTCATGAATCTCTTGCAGAAACATGGTAAGAAGCATATTCATACACATGATGAACCAGACAACAAGACTGTAACCAATGCTTCATGGGAGGTCGATGATGCTTATGCAAAAAATTGGCTATCTAGTACTTTTTCTGAGGAAATAGCCAATGATATATAGAATCAACCTACATCGAAAGCAATGCGGGACATCCTTGCAATGGCGTACACTCAAGCAAGGAATGAGTCGAAGATCTTGCAACTCCAGCATGATATTTTTACGACCAAACAAGGTGATCGCTCTCTTCATACCTTGTACACATCTCTTAAGGATATGTTTGAGATACTCCATGGATACATACTTCTAACGTCCTCACCAAAGCAACACAAGGCCTATCGCGTTTCTGTTGAGACTGGGGTCTTTCTAGCATCCTTAAACACTGAGTATGACTCAACCCATTCTCAATTCCTCAAAGATGCTACTATACCGCCTATGGAGGTGTACCGTAGGATGAGCATCCTCTCAGATGCCATCGGCTATGGCAGCTTCTCGTGGCAGAGGTGGTTTGCCTCAATTTAGAGGACGGGGCACAAACGACAAAGGAGGCTCGGACCCACGCCAACCATGTTCACATTGTCATCGATCTAAACACTCAAAGAACACGTACTATTCCAAGCACAACTTTCCACCATTAACCTGTTCTGCTAAGCATGTCTAGATTATCCCTGATTCTATTGATTATCATTGTGATGACGTTGTTGCTCGACTGAGAGAGATCGTGCCCCATCTATTGGATCTTCTAGTGTTTCTACTGGCAAAATCATATGTTGCTGCTTTTGCCTCCACCAACACTTCAGGTATTATTCATGCCTAGTCGTACTCGACTAGATCCTTCATAATGGATCATGGACTTTGGACTTTGGAGCTTCTCATCATCTATATGAAGATCGCACCGATTCTTATAGCCATGTACAGTTTGGTAGATCAGAAGTCATTGCTGACAGGATACATTCTCCCCATTATTGGACAAAGGGAGGTCCATTTGACTCCCTCCATGCGCCTACAAAATGTTCTTTATGCACCAAAATTCTCAATGAATTTATTGCCTACAAATCAGATTACAAAAGATTTACATTGGTGTGCCATATTTGACTCTACTTTCCTTATTTTTCAGTATTCATGGGCAAGGGGATTGGATGTGGCCGTGAGCATGGAGGGCTTTACAGGTTGATCCAGTCTCCTTATGCTAGTGCTAACTCTGTTTCTGTTGCATCGATTTCTCCTTATACTTGGTATTTTTGATTTGATCATCTTTTGTTGCAGAAGATCTGTCGTCTCATCCCTAGCATTTCTATCAAGTCCATGTTTTAGTGTGAACCATGCCAACTTGGAAAGCATCACCAGTCTAGCTCTCTACGTTGTCAATACCGTAGTAGTCAGAATCCTTTCGAGCTTCTTCATTTTGATATATAAGGTCCGAGTCGTGTCCCTGATCATTAGGGGCACATTTTAGTTGTTGTGGATGACTTTTCTAGACTGTTATGGATCTTTTTGTTAAAGAACAAGTATGATGCTAGTACTATGATTCCGAATTTTGTAATTGAAATGAAGAATATTTTCTCTGCTTCCATTAAATACATTCATTCTGATAATGCTTTGGAGTTATGTACTATTCAGTTGTCCCAGAACTTTATCACACATGACATTATCCATAAGACGTCGTGCCCTTATATTTCTCAGCAGCACGGTGTTGCTGAACGCAAACACCGTCATTTCTGGACATCACCAGGACTCTTCTCATACAAAGTCAGGCTCCTCATTCCTTCTGGAGTGATGATATTGTTGACGCATATGCTTTATTTGTATCATTTTGTTATTTTATTTTTCTTGCCATTCTCTTTATGTAATTTACCCATAGGCTACTCTCCTATATAAGAGAGCCTAGGGCTATGGAATAGACTATCTCATTCGCGTTTCCCAACATGGTATCAGAGCGACGGTCCTAGACCGGAGTTCTCGAAACCCTAGCCCTAACCCACCCCACCCAGCCGGCCTCTCTCTCTCTCTCGATCGGCGCGCCTCCTCCTCGTCGCGCGCGCCTGGAGCCCTCCTCGCCCAGCGCCTCCATCGCGCGCCTGGAGCCCTTGCTCCTGATCTCCTGCGCGTGGCGCACCTGCTGATCTCCTGCGCCCCCATCGCGCGTGGCGCCCCCATCGCGCGTAGCGCCCCCATCGCGCGTGGCGCACCTGCTCATCTCCTGCGCGATCTCGGGCGATTTCTCCTGATCGTTCCTGATCGCGCGTGAGCCTTCATCCCCTGGAGCCCGTTGATCGCTCCTGACGAAGCCCCTGGCGACATCTCTACCCCTGGCGACATCTCCTGTGCGTGACTCTACCCCTGGCAACATCTCCTGTGCGTGACTCTACCCCTGACGCAAGGCCTGGGAACGCCAATCTCTCCTGGGAACGCCATATCTCTCCTGTGCTGTGCCCCCGTGGCCTAGTGCTGTGCGCATAGGAAGTCCATCTCCTCTGCTGTGCGCATAGTGGGCGCTAGGGCACCATCTCAATCGTGCGCAAGGGTTTCTACAATCGAAACCTGTGCGCGTGCGGATCGTAGCGCGCATAGATCCATGGGGATAGTTGCTTGACGTCTACACATGCAACTAATCCCGTCTATGTCATTGTAGACAAATATTATCTATTGCAGTTCGCTCCAGTCTTCTGTATCCAGTATGTCAGAAAGCAAGGCAGATATCCCGTCCATGGGCGCATTTCGTGGTCCAGCGCCCATTGTCAAGATGGACGGTACGAACTATGAACTGTGGGCAATGCAGTTCATGAGTATGATGAAGTCCACGGGTAAGAAGCATATTCTCACAGAGCCCGAGCCTGCAGAGAAGACTGGAGTCCATGCCTCATGGGAGGCTGACGATGCATATGCAAAGGTGTGGCTATCTGGCACATTGGCTATTGAGATCGCCAATGACATTCTACATCAACCCACAGCCAAAGACATGTGGGATATCCTAGCAGCGACATATTCCCAGGCGAAGAATGAGACCAAGATTCTGCAACTACAACATGATATATTCACAATTAAGCAGAATGGCCGCCCATTACATTCTCTCTACACATCTTTGAGAGGAATGTTTGAGAAGCTCCATAGCTTCATACCTCTTACCGCCACACCAGAGCAGCAGAAGACATACAGAAATGCGACGATGGTGGGTGTGTTTCTCGCTGCACTCGATCCAGAGTATGAGGCAGCACGTTCACAGATTTTGGCGGACTCGACTATTCCTCCCATGGAGGAAGCCTTTCACAGATTGAGCAGGATTACTGTACCTTCAGCAGCCACTAGTCAGAATCCATCAGCCATGGCAGCCAACAGAGGCCGTGGTTCTCAATACCAGGGCCGTGGACGTATTCCCCGTGGAAGGGGTGGTCGCACTAGGCCAACATGCTCATTTTGTCACAGAGTCGGCCATACTGAAGACACATGCTACTCCAAGCATGGATTTCCTGCATCTGCACGAGCTGCTGAGCAGATAGAGCCCCCGTCTGCATCCACACTGGATCAACGATTTGATGATCTGGTTGCCCGTCTCAGGGGCATTATACCACCATCTGGCCCAGCACCGTCGACAGAGAATCATACTGATGCCGCTGCTTCTGCTTCTGCTTCTACGAGTACTTCAGGTAGTACACTTGCTCTTCACAGTAGTAGATCAGATACATTGCCGTGGATCATGGACTCGGGCGCTACACATCACCTATGTGGCGACCAGAGTCTACTTACAGGATATACTCAGATCCCTCCAGGACGGACAGTAGTGATTGCCAATGGCACTCATTCCCCTATCACGGGTCAGGGGGAGATTAGATTGACATCCTCGATGCAGCTCAAGAATGTTTTACATGCACCGCACTTTTCCATGAATCTATTGTCGATTAGTCAGATTACGAAGGATCTCCATTGTCGAGCTATTTTTGATTCATCTTCTTTGATTTTTCAGGACATCCGTACGGGCAACGTGATTGGTCATGGCTATGAGCAAGGAGGCCTTTATCGTCTGAACCAGACCCCGTTTGCCGGAATCACAGCCTCTCCCGCAGAACAAGTATCTCCTCTCCTGTGGCATCTGCGCTTCGGTCATTTACCGCTTCAGAAGTTGCGTCTAGTCCTACCCTATAGTCTGTCTCACACAACTGTCCAGTGTGAGGCATGTCAGTTGGGAAAACATCATAGGTCTTCTTTTCCCAGTAGTCAAGGTCGGAGTAGTAACTCCAAGTTTGAGTTGTTTCATGTCGACGTCTGGGGTCCGAGTCGTGTTCCCGATCATCCGGGGCACAGGTTTTATATTGTATTTGTCGATGATTTTTCTAGAGCATCATGGGTATTTCTAATGAAAAATAAGTCTGAAGCTGGAGATATTATTATTCACTTTCTAAATGAGATTCAGAATGTCTTTTCCACAACGGTCAAAATTATGAGAACTGACAATGCCTTAGAGTTGTGCACCAACAATCTAGCCAAATACTACTCCTCAAAAGGGATTGTTCACAAAACATCCTGTGCTCATACGTCTCAACAAAATGGGGTTGCAGAAAGAAAACACCGTCATCTTCTTGACGTTACAAGGTCTCTTCTCATTCAGAGTCATGTCCCGTATACCTACTGGGGTGATGTAGTCCTTACTGCATGTTATCTTATAAATCGTATGCCCTCGTCTGTCTTAAATGAACAGGTTCCTTTCTCAATTATATATCCTGACAAGGAGTTGTTCACTCTTACCCCTCGTGTCTTTGGGTCTGTCGCATTTGTCCATCAGTTGTCGCCCGGTTCTGACAAGCTCTCTCCTAGGGCTGTCAAGTGCGTCTTTGTGGGGTACTCCAGAACTCAAAAGGGGTACAAGTGTTTTGACCCTGTGCGTCGACGGTATATGATCAGTGCAGATGTTACATTCTTTGAATCTATCATGTATTTTTCAGAATCCGGGAACATGCTGCCACCACCATTGTCTCCTGATACCGTACTCATGGCACCACCAACATCACAGCAGTCACCAACAACATCACAACCGTCACCTCCAGTACCACCACCACCACCACCACCGCCGCCACCAATAATATCCCCGTTACCATTCCATTACACCCGACGGCCGAATCAAGCTCATGGTCATGACCAGTCAACTAGCTCGCCTATGGTATGTAATGAAAATATTAATGTTGATGAATCTGACGACATTTCTCAGCAGGATGCAGTACAGGAGCAGGGTGCTACTACAGAGGATCTGGATGTCCCAATCGCTCTACGAAAGCAGAAGAGAAGCTGTGCCAAGTATCCAGTATCAGCTGCGGTTTCGTTTGAGAGGCTATATGGACCATTCAGGACGTTTGTATTGGCACTCTCAGCTACAGATATTCCACGGAACCACCATGAGGCGTTGCAGGATTCTAGATGGCGGCTAGCAATGGAGGAAGAGATGGCGGCTCTTCAGTCTCGTGGTACATGGAGCTTGGTTACCATACCTCCAGGTGTCACCCCAGTGAGTTCCAGATGGGTGTTTACAGTGAAACATAATGCAGATGGCTCTATTGACAGGTACAAGGCACGCTTAGTTGCAAGAGGATTCACAGACATATGGGGTAGATTACCTTGACACGTTCTCCCCTGTAGCTCGTCATTCCACTCTGCGGATACTCTTATCAGTTGCAGTTACTAGAGACTGGCCGCTCTATCAACTGGATGTGAAGAATGCTTTTCTGTATGGTGATCTGCAGGAGGAAGTCTATATGCAACAGCCACCAGGTTTTGCTGTTGAGGGGGAGTGTTCCAAGGTTTGCCGATTACATAAGGCCATCTACGGCCTTAAGCAGAGCCCCAGAGCATGGTTCCAGAAGCTGTCAGACCTTTTTGAGAAACAAGGATATAAACGCTCCAATGCTGATCATTCCTTGTTCGTGCAGAAGACGGCGAGAGGTATTACTGTAATCATGGTTTATGTTGATGATATCTTGATTACAGGTGATGATGACCAAGGCATTAAGCAGGCAAAGAAAAAGCTGGGGACTGAGTTTGTCACCAAGGACTTGGGAGTCCTTAGATATTTTCTGGGGCTGGAATTTGCTAGAAATCCATATGGGTTAGTCATGACACAGAGGAAGTATGTCACAGATCTACTGAATGAGACAGGTATGCTAGGATGTCGGCCTGCTACGACACCAATGGATCCTAGCATGAAGTTGTATGATGATGACACAGAAGAGGTCGACAAGCGAAGGTACAGAGAACTGGTAGGCAAACTACTGTATGTCACGATCACTAGACCTGATATATCGTTTGCAGTGAGTCGTGTGAGCCAGTTCATGGAGCAACCACGTCAGGTCCATATGGATGCAATACACATGATTCTGAGATATTTAAAATCATCTCCAGGTGCAGGCTTGCTATTTAAGAAAGGAAAGGAGATTTCTGTCACAGCATGTGCGGATGCAGACTACGCAGGATGCCCCAAGGACAGGAAGTCAACATCAGGGTTTGCAGTCTATGTTGGAGATGCTATAGTTTCGTGGAAGAGCAAGAAGCAGACAGTAGTAGCCAGATCCAGTGCTGAATCAGAATATAGGGCTATGGCCCAGGCTAGCACAGAAATGATGTGGGTAAAATCCTTACTTGCAGATCTATGCCTTGACATACCTCTTCCTATGATGTTGGAATGTGACAATCAGGCCGCCTTATTCATTGCAAATAACCCAGCGTTTCATGAAAGGACCAAGCATATTGAGGTCGACTGTCATTACATACGTGACATGATTCAGAAGGGGTTTATTGCTACATCTCACGTCACATCAGAGAATCAGACTGCTGGTATTTTCACCAAGGCACTACTTAGAGGCCCATTCCAGAAGTGCGCGTCCAAGCTGAGCATGATTGATATCTATGCTCCATCTTGAGGGGGAGTGTTGACGCATATGCTTTATTTGTATCATTTTGTTATTTTATTTTTCTTGCCATTCTCTTTATGTAATTTACCCATAGGCTACTCTCCTATATAAGAGAGCCTAGGGCTATGGAATAGACTATCTCATTCGCGTTTCCCAACAGATATAATGACAACATGTTATATAATCAATCAGATGCCCACTACCATTTTGGGTGAAAAGGCACCCTTCTCTCTTGCTTTTCCTGAGAAGGATCTTTTCTCTCTTACGTCACGTATCTTTGGTTATGTGCATTTGTTCACCTTCTGCATCTAGGTTATGACAAGCTTGCTTGTAGAGCTGACAAATGCATGTTTTCGGGGTACTCTCGTACCCAAAAAGGGATATAGGTGTCTTGATCATGTCTAGGGAAAATACTATGGCAGTACCTATGTTACTTTCTTTGAGTCCATTATGTACTATACTCCTACAGATGATAGGTTGAGTACCTATGAGTCTTGGGATGATGTTGTTCTTCCATCTCCTACATATGTACCTCATCCTATTCTCCATGCTCCAATGTCTTCCCCTGCATCCAACAAGCCGCAAGTAACTTCTGAAAATTGGCTTCAACTGATGGCACTAGTGGTGTGAATGGTGAACAAGATCATTTATACGATGAGCAGGAAGATATACAGGAAGTGCATGGACCATCACATGAGGATGATCTTGGGTGGCCTATTGCCTTGCGTAAAGGCAAACGTAGCTTTGCAAGATACCCCCTCGCGGGACACACGTCTCTGTTATGACTTTTAACGAATTTCATAAAGTTTGTTGTAGGGTTATTTGCCATCGAAATGCCATACATATATCAGGAGGCTCTCAAGGAGAGAAAATGGCGACTTGCCAAGGAGGAGGAGATGACCATGTTACAACTACGTGGCACACGGAGCATTGTTACAGTTCCTACAGGAGTGTCTATTGTGGGATGCAAGTGGGTGTTCACACACCGATCAGATGGCAACATATATCGCTATAAGACAAGGCTTGTGGCTCGTGGGTTCACCCGGACATATGGGGTGAACTATTAGGATACTTTCTCTCTAGTGGCTCAGGCATTCTACATTGTGGATCCTTCTCTCTATTGTAGTGGCACAGGACTGGCCCCTATATCAACTTGACATGACGAATGTGTTTCTCTATGGTAACCTACATGAGGAAGTCTATACACGACAACCACCTCGGTTCACTGAAGAGAGGGAGTGCCAAAAGGTATGCGGACTTCATATGGTTATCAATGGCCTTAAGCAGAGTCCAAGAGCATGGTTTCAGAAGCTCCCGGACTTGATAGAAGATCATGGGTTCGTGAGATCGACTGTAGATCATTCATTGTTTGTTCAGGGGTCTTAGAGAGGTATTGTTGCTATACTGGTCTATGGTGATGATATATTTATTACAGGGCATGATGTGCATGGCATTCAAGCAGCAATGGTTTTCCTTGGTTAGCAGTTTGTAACCAAGGACCTTAGTAGTTTATGTTATTTCCTTGGACTGGAGTTTGCCAGGAACCAGCGAGGTCTTGTGATGACTCAGAGGAAGTACGTTACGGATTTTCTCTCTGAGACGAGCATGGCAGATTGCATGTCTGCCACCACTCCCATGGACTCGTTCATAAAGCTGTATGATAAGACACTGGGGAGGTAGAGAAGAGGAGGTATATGGAGCTCATTGGGAAGCTCCTAGACAAAACCATCACCAGGCCAGGTAATATCCTTAGCAGTGAGCCGAGTGAGTCACTTCATGGAGCAGCTTAGACAAGCACATATGGATACAGTTTATATGATTCTGAGGTATCCGAAGACTTCACATGATAATAGTCTTTTATTAGCAGAGGTAGATCCCTTGCCATTACAGCTTGCACAGATGCAAATAATGTAGGATGTCCCAATGACATGAAGTCTAACTCTGACTTTGTAGTGTTCATTGGGAGCTCCTTGTATCAAAGAAGAGAAGAAGCAGTCGGTCGTCGTCAGATCTAGTGTTGAATCAGAGTACAGAGCTATGGCACACGGGATTATAAAGATGATGCGGGTCAAATCCGCTTTGACTGATATAGATGTTGAGGTGCCTCTTCCCATGCACCTCCAATGCGACAACTAGGTTGCTCTTTTCATTGCCAACAACCCAGCCTTCCATGGAAAGACCAAGCATATCGAGGTAGATTGTCACTACACTTGAGGCATGATCCATAAGGGTTTCATTTCTACCTCTCATATTAGCTCAAGCAAACATACAACAGACGTGTTCACCAAGGCTAGTTACACTCCAGGTTGACGACAATGTTGAGATATTAGTTATCTTCCATCCTTTTTGTGTATTCTCTCTTCTTTTTGTCTACACTACATAATTTACCCAACAAGTTTCTCCTCTATATAAGAGAACCCTAGGGCCTCATGAATAGATGACTTATTGCATCCTCTCTCCATAGTTTGGCTGGGAAGCAGATAATAGTCTCCTTCAAGAACAATTCACCTTTAAGGAAGATGCATGCATTACGGTTAGTCCACACCGATGTTTTGGTCCACTAAAAGTAAGTTTTCTTGATGGTGCATTGTATTTTGTTACATCCATTTGATGATTTTTCCAGAAAAGTTTAGATCTATACCTTAAAGAGGAAGGACCAAGTCCTTGGAGCTTTCAAAGACTTTTTATATGCTAGTGGAATGATAGACTAGAAAGGAACTAAAGTGCATTCAGAGTGACAATGGTGGTGAGTATGTTGGTTCGTTTGATTGAAAGGTGTAGAAGAGAGAATGAACATGACTTTGAAGAATGTAGTTAGATCTCTTCTTTCTTAGGTAAGTTGCCTAACACATTTTGCTTGTTATGTTTCATGTTTTTAATCTCTCTCTACATGTTCTCTTAAATGGTAATGTTCCAGACATGGTCTGAAGTGGCAAGAATATGTCATACAACCATTTGTATGTATTTGGATGTATGTCATGTATGCATGTTTCCAAGTATTAAAGGATCAAGTCGGGCGCAAAGACAAAACAATGCATTTTTCTGTAATATGACCAAGATGAGCATGGCTACAGGATGTATGATTTTGCAGATAAAAATTTGGTGAGAAGTAGGGATGGATCTTCATTGAACCAAACCATTGAAGACATCCAACAAACTGCAAAGGACCCTTCCTCGAGTAGCTACCAGCCAGATGATGCAGATCCTACTCCACTACAGAGTATTTTACATATTATGTCAGGTGATGCTATTGAGAAGTTGCCAGATGCATGAGAAGAGGAGTAATGAGGCAGATAATGATGGTCATGATGATGTGAGTTTTTTCTTTAGGTACACTACCACAATAGAGACCTGTGAGGGAGAGGTGTCCCTCCACCAAATATCATGTACATGAGTATGTCAGGCAAGAAGGCATGAAAGGGCGTGCATCGTCTAGCATGCCGATGGTATTGGCTCCATCGTCTAACACCTCTTCATCCTCAGTGGATGGATACTCTCCCTGATCTCAATGGCCAAACTAAACCCTGTTCGAAGAGCATTAGGTTGAGGAACTCCTCCAAGCTAAAAGTTTGTGTTGACATATTACGGTGAACCTGAATGCAATGAGAAAGCTCTGCAATATGAGAACAAAGAAAATTAGGTAGAAGCCATGAAAGATGAGAATGGGTCTCTTCATGACAACCACACATTTGAGCTTGCGAAGTTGCCCAAAGACAAGAGGGCTTTAAGGAACAAGTGGGGTTTTAGAGTGAAACAAGATGAATACTTTACAAATCCAAGATAGAAAGTTAGGTTGGTTGTTACCGGATTTAACCAGAAGAAGGAAGTAGACATTGAGGAGATATTTTCTTATGTCGTCAAGATATCTTCTATCAGAGTGTACTCATCTTCGCAACCAACCTTGACTTGGAGGTTGAATAGACAAACACGAAGACAACTTTCCTTTATGACGACATTGAGAAGGATATATATATATATATAGAGAGAGAGAGGGAGAGGATGGGGAGTATGCACCCTGGTGCATGTAATTTTACATGCACCGGGGCTTATATCTCCCACATTTTTTTACTTTTTGGGAAAATATCACCGTGTATATTCTAAGACCGTTAAAATTGTCTGTTCTAGATGGAGGGCATAGGAGTCTCTGTTTCTGACGAAATTCGAATGACATATTGGAGGGATATATAGATGAATATATACGGTGATATTTTCTCAAAAAATAAAAAATGTGGGAGATATAAGCCCCGGTGCATGTAAAATTACATGCACCCGGGTGCATACTCACTTTTCTCATATATATATATATATAATGGCGAAGCCTTCTCCCTCATAAGTAGGGTTGGCTACATGGATTCTTGCTCAAATCCATGTTGAAAGATTAAACTCTTTTTACGCTGGTTGTCGACTACCTAACGAAATCCCCACAAGGGGGGATTTGAACCCTGATCTTTTAGATGGTAGGCACACTGCACTACCACCAAATCATTTAAGTGGGTAAGGATATATATATATATATATCAAAACCGGACGTCTCTAAGGTCAAAGGCAAAGAAGATCATGCCTGCAAACTGAAGAAAAGCCTTTATAGCAGGCATCCCAGTAGGGGTACAACAAGTTTATGCCATTTATGGAGAGCACAGTTACTCCAAGACTACCTTAGACCACTGCGTCTTCGTAGAGAAATTCTCAGGTGATGATTTCATCATTTTGCTGCTTTTATGTTGATGATATGTTGATTGTTAGCAACAATTGAGTGGTAATTTATAGCTTTAAAAAGAATTTGAGCAAGTCCCTTTCAATGAAGGACTTGGGACATGCAAATTAAATTCTGGGCATGAAGATCATGCGTAACAGATGCATCGAGACTGTGGATATCACAAGAAAAGTTCACTGAGGAGGTACTTCAAAGATTTTTAATGGACAAGGCAAAGCCCCTTACTACATCTTTTTGGAGCATACTTTTTGTAATATTCGGATCCGATTAATCCGACTCCGAACCGATTAATGGTCTGCATGTCCAATTTAATGTTATCGCAGATCGAAATCCATTTGGCGTAACATACGAAAAGTTAATCGCATCGTTATGCGTGCCATCGGAAAAGTCGCGAGACAAAATCGGAAACCGCAAACAAACCGAGACTACCCAAAAATCCGATTCGACAAAATAAGATCAATGAAATCTACCGTTCCTCGATAGAAGATCATTTGATTTTTTAAAATCACAAAATTTAGTCACAAACCAACATCGTATTCGAGAAATTCGGGAACTCATACCCGATCCAGAGTATATGAATATTATATTCATATTGATTGTTATTTAGAGACGATCAAAACGAGCCATTGTACACCCAAATCGAAGACTCGAGGTGCGAATACGATAAATTTAATTATGTCAAATAAATAAAGAGAAAATGAAAATAAATAACAAATAAATAAATAAAATTACTTTTGCTGTCAACAGCAGACAATAGCCCCTCCAGGCTACTCCACTTGGTCTTTATTTTCTCTTGACACACACACCCCTCATTCCACTTGGCAACCCCTTATGCCACTCCCCTCTTTATTTATAACACCAACCCATCTCCTTTCTCCCTAAATCTCCAACCGAAGGTAAGTCCGTCCCCCTCCTCTAAGCAGCAGCTGCTGCTCCTTTGCAATTTGGAGCTGCTAGAGAAAGCTTTGAGCAGCAGCAACTGCTCCTCTTCATTTGGATGCTGCTGCAACAACCTCTTTGCTGCAGATGTTTCTTCAAGCAGTTGAGGTATTGCTTTCAGCAGTCAAGGAGCTGCTGCTCCTTTCTTCGGATCAGCCACTGCATGCAAGGGATCACCATTTTGGAGATCCAAAATAAAAGGTACAATCCTCAGCCTTCCTCTTGTTGCCTCCATGTTTGCATTTAGACCCAATTTCAAGATCACTTTTATACTTTGATTTCTTGATTAAATGTGGAGAATCCAAAAGTATAAATTTAACTCCTTTTGCTGCCCTCCATGGAGTTCTTTCTATTTTTTCTCTATTTATTTAGGCTATCATACAATTCAGCTTCCTGAAAATCAAAGTATATGCTCCCAGATGTAGCTTCTACTCAGATGTAGTTTTGTATTCAATCAATCGTAACAGCCTTAAAATGTTGTACTCCATCTATACTTCAAAATTATACTCTACCTATACATGCATACACCCTATGCATCTTAGATAATAGCTACACCACAATATCCATGCCAACAAACATCAATAGATGTAAAGTATATTTTCAAGATTTGTTATCCTTAGCTGTAATGCACATGCCTCAAACAATGTGTGCACCTCTAGAAGATCAAGCTTCATCGTATTCCCCTTGTTAGGTTGCAAGAGACTGTAAGTATTTATCAACCAGAACAATCCATACTAATTCTTTATGACATCTTCAAAGCGAGATAACTGACAATCAATCAACACAGCTTCCATTTAAACTAGGAAACAAATATAAGTATCCAAAATTGTCCGTGCCTTAGGAATGGAAGATTGAAATTATAATAATACTTTTGTTGAACAGAACATATTACCTCCTTAATTCAGATGCCAGTGACTTTTAGTAAGAAGGAAAATTAATGCAAATCATGGAGAGATGTTGTTAACAATATAAAACTAGATATACCACGTCAAGTGGACTTATTCTATACAATTTAAAGTAAAAAGTATGGAATTAGCTTAAAGTTGAGAAAACCAATAAATTGGAAATAGAACCTTAATAGGCAAGCATAAATTTGCAAACTACTAATTATATTCATGGAGCACTAAAATATGATCCAATTTGGGGGTTCTTAAACAAGTTTGTGGTAAGTTTGTGGTTGCTCAAAAGTCACAAGTTTGTAAAATCAACTCCAAACTCAAATCATTTTTAAGCTCCTAATTTTATATTTTAAAAGATAAAAATTTGAGGATTTTTGTAGGTGATTTGCTGCTGTCCAAAAGCCACAAAATTGTGAATTCAGTCCCAATTTCAGACCCATTTCTTAAGCCTGTGAATTCATAACTTAGAAGATGAAAATTGGAGGTTTTTTATGAGATTTGCGATTGTTCAAAAGTCATTAAATTGTGAAATAAGCACTTAATCCAGACCAATTCTATAATTCCTGATCTTAGAGTTTAAAGGTTGAAAAGTTGAAGTTTTCGTACACAAGATGAGATAAATTTTAGGTTTAAATAAGTGACACTTAATCTCATGACTAAATATGAAGAATTTGAAATTTAGCGTTGATCTAAACTTGAATCCCGATCTAATAAACAAATTCTAATCTCACGATTCGAAAAATGAGAACATAGGGATATAATCATATAAGTGATTTATAAAAATTAGATCAACAATCACATCACTAAATTATGAGGTAAATAAGAAAATAGAAATTTCTGCATTTAATCAAACTTAGATCCATATCCAATAAATAGATGCTAATCTCATGATTTTAGAAGTGATAACTTGTGATCCCAAGGAGTGATCATCTCATGAACTAACCCTTGAGGTATACTTTACTAACTATAGATTACTATTGATAGAATATTGACAAAAGGCCTAGATCTGTATAGTCAACCACAAAAAGGATTGAGAAAAGATGAGGAATCAAGTCAGAAATTGTGATTCAATGATGTGTGATAATTAAGAGTGCCAGTCATGGTGACCCTTACACCTGACTGTGCGAGCATGTGGTGACCCTCATGAATAGATGTTAATCTCATGATTTTAGAAGTGATAACTTGTGCGAGGATGTGGTGACCCTCATGAAATTTCTGCATTTAATCGAACTTAGATCCATATCCAATAAATAGATGCTAATCTCATGATTTTAGAAGTGATAACTTGTGATCACAAGGACTGATCATCACATGAATTAACCCTTGAGGTATACTTTACTAACTATAGATTACTATTGATAGAATTATTGACAAAAGACCTAGATCTGTATAGTCAACCACAAAAAGGATTGAGAAAAGATGAGGAATCAAGTCAGAAATGGTGATTCAATGATGTGTGATAATTAAGAGTGCCAGTCATGGTGACCCTTACATCTGACTGTGCGAGGATGTGGTGACCCTCAGCTGAGCGGGAGATAGGAAAGCCCAGTTAAGGAAGCGGTCACTTAGTACGCGGGTCTCGGATCCCAGTCTTTTCTCAGTTTTTCGTGAGTGCTCACAATTTTATACCTCTTTGGGATCCACATGCATTCTTTTTAGACCAGTTGATGCAGAAAGGAAAATTCGGCGACGATGGAAAAATTATTTAAAGGTGGAGATATTTGGTGGGGAAGGAGAGAGACACGAGGGAGAGAGACAAGGTGAAGAAATTGGAAGGGTTGAGAAGAGAAAGCTCGTCGGGAAAACGAGGGGTTTGGAAGAGAGAAACGTGAAGACCACGTGGGGAAGGAGAGAGACAAGAGAGAGAGATAGAAATAAAAATCTCAAGTTTTCATATAATCTGACATGTCTAAAACAATAGCCTATCATCCCTTTATATATGAGGGATGAGGTTACAAAAATAGAAACTCAAATTCAAATTCAAACTAATTATCTTAATTTGACTCTAACCGACTAATTTGAAATTCAAATTGAAACTAACTACTTTAGAGATCACAGGCGATCTCTGTTATTTGAATAAAATTACGACGACTCAAAAGAAACGTAATTAAAATTAACGGCTAAAAATAGAAAAATGCGGCCCTATTTCTTCATTTCATGCTGCATCAATTCTCCTCCGCTTGAAAAATTCGTCTCCCGACGAATTGCTGGATCTGCAGGCTTGGAGGTTGATAAATTCGAATCCGCGTTCTCGGTCATCCCATGGAAGAACTGGTGTGGAGCAAATGGCAGGATCCATACGTATGCGACGCGGGTGTTGGCGACGTGAGCTTCGTGGCGGAAGAGCAGGTGTGGCGCATATGCGGGCGCCCATCCGGGTTTCATCCCCTTGACATGGTGCTCGAAGAACTGATGGGGCATCTTCATGACGATCAACTCGGCCTTTGGAGAATCCATAGCAAAGTAATAGCACAAGGAGAGGAGAGAGGGGATGCGTCCAATAAATTAAGCCATGGGGCCTTTAAATAGGTGTAACCCATGATCCTAATCCTATTTTGATAAGGAGGCCTTCCAGATTTATCTTTTTTAGCCCTTCTTTTGAAATCTTTCTGCTCCAGGGGGTTGGCATGCAAATTTCGTACCCCTTCACTTAAATAACATCCATAACATAATCTATCCTTCAAATAACTATCTTGGTAAAAACTTTTGGGAGGAGGGACCCCCCTGCAAATGTTCCCAAATAATCTCCTATCCCTAATTTTATGGGATCCGACTCTTTTTGATAGGGCGCCTATTGTTAGGGCTTCTATCGGGGAAACCTTCTAAGTTCCCAAGGGAACCGTTCTTCCCTCCCCTGACATCGGCGGTGCCAAACCCTGGGCCTAGGGTTCGGTCTGTATCGAGGGCTCGAGTTCGAGCCGTGGCGGCGGCGAAGTTGGCTCGAGGCGAGGCTGGGGGGTCGGTGTTGATGGGGGCGGCAATGCGGGATCGACAACAGGAGCGGCGGGAGGGGGTGGCGGCGACGGGGCTGGGGTCGCAGGGGCGTGATCTTCGGAAAAGGGGGGTAGCAGTGATGGGTTGGGGAGGTGGGAGGTTTTTGCGACAATGGTGGGGCCAAGAGGGTGGTTGTGGGAGGGAGCACGGGGTTTAGGGGCTGTGCCTCAAGGGTTTGCTGGGGTATGGGGATAGGGTGCAGGGGCTGGGAGGTGGACGAGGGAGGGGCTGGGCTGGACGTTGGGGGTGTTAGGGGTTCGGGGGTTGCGGTAGGGGCCGCTGGAGTTGCGGGGTGGGCCGCTGGGGTTACGGGAGCAGCGAGATGGGGTCCTGGGATTGCTGGTACAGTGAGAGAAGCGTTTGGGGGGTCGGGTGTAAAGAGTGGGGTGATTGGGGGTTCGGGTACAGTGGGAAGGGGCGGCGGCAGTGACGGGTCTTGAGGGGTAAGATGGCCTTGCAACAGGGTTCGAGGGGGTGGTGGGATGGTGGGGATGGCGAGGATGGTTGCTGGGGTGGCGGAAGGGGCTGATTGCGTAGTTGAAAGGGGTGTTGTTGTGATCGGGGATGGTGCAAGAGGTGCGAGGGCGATGGAGGGGGTCTGCGAGAGGGCTGTGGATGGGGGGCATAGATCGATTCCGGCGGTTTTTGCAAATCTGAATATACCTGGACAACAAGGGAATCGGCTTTTTTTTCTTCCGAAACGGTCGGGACAGCGAACAGATCATCCTTGACGTTGTTGTTTTCGCATGACAAGGTCCGGACAGCGAGCACATCGTCGTTGTTGCCGTTTTTTCCATCCACAAAGACCTGAGCAACGCACAGATCATGGTCGACGACAATATTTTGTTCGTCGTCAACTTGCACCATAAAAATGTCAACATTGTACCATGAGTCTATCCATTGTTAAACCTTGATGCTTTTCCGGAGGCGCTTCTTGTATTTTTGTTGACGCGAACGCGCATGTGATCCTCGTGATAGGGTGGCTCGATCGAGCTTCATTCTCCAATATGCGACAGGACCGTCGAATCGTGAGAACGATTCAACATCCATTCTCTGATACCAATTGATGCAGAAAGGAAAATTCGGCGACGGCGGAAAAATTATTTGAGGGTGGAGATATTTGGTGGGGATGGAGAGAGACAAGAGGGAGAGAGACAAGGTGAAGAAATTGGAAGGGTTGAGAAGAGAAAGCTCGTCGGGAAAACGAGGGGCTTGGAGGAGAGAAACGTGAAGACCACGAGGGGAAGGAGAGAGACAAGAGAGAGAGAGATAGAGATAAAAATCTCAAACTTTCATATAATCTGACCTGTCTAAAACAATAGCCTATCATCCCTTTATATAGGAGGGATGAGGTTACAAAAATAGAAACTCAAATTCAAATTCAAACTAATTATCCTAATTTGACTCTAACCGACTAACCGACTAATTTGAAATTCAAATTGAAACTAACTACTTTAGAGATCATAGGCGATCTCTGTTATTTGAATAAAATTACGACGACTCAAAATAAACGTAATTAAAATTAACGGCCAAAAAATAGAAAAATGCGGCCCTATTTCTTCATTTCACGCTGCATCACCAGTTCCCTTGACCCTGTGTTCTTTAGGGTGCCTAGGCTTGAGGACCCTCGGTTTTGATTTTTCGAGCTTGTATGCTCGTACCGGTCGGACCCGTTTTTGGAGTGACTTGTTCCGTAAAGTCTCTCCCCCATCTCAGGGGCGTAGTTTTGGAGTAGGCCTAGCCTTCCCGTGGATCGGACTTCCACTGGGTGGGCGAGATGGAAGTGTCTCTTCAGAGGCTTCTTCACCGCTTTTGTTTTGGTTACTATTCCTGGGAGTTGGTTACGGTTGAGTTGGTTACATTTGAGAGTTGGTTACAGTTAAGCTGGTTACAGTTGAGCTAATCACTGTTTCGCCAATAGGTCATGGTGAAGAGAAAAGATCATATTATGAATCATCCTTGTCAGACTAAGATATACTACTGCAGTTGATAGATGGAGCTAGTGGACACGTTAGGAACTTAGTTAGGATGCACTGTACCCCACCACATGCCTACGGAGGCACCCCAACTCTAAGGCTTCCTTACTGCCTTAGAGTCATAATGTGAGGTCTCACCCAAACCAAGATCACATGCTATCCACTGAGCTTGAGAAATGTAATAAGAAATGAATCAGAACACGAGACACATCATCTAAGCTTAATAAGATCCATCCACATGACTCATAAACATTAGAAAGATATCTAAATCATCTCAATCATAATAAGCATTTAATAAATCAAAGAACTAATGAATCATTGAGACTTGAAATAGGATGAGGAAGAATGGAAATCTTATACGATTTTACACCGGATATTACAGTTGTTAGATGGAGCTAGTGGATGTGTTAGGAACTTAGTTAGGATGCATTACGTTCCACCGCATGCCTACGGAGGCCCCACAACCCTAAGGCATTCTTCACGCCTTAGAGTCATAGTGTGAGGTCACACTCAGACCAAGATCACAGACTATTCACTAAGCCAGAGGGATTAGATAAAGTTAAAGATAAGAACATAGACTCACCATTCATATTACCAAGATCCATCAAACATGAATTATAATTAATAAAAAAGTGATGGCTTAAATATGGATCATATAATCAATATATGAAAATGTTAAATATGAGGTAATTGGGGTAGGATGAGTAAGACATGGGATTCACATACATGACAACTTAAAAATTAATTTCCATGCAAGTAGCCCATTAAATTTAATTGCCAAAACCTATCTACTTGCTTTCTTTTGGAGCCACTGAATTACTTGTTATTTTTTAATTAATAGATTGTCCTTAACTTTTGTTGATAGTCTTTTCTCCCTAATACATGGATTGCAGAATAAGTACCTGCATCGCAGTAGTCAGATAGCTGAATCTAAGCTTCCGCAGATATTCTAGACATGTACACATGTTATGGTTTATGTTCATGATAATATCAATGATTTTCTATCTCTTTTGCTGCAATTTGGGATACTTGTACAAAATGCAATTCTTTTGCTACATGTAAATTTATATGAAATTAATGCAATATAAATTGGTGACACATTGTTGGTTCTGTGGCTTGTTAGTCAGATGTGAATGTCATTCGAAACACGAATTTTTTTCCTCATTTTCGATACCCTAATGCGATCTCTAGCGAACATGATACTACGAGTGATGTGTAGGGGTAAGCCGGATTCGCGAGCATCATAGATTAGTATCAGAACAGTGGTACCCCGCTACACACATCCGCAGTATTTTAGTTCCGATCGCATTAAGTTCTAAAGTAGCGATAGTCTTCCGACTTGTCGCGAGTCCGAGAGGGAAAAATACCATTCAAAATCAATGACCACAGATGTCACTGCAACTAATTTCCATATTGTATCCCAAGAAGAGAAAAGCACAACTAGAGTTATATGCGAATACCAACTATTGTAATTAATGATATCGGTTCTTACACAGAAACCATGGCGTCTAGAGTCGACTTTCTATATTTTAATTGATTATGAAGCGACTCACTCATTCATAGATTCAAGATTTCTAGCTTCATTAGGTAGAGTTACAGAGGCCATAGATCCTCCCTATCACATCAATGGACCATGTGACCAGTTGTTCATCATGAGACTGATAGTTAGAGGGTTACCAGTGTTGATTGGTGGTCACGAGATGATCACGGATTTTCTGCTACTACAGCTTGACAAGTTTGACTTGATTTTGGGAATGGATCGGTTGTCATCTCATCATACCCTAGTTGGTTGCTTTAGGAAGACGGATGTCTTCAAGATTTCAAACTTGCCTGAGTTACTTTTGAGGGTACACTACCTGACTCCAAAATGGAGTACATTTCAGTGTTGAGAGCTCATAGACTGGTTGACCATGGATGTGATACATTTCTAGCTTTTGTTCGAGAGACATCTGATCATGACCCGATGACCCAGGACATCATAGTAGTGTCAGACTGCCCTGATGCGTTTCCTGATGATTTTCCAGGTTTGCCGCCTGAGAGAGAAATTGAGTTTGAGATCGCATTGCTACTAAATACACAACTGATCTCAATGGCTCCTTATCGCATGACACCGGATGAGTTAAGAGAGTTGAAAGTGCAGTTACAAGAGTTACTTGGATTTCGTGAGACCAAGCACCTCACCTTGGGATACTCCAGTTCTTTTTGTTAGGAAGAAGGATGGATCGATGAGATTATGCATTGATTACTGACAGATAAACAAGAGAAGGGTGAAGAATCGTTATCCTTTACCATACATTGATGACTTATTTGATCAGCTACAATGACGTTCGGTGTTTTCAAATATCGTTCTTCAATATGGCTACCATAAGCCGAGGATTCAAGAGTCAGAAATTTCAAAGACATCATTCAAGACTCGATATGGGAACTACAAGTTTGCTATGATGCCCTTTGGGCTCACAAATGCCCATGCAGCATTCATGAACAAGATGAACATGATTTTTCGTCCATACTAGGACAAGTTTGTGGTTGTGTGCATTGACGATGTGTTGATATATTCTTGAAATAAATGGGATCACACAAATGATCTGAAGATAGTCCTGGACACACTTCAATAGCACAAGTTATATGCTAAGCTGAGAAAGTGTGAGTTCTGATTATCCCACGCCTCATTCCTTAGGCATGTCATTTATGGAGCAAGTATCGCAGTTGACCCTGTGAAGATTGAGGCAGTTATGTCTTGGGAGCAGCCCAAGACAATCACTCAGACTCGGAGTTTCCTTGGACTAGCAAGCTATTACAGATGCTTCGTTAGTGGTTTTTCCCGAGTCGTTCTTCCCTTTACACGATTGACACAGAAAGGAGTTCCTTTCATTTGGAACGATTCATGCGAGCATGCCTCCAGGATATTGAAGGAAAGATTGACGACTGCGCATATTCTTGCACTTCCTTCAGCACTCAGGATTATGCAATATATATAGATGCTTCAAGTGAAGGTTTAGGAGTGGTTCTGATGCAGCAAGGCCACGTGATTGCTTACACATCACGTTAGTTGAGTCTACATGAGCGGAATTACCCTATCCACGACTTGGAGTTGGTGGCAGTTGTCTTCGTTTGAAGATCGCCACCACTATCTCTATGAGGTGAATTTCAAGATTTTCACGAATTGCAAGAGTTTGAAGTACATCTTTGATCAGAAGGAGCTGAACATGAGACAACGCATGTGGCTTGAGCTACTGAAGGATTTTGACTGCACGATCTCTTACCATCCCAGTAAGGGAAACGTGATGCTCTTAGCAAGAGAGCTCATGCACATACAACAAACTAGCAATACACGTGGGATATGCTCGTTGTTAAAAATTATAATGCGGAAGAATGATCAAAGAAATAAAGATAAAAATATTATGAACAACGGGATTTTACGTGGATCCCTACTCCCTAAGGAGTGTGATGAAACCACAGGAGAATGCCTGAAAGAGTTGATTTATGCATTGCACTTTCTCATCTGATACAGGAGGTCGGGGGCTTCTTATATAGCCTCCACAGAGCCTCCAAGTCCCACTACTGGTAGATGTGGCACTAAACTCCTGGATGCGGTAAATGGATCTTGGAAGGATCCATTTTGTAACATCCGAATCCGCACAAACTCGAACCCGATCCGATTAGAGTCTGTTTAACCCAATAAAGTTATCAGACAATATCAAATAACTTAAATCGATCAATTGATCGTGGATCAAAAGTCGTTCGGACGAAATCGACCAAAAGTCGATCGCATCATAATGCGTGCCATGGAAAAGCCGCGGCGCAAATTCGGAAACCACGAAACGAACCGACCGTCATAAAATCCGATTCGACGAAATAAGACCAACGGAATCGACCGTTCGTCAATTGGAGATCATTTGACATTTTTAAAACATAAAATTTAATTCCAAACCGAAACCGTATCTCAAAAAAATTCGGGGATGCAAACCGATCAAAAATATATGAATATTATACTCATATTGATCGTTTTTCAGAACAATCGAAACGAGATATTGCGCTTCGAAATCCGACACTCGAGGTGTGTGCGAATACGGTTAATTTTAACTCCTTAAGTAATAATATAAAATGGTTAAAATATAATAAAAAAATTAAATTTTCTGACTATAACAGTTATTATTATTATTACATCATCAGCGGCTAATGTCATGTTGATAATGTCATTTATATATATATATATATATATAAAGTAATGAGGAAGGTTCCAGGAACCTCCCCCACTCCCTCTGTTTCTCTCATATTAATCCCAACGTTGGGATTCCTTTTTCTTTCCTTTCTATTTCCCAAATATCCTCAATCCCTCTCCAATGAGATCCCAATTCTCCCCCAAAATTCTCAAGTTTTCTTCCTTCCCATTTCTCCATCGAGGGGAGCCTTGGCACATTTGCTGTCCTGCCCATTTGAAGCTGTTGTACGGTTGCTGTCCATGACTCTTGGAAGCTCCTAAAGCAGTTGTTCTGTTACTTTCCAGCAGCCAGAAGACTGTTTAAGGAGCCCTAAATCTGTTGCCAAGAAGTTCAAACTGAGGGCTGCCTTCAAGCTGCTGTTACCTACTTTGCTGCAGGCAAGAGCAGTCCTCCTTCCTCCAAAATTTGATCCAAATGGGTACATTCTCTATCCCTTCTTTATTGCCTTTCATGAAATCTCAGATCCTACAAAATCCCTTCTTGTGTCTACAACCCTGTATATTTTACTTTTAATTTTATTCTTTTTGTACACTAATTCGAAAGTGGCTTCTGTTCATTAACATTTTCTTAAATATATATATATATATATATATATATATATATATATAACAGTTGAGAGAGATGGTCAGATATTATTAAATTTCAAAGACTACATCTATGCTTGATTTTTTTTTTGAAACTCTACATCTATGCTTGATTGTCCAAGTACATTGACAGATAAGTCCTGCAAATCCTAATACAGTACAGACTGAAGTGCACGCTTCATAATGGTCAATTTAAGGAATATTATTGTTGTTAGAAATCTGAACTATAATCAAATAATCCCAATTACTATAAATATACTATATAAAACCATCCTAAAATCATATTCACTTTTGCTGCATTGATATTTTCCCAAGAGCTATAATCCCAGAAAGTTGAGGAGCCATGATCTTCATGGAAAGCACGAAAATTTTAAACTTTTATTTCCACTTCCAACTACATAAAAGCTCATAGTCAGGCTAGGAACTGATCATGAAAGAAATGTCTACGATCCTATTTGACCTACAATTATAAATCCATTAATTTTTAGTTACATTAAGGAGATCTTCCATGTAAATATGTATGTGTAACCTCATGTAAATAACAGAATGTCTGATCTTTGGTTGGATTAAATCAATTGAGTAATATAAATGTTTTTCTATCTTTTCTGCTACAATTTGGGATACATATACATAATGCAGTTCTTTTGTTACATGTAAATTTATATGGAAATTAGTGCAATATAAATTAGTGACATTTTTGGTTCTATGACTTGTTAGTTAAATGTGAATGTCATTCAAAACATGAAAAATCTCCCTCATTTTCGGTACCCTAATGCGATCTCTTGCGAACATGATACTACGAATGATGTGTAAACAGGTAACCCGTATCCGCAGGAGTCACCTGATCTTGAATTTTATAAGATCAAATTTTGGAGTGGATTGCATACAATTAACTTTAAAATTCAGATCATTGTTAAGCTATCATACGCCCTTAATTTCATGGTAAAAATTGAGAAATTTGGGAGTGAATCACATGAAATTTGATCTAATTTCAGACCACTGTTAAGCTACAGTTTTCATGTTTAATTCTATGAGAAATGGGGGGTTTTGCATGCAAGTTTAGTACTATAAAAAACCAGTGATTATATATTCTAGATATAATTCCAGATCAGTTTTAGGACCCATGTTCATGCAATGTAAATATAAAATTGGGGGAGGGGGTCTTGCATAAGTTTGTTGTTTCTCAAAAGTCACTAATTTGTAAAATCAACTCCAAATTCAAATCACTTTTTAAGCTCCTGATTTCACAATTTGAAAGATGAAAACTTAAGGATTTTTGTATGAGATTTAAGGGTGTTCAAAAGTCACTAAATTGTGGAATTAGTACTTAATTCAGACCAGTTCCATAACCCGGATCCCGGGTGGGCGTCTCACAGTGACGTACGCCTGTAGGGAGCAACCTAGAAGATAGAAAGGTCGGTATCGTAGATAAGATCGCCTTCAAAATAACAAGGCGCTCGCCACACGACAAGCAGTTGGCCCTCCATCCAGCCAGCTTGTGCTCCATCCACTCCACCACGGTAACCAATCTCCCTGATGTACAGATCCACAAGCCAAGGGCTTCCCCAAGTAATTCATAAGGAGTGTTTCCGTGGTGACCTCAGTAGAACCCGGCAAGCCTCTGCCTCTGCTTCCTCCATACTGAAAGGGATAAAAGTTGACTTGTCCCCATTAATCATGAGCCCAAATACCATCCCAAAAAGATCAAGCACAGCAACAGTCCCAATAGCTTTACATTCTCCAACCTCCACAAAGAACATAGTGTTATCTGCATATTGCAAAATAGGAATCGACAAGCTGTCGAGATGATAGCCCTTGCAGAATCAACAACCCTCCACATGAGACACCATTCTGGACAACGCATCCCCCACCAAGACAAAAAACAGGGGTGCCAACGGACATCCTTGTTGCAACCCCCCCCCCCCCACTCCGTGTTGAGGCTGAAAGAAACTACCCTCCCTTCGGCCATTCACTAAAAGCAAGCAAGACGTCGTCGCCACACATCTCTTTATCCAACCAATCCACTCACCTGGAAAGCCACAACGAGACAACGATGCCCAAATAAAGTTCCATCCCACGCACTCATATGCCTTGGAAAAATCCACTTACGACATGGTACCCTTTTTCCTTTCAAAAAAAATACAACATTGCCTTAAATTTTTGGCGAAATTAGATAGAATTCTCTTATAAATTTCATCTTCCCAACTCATCGACATTAATACCTCTCATGCTTTCTGTTTCAGGATTTCACTTGATATATAACCTGATATCAGCAAAATGTCATAGAAATGGGCAAAATATGAATTTTCCTCAGAAAATTTCCTTCCAACAGTCCAAAATCATCTCAGGTTTCTCCACTAGAGGCAATCATTAACATGCTTAACACTGCTACAATACAACAATAGGCCTACATAAGTAATAGGAAGACTCACACATCGATTATCCAAGTGCAGTCACACATACATCAGCATCAAATTGAAATAATCCAAAAGGAACGAAAGCAATCTTTTCCCAAATCACCAGAGGCTAGAAACACAATCGAAAATCTCGAAGACCACTGACATCCTTCGACCTTCCTCCTTCCCTCCATATACAAAGAAGATTGTATCATCTGCATACTATAAAACACGAATCAAGAGCTCAACCCCCTTATAGCTAGAGTAGATTTCACTACGAACAACATGATTAACCATTGACAGTGCATTTGCAACAATGACAAAGGGGGGTGCAAAGGAGCATCCTTTCCTGAGCACCATTGATGGCTGATAGAACCCACATCGAATAAGATGCAATCTCTTTATCCAAGCTACCCAGATCTCCGGGAAGCTTTCATAAGAAGAGAGATTTAAATAAATGTCCAATCAACACAATTATATGTCTTGGAAAAATCAACCTATACCTTCAACCTTCCGTCGGTTCCAAGTGGATTACATTTCTGCAGCCACCATTGATCTATCCATAATTAGCATGCTGTGGATGAAGGTCGACTGCCTCCGAGAGATGATGTGATTCATGACACCACGCAAAAGATTAGTAAACAAATTTGCCACGATGAGGTAAATGACATCTGAGATCATAGTGGGTCTAGCGTTCTTCACAAATGCATCAACCTTCTTCAAGAGAATAAACAAGAGGACCGTGTTCAATATTTCAAGCCCAAAATTACATGGCCTAAACCTTCCAAGACATCGCCACTACAATGTCCCAAAACTTTCAAAAGAACACCGAGAAACAATTTGGCCTAGTAACCCATCTGTATTCAAATCAAACACAATAGCTAGGACCTCTTTAGGGTCAAAATCCTGCGTCATCCCATGTGCATGTTCCCGGGAGAGCCTAGTCGCCATGCATCCTAGTCACCACCACACACTATCATGTACATATATGCGCAAAGCTCAGAATTTCCCAACCACAACAACTCCAACCTCTTGATTGCCATGGACCCTCCCATTCTTAATAGTAATGGAATTAATAAATTTCTCCTCCATCCCTACTAGCCATAACATGGAGAATTTCGTGTTCACAGCACCCTCCCTGATATATGTTTGCCTCAACCTCTGCTTCCACTCCATCTTTCTCTTCCTACCCTCCTTCACAATCTATTATTGCATCCCCCACCCCTCTACCAACCTACACTACTCAAGGCATGCTCATCCTCCAACATGTCAAGCCTAATTGACTCCTTCAAAGTGCTCTCCTTCCTGTGCCCATGCTAGATATGAATCTCCCTTCTATATATAATCAACAAACGTCTAAAACCCAGTTTTTTAGCACAACCCTCCTAGTCATTGATCCCTCCATTGAATGATTAGTCCAGAAGTCAATAAACATGTCTTTAAACTCTTCCTCTAACAACCACAACCGCTCAATCCTTAAGAGAGAGTACTAAAGATGACATCCCTTGAGTCCTAGGGCAATGGAGTGTAATATGATCATGATCTTGGCATTAACTCGACATTAACTCGACATATGTCAAACAAAAAAGGTGCATTAACTCGACATCAAGGTTCATAAATGATGAGGAAAATTCCTACGTAGTACCTCAGGATTACAAAAATCCCTAGGTACTACAACATCTTTTTTTTACCTGGGTACTACAGAGGTGTCGCATTCTCAAAATGCGACACTGCCTAATGTTTTTTTTATTTGGATACTACAGTGGTGTCGCATTTTGAGGGTGCGAAATCATTATCGCGCATCAGGAATGCCATATATTAGGGAGATTCAGGAAATAACTCAATTCCAGGTTGTTTCTAGTATATCACATGCTTGAAAGGCGATATAGCCAAAAGTTCCTGGATGATGCAATTCCAGGGAGTTTCTCCTATATCACAGGCTGGATATGTGGTGTAGTTAAAAGTTCCTGGATGATGCAATTCCAGGGAGTTTCTCCTATATCACATGCCAAGAATGCGATATAGAAGAAATACCCAGGAATTGCATCATTTCCAGGAAGTTTTGGCATAGAATCATTCATTCATAACTGTTGGAGTATATGTGATGTGTCACTTATGGTGTAGATGGGTAAATGGATCACTCCAGGATCCATTTATCATATCTAGATGTTTAGTCCAAAATCTACCAGTTATGAGATGTGAAGACTCTGTGAGGGTTATATAAGAAACCCTCATCCTCAATATCCAATGAGAAATTCAATAGACACATCAACCCTTTGAGGTGTTTCCCGTGGTTTCATCCC
The DNA here is from genome assembly GCA_037367405.1 of Ottelia alismoides. Taxonomy (NCBI): domain Eukaryota; kingdom Viridiplantae; phylum Streptophyta; class Magnoliopsida; order Alismatales; family Hydrocharitaceae; genus Ottelia; species Ottelia alismoides. The sequence continues at coordinate 197,834 of JAZKJV010005388.1, read as the reverse complement.
GCTCCTTAGGGAGTAGGGTTCCACGTAAAATCACGCGTTTGTCGTATCTTTATCTTTACTTCTCTGATACGAGTCCACATGACATTTTCTAACATGGTATCAAAGCAGGTTCGATTCTCAAGGAGTTATTTTTCTCCATTTGTTCGAGATTCAATTTTGATATTGTTCTTGAAGATTTTGTTATATCTATTTCGGTTCAAGTTTTGGTTCAAGATCTCTAGGGTTTTCTGAAACCCTAGATACATAGTCCAGGCTTCGCTTCAGATCCAGTCGCCCTTCTCCAGTTCCAACGGCTGTTCTAGCGGCATCTAGTGGCACACCACATGATATGTTTGGCGTTCTTCAAATCGACACACGAAGAATGCGCAACATCTCCATCATGTGATCCAGGCGGCGAATGTATCTCTAGGAAGAAGATGCGCAACAACGTAGCCGAAGCTCCAGGCAATGCATCTTGCGCAGGCGGCCACATCGCACTCCAGTATGGTCCCTGATCTAGCACCACCTCTGATCGCGACATGCCAGGCGGTGCCCTGCACGCGCATTCCAGCGACTTCTACACGGCCTTCCAGTTTCGTTACCTTCTTGGCGAACCAAGCTCCGTCCTCCCATGGCGGAGCCATCTCTTGCGCGCAATTCCCCAGGCAGGAGGCCCTTCTCGATGCTCTAAGAGGAGCATCTTCCTTCTGGTGGAACCCCTCGTGACCCTTCTTCCTCGCAACCTCTAGGCGGCTTCTCATCAGCAAAGATCGTCGCATCCAACAATCCAGGTGGCGGTCGCAGATCACAGGGATAGATCACGTAGGCGGCTCGAGATCCAGAACCTCTACATCGTACCTCCAAAACTTCATTCCCTAGCTCCATGAGGCACAACACCGTACGCGCAACAACAACGCAGCAACCTCCAGGTGTTGCCGCTCCTCTCCTCCAGGCGGAGGCATCGACTCCACGATGCTCCAGATGGCTCCACCATCGCCGTTGAGATGCTCCATTTGGGGGCGGCAAAGCCCTAGCGAGGACGGCAGTTCATGAGAAAAAGGGTTCCCAAGTGGGAACCCTAAATAAGGGAGAAATGGCCCGTGTTAAAAAAAGTTGCTACGCTGTATAAAAAAAGGGGGAGAGCAGTTTAAAAAAATGATGAAAGGCCTGTTTAAAAAAAGGGAGGCAGTTATAAAAAAATAAATTAAAAGGGCCCAACAAGAAAAAGGAGAGAAGGGCTAAAAAAGAAAAAGAAAAGGAGACCACATTTTTTAGGCCCAATTGAACATGTATTTTTTTAAAAAAAAAGAGAAGGTGTTGCATATTTGGGCCTACTATTTGGGCCAAGAGATTTTGTTTAAAAAAAAGAGGTGCGCACAAAAAAGAGAGAAAACGTACACGACAAAAAAAAGAAGCTGGGAAAAAATGATGATAGAGATCAGCATTATGTGATTCATGTTTCTCCCCATATCTTCTTATCCTCTCTCAACTTTGTCGATGCCATTGTTTTCCGACAAATATGAGAGAAAGGGGGAGTATTGTGTAGAGTCACAAGTCGGATTCAAATATCAGATTTTTCTGATTCCAGACCAGCCAGATTTTTAGACTATACAGTTCAGAGTTTCAGACTCGTCGTCAGATTGGTTTCGAGTCTTCAGTTTCAGACATGTCATGTATGCGGTCTTTTTCAAATGTGCGCATGTTTGCCATCATTGTTTGTGGTCCCCACCTTTTGTGTTTCAACCAGGGTTTTCATGTGATCCATAGGGTCTCCAGAGTAGAGATCCCATTCCCTATGCCATGTGGGCTAGGGTTTTCATGTGGTTTCATAGGGACTCCAGAGTAGAGATCCCATTCTCTGAGCCAGTATGGGAGAGACCCAGTTCTCCGACGAGGAGACTTTTCAGACTCCATTCTCTAGCGACCGTGGACTCCGACGAGGATGTCTCCACGGTTTTCAGTTCGGCCCTTTCAGAGATGGAGCAGTTGTCTACATTATTGTGGCGGGCCAGAGTTCTCCAAGTGGAGACTCATTTTAGTTGCAATGACTCTGACAAACGCAGTACAAAGCACATGCTCTCCGACGAGGAGATTCAGTTTGACTCACATTCCAACCCCTTGTTCCTCCTCACCTGCACGGCAAGAGAAGCAACGTCCTTGACAACAACCGACTGTTGTACGTGTTGAGTTGATATTGTCGGTAGTGTCTTGTATTGTAAGTTGAGATTTCTTTCTGTTTGTCCAAGCTGAGCATTGCATGCTCCAGCTTGAGGGAGAGTGTTGGAGTATATGTGATGCGTCACTTATGGTGTAGATGGGTAAATGGATCACTCTAGAATCGACTTACCACATCCAGATGTTTAGTCCCATATCTATCAGTTATGAGATGTGGAGACTCTGTGAGGGCTATATAAGAAGCCCCTCACCCTCTGTATCTAGTGAGAAAGTGCAATGCATACATCAACCATTTGAGGCGTTCTCCCGTGGTTTCATCTCGCTCCTTAGGGAGTAGGGTTCCACATTAAATCTCGGATTTTTCATGTTCATATTTATTTTTCTTTGATTGCCACTTCCGCGTTATGTTTTCTAACAATAATAGTTCTTCATTTCTTAGCAAAAAATATAATTACTTTGTTGAACTCTTATCCACATTGAAATTGGAATAAACTAAATGCACACATTCGTAATATATCCATTCATCCACATGGAAATTGGAATAAACAAAATGCACACAATCATACACATCATTTCCAGGAAGATTTGGCATACAACGGTTTTGTTTAACTCTCACCCACAATGATGTTGGAGTCAACAAAATGCACGCATGATTGACTCCCAAACATTATAATTTCATTAACGTAAATTTTTACAAAAGGTGTTTCCATGAACAACATCATATTTTACTTGACAACACCCATAGTAAAAGAATTTCAATTTATAATTCTATCGCCTTCTTCTCCATTGATATGTCCTCGTTCTATCATGTGGATCAAAAGGTAATAAACGATTGCCCTCGCCAATCATCGTTATTTGGGAGGGTCATGCACCGTCGTCCTCGAAGGTTGGCTTTGGTGGCGGTGTAAGCATGCAGTAAATGGGTTGAATACCCCTTACGTCAACGCCCAACCTCATCGGTGCATGTGGTGTTGGCATGTCTTCACTCGATCGTTCGACAACAGGAGGAGGAGGCAGCGGAGCAGGAGGTCGGGTAGCCTAGATCTTCACGCGTGCAGAGAAGTGACAAAGGAAGAAATGCGGAACAATAGGTTTAATGGGGGTTTCGCTGGATATCGCATTCCTGATGTGCGATAATGGTGTCGCACCCTCAAGATGTGCTACCTCTATAGTATCCAGATAAAAAAACATTCGGCAGTGTCGCATTTTGAGAATGTGACATCTCTGTAGTATCCAGGTAAAAAAGGATGTTGTAGTACCTAGGGATTTTTGTAATCCCGAGGTACTAAGGAATTTTCCTCCATAAACGATCCATGCAAATCCATCTGATTAGGTCACCGTATAACGACTTTGCCATATGCAAGAGCATATGTGGGGAATATGTGGTTTGTGTGATTTGCATTTTAAATTTATATAATAATAATTTATTCCTGATGTTTCAAATTTTAAATATGGTAGAACTTTCCAAGATTCAAAAATAAATTTGAATGTGAGTAGATTTAACATAAATTTCGATAATAAAACCATGTAAAGGCTTACAAGTAAGGATTAATCTTTTTAATACAAGTAAAAAATAATAATTAAAGGATATTTAATTTTTGAAGCAAGTAAATGTTAAAGTCTAGATTATATATCAACTCTCTAAAATGTGTAATATATGTGACCTCATATGTGACTATGAAAATAAAGTATGCAGTGTAAATCGCATGACACTACATAGATAATGTGATTCAGTCGACCAACCTCATAGGCAAATGCAGTCGCATCTTCAGATTATACGATCACATTCCTAAACAAAGCTTCTCATACATGAGGAAGTGATTGATACAAGACCTAGAGCTTAAAATCTGTCAAATATAGTTACAGCAGAAAGTCTGCTGTATCCACGACCTCAAGTTGCAGCTCACTCACAAGACTTGCAAGATCATCCAAACCCAGATCATTCCCTCCTCGTAGACTTGGTCGATCACCAGATAAAAGGTTGATATTAAAGTTCCCTTCCACCATCCAATGAGTCAAAGCCAACCTAAAACAAACCAACCATATATCATCCCAAAGTTCACCACTTGTTTGGGCATCCCACAAGGCACATATCTTAGTAGCCATCATTAAAACCTTATAAGCCAATCCTGTGGGAACCATATGCATGCTCCCTACCACTTTATCCTCCAAATTCAATAGATCTCTATTCCAGCCAAAGAGCAGCCCACCGAAGCTCCTAAATGATCAACTGCTTGAAATTCATAAAAAGACCACGAAACGACTTCCATGACCCGCCATCAAAATTCCCTAACTTTGTTTCTTACGGAAACAACCTCTGTTCACCAACCACCAAGCATATTACCAACATCTGCTATTTTCTTGGGCCATACCAAGCCCCTCATATTCCACGAGATGAACTTCATTGGGAAAGTAATCCCCACACTAGCACGAACCACCCCCATGCAGTCAACCACCTTCCCACGAATCTTTCAGTTCATGCTCATAATCAACCATGAGCTCATCTGCCACCAACAAAAGAACCTTCGAAGGGAGGACCTCTCTCATAGACATGTTCTTCAGCTCTAGAATCTACCACCATGTTAGCTCCACATGTCGCCTTGTCCTGGAGAACACTAACAATCTTTCTGTTTCTTTACCTTCACTAGGCAACATTGCTTGCACTTCCCTTAATCAATGTTGTTGACGAAGAGTTGACCCTTCTTCCCCTCTTCCGCACATGGTTTATGTAAACATATATTAGTTTCCTTTGTATCTCTCTGTTATTTTTCTTTTCTGTCGTATGCTTTATGTAATTTACCCATAGGCTACTCTCCTATATAAGAGAGCCTAAGGCTGGTGGAATAAACATCGCTTCTATTTTTTCCAACATGGTATCAGAGCGACGGTCCTAGACCGGAGTTCTTGAAACCCTAACCCTAGCCCTACCCCCCACCCGCGAGCTTCTCTCTCTGTCGCTGGCGCCTCCTCCGCGCCTCCGCCCGAGCACCTCCCGTGCGTTGCGCGCTCCTGCGCCAGCGCGCCCTCGCGCCTGCGTCTGCGCGCCCTCGCGCTTGCGCCTGCGCGCCCCTTAGCGCTATCTAGTGCGCTCTTCAGCGTGCATCTTCGTGTCCTCCAGCGCGCATCTCAGCGCTCTGTGCGCGCCTCATCTCACGTGCGTGCTCCCCTGAAAGCGCATGTGTGTGTGCCCCTGAATCAGCCCTACACGTCTCTAGCGCGCACACCGTCAACTAAATGGGTTTGGTTGCTTGAAGTCTACACATGCAACTAAACCCGTCTATGTCCGTGTAGACGAATCTTATCTTCAGTCAATCGCTACAGTCTTCGATTTCCAGTATGTCAGAAAGCAAGGCGAATATTCCATCTATTGGCGCCTTTCGTGGTCCAGCGCCTATCGTAAATATGGACGGTACGAACTATGAACTGTGGGCGATGAAGTTCATGAGTATGATGAAGTCAACTGATAAGAAGCACATTCTTACCGAAGAAGAGCCTGCTGAGAAGATTGGAGCCAATGCCTCATGGGAGGCCGATGATGCATACGTCAAAGTCTGGTTATCTGGAACTTTGGCAATCGAGATTGCCAATGATATTCTCCATCAGCCCACGGCCAAAGACATGTGGGATATTCTGGCGGCCACATACTCTCAAGCGAAGAATGAGACAAAGATTCTGCAGCTTCAGCATGATATATTCACTATAAAGCAGAATGGTCGCCCTCTACATTCACTCTACACATCCTTGCAAGGGATGTTCGAGAAGCTATACAGCTTCATGCCCCTGACAACCACGCCAGAGCAACAGAAGACCTACCGGAATGCGACTATGGTGGACGTTTTCCTTGCTGCACTTGATCCAGAGTATGAGGCGGCACGATCCCAGATCCTGGCCGATTCTACTATTCCTCCCATGAAGGAAGCCTTTCACAGACTGAGCCGCATCATCGTCCATTCTACGGCCACGAATCAGAATGCTTCAGCCATGGCCGCCAACAGGGGCCGTGGATTTCATCATCAGAGCCGTGGACGTGGACCTCGTGGCAGAGGAGGACGCACTCGGCCAACATGTACCTACTGCCATCGCGTTGGACACAATGAAGACACATGCTACTCTAAGCATGGATTTCCTGCATCTGCACGAGTCGCTGAGCAGATAGAGCCTCCATCTGTTGCCACTTTGGATCAGCGGTTCGATGATCTAGTTGCCCGTCTAAGGGGCATTATTCCCCCATCTGGCCAAGCACCTACCACTGAGAGTCAATCTGATGCTGCTGCATCTGCCTCTGCGTCTACCAGTGCATCATGTAGCATACTTGCATTTACCAGTAGTAGATCAGATACTTTACCTTGGATTATGGACTCGGGAGCTACACATCATCTATGTGGCGATCAGAGTTTACTTACAGGATATTCTCAGATTCCTCCAGGCCGAACAGTGGTCATTGCCAATGGTACGCATTCCTCAATTACTGGTCAGGGGGAGATTAGACTGACATCTTCTATGCAGCTCAAGAATGTGTTACATGCGCCTGATTTTTCAATGAATTTATTATCAATCAGTCATATTACAAAGGATTTACAATGTCGGGCAATTTTTGATCCATCTTCTCTTATTTTTCGGGACATCCTTACGGGCAACGTGATTGGTCGTGGCTATGAGAAAGGAGGCCTCTATCGCCTCAATCAGACTCCTTTTGTTGGAACCTCATCCCTACCTACTGGACCCGTATCTCCTCTGTTGTGACATCTGCGCTTTGGACATCTACCGCTTCAGAAGTTGTGTCGTGTGTTACCCAGGGTCTGCCTCACACATCCATCCAATGTGAGGCTTGTCAGTTGGGAAAGCATCACCGGTCTACCTTTCCCAGTCGTCCGAGTCGGAGTAGTACCTCCAAGTTTGAGTTATTTCATATTGATATTTGGGGTCCGAGTCGTGTACCTGATCATCAGGGACACATATTTTATATAGTTATTGTGGATGACTTCTCTCGTGTGTCATGGGTATTTTTGTTGAAAAATAAATCTGAAGCAGGGAATATTATTATCCATTTTCTTAATGAGATTCGTAATGTTTTCTCCACATCTGTTAAAATTGTGAGAAGTGATAATGCCCTGGAATTGTGTACTCATGTTCTAGCCAATTACTACTCATCCCAAGGGATTATCCATCAGACATCATGTGCTTATACCTCTCAACAAAATGGGATCGCTGAAAGGAAACATCGCCACCTACTAGATGTCACAAGGTCACTTCTTATACAGAGTCATGCTCCTTATTCTTACTGGGGTGAGCGGTTCTCACAGCATGCTACGTAATTAATCGTATGCTGTCCTCTGTCTAGGTGAACATATTCCTTTCTCCCTTATCTTTCCTGGTAAGGATCTGTTTTCCCTTACTCCTCGTGTGTTTGATTCGGTTGCCTTTGTCCATCAATTGTCTCCCGGTACTGACAAACTCTCTCCTAGGGCTGTCAAGTGTGCGTTTGTTGGGTACTCAAGAACTCAAAAGGGGTACTAATGTTTTGATCCATTGCGCAGGCGGTATATTGTTAGTGCAGATGTTACATTTTTTGAATCCGTAATGTATTTTTCATCCTCAGGTGATCAGCAGCTACCTCCAGTTACTACCGATGCCATCTATATGACACCACCACCACCAGTACCACCATCACCATCACCACCACCACCACCACCAGCTCCTTTACCATCATCCACACCTCCTAGCTCTATCCCTGTTTCACCACTACCATTTCATTATACCCGCAGGCCTACTCCAGCTCATGGTCATGACTCATCACCTAGCTCGCCTAAGTATGTACTGAAGATATTACTCTTGATGGATCTAATGATGTTTCTGAGCAGGATATGTTGCAGAGGCCATATGAGGACACAACCGATTTAGATGTTCCTATTGCTATACGCAAATCGAAGAGGAGCTGCGCCACATATCCTTTAGCAGCTTCTGTGTCATTTGAACGACTATATGGGGATTTCAGGGACTTTGTGGCTGCCTTGTCAGCTGTAGATATTCCACGGAATTATCAAGACGCTCTGAAGGATAATAGATGGCGTCTAGCAATGGAGGAAGAAATGGCAGCACTTCAATCTAGGGGAACTTGGAGTCTAGTTCCTATACCTGCAGATGTGTCCCCAGTGAGCTGCAAGTGGGTATTTACAGTCAAGCAGAATGCAGATGGCAGTATTGACAGATACAAGGCTCGCCTTGTTGCTCGTAGCTTTACACAGACATACGGAGTGGATTATCTTGATACGTTCTCGCCAGTAGCCCGTCATTCTACCCTACGGATCTTGCTATCATTTGCGGTTACTCGAGAGTGGCCGCTATATCAGTTGGATGTGAAGAATGCGTTCTTATATGGAGACTTACAGAAGGAAGTCTACATGCAACAGCCACCCGGTTTTGCTGTTGAGGGGGAGTGTTCTAAGGTGTGCAGACTTCATAAGGCTATCTATGGCCTTAAGCAGAGCCCCAGAGCATGGTTTCAGAAGCTCTCAGACCTCTTTGAAAAACAGGGATACAAACGCTTTAATGCTGATCATTCCTTGTTTGTACAGAAGACTTCAAGAGGTATTATTGCAATCATGGTTTATGTAGATGACATCTTGATTACAGGAGATGATGAACAAGGAATAAAGAAGGCGAAAGAAAAGCTGGGTAGCGAATTCGTCACTAAGGACCTTAGAGTCCTTAGATACTTTCTGGGGCTGGAATTTGCCAGAAATCCGTATGGGCTAGTAATGTCGCAGAGAAAATATGTTACGGACCTGTTGAGTGAAACAGGTATGCTTGGGTGTCGGCCTGCTACAACACCAATGGACCCTAGCATGAAGCTATATGATGATGACACAGAAGAGGTGGACAGGAGAAGATACAGAGAACTGGTAGGCAAATTGTTGTATGTCACGATCACTAGGCCCAATATATCTTTTGCAGTGAGTCGTGTGAGCCAGTTCATGGAGCAACCACGTCAAGTTCATATGTATGCTATACATATGATACTCAGGTACCTCAAATCATCTCCAGGTGCAGGTTTGCTATTCAAGAAAGGCAAGGGGATCTCTATCTCAGCATGTGCAGATGCAGACTATGCAGGTTGTCCCAAGGACAGGAAGTCCACCTCTAGGTTTGCAGTTTACATTGGAGATTCTCTAATCTCATGGAGGAGCAAGAAACAAACGGTGGTAGCCAGGTCTAGTGTTGAATCTGAATATAGGGCTATGGCCCAGGCTAGTACAGAAATGATGTGGATAAAGGTTGTGCTTACAGATCTATGTATAGACATACCACTTACTATGACCTTAGAATGTGATAATCAAACAGCCTTGTTCATTGCAAACAATCCAGCATTCCATGAGCGAACCAAGCACATTGAGGTTGACTGTCACTTCATACGTGACATGATTCAGAAGGGATTCATTGCTACATCTCATGTTACTTCAGGAAATCAAACTGCAGATATATTCACCAAGGCATTACTACGAGGCCCATTCCAGAAGTGTGCGTCCAAGCTGAGCATGATTGATATCTATGCTCCATCTTGAGGGGGAGTGTAAACATATATTAGTTTCCTTTGTATCTCTCTGTTATTTTTCTTTTCTGTCGTATGCTTTATGTAATTTACCCATAGGCTACTCTCCTATATAAGAAAGCCTAGGGTTGGTGGAATAAACATCGCTTCTATTTTTCCCAACAGTTTAGGAAGCAAGATCTGTACACAAGGATGGTCCCAACCCCTAAGTTTCCTCATGGCCAAACAATCGATTGCAAAAGATAGAATCCCCTACAACATCAACCATCAAGGACACATCACCATAAAGCAAATCTAGAACATACCTCCAAGTACATAACCAAAAGAGGAACGAGGTGTATATCCATGCCCATATGCTTCTCAAAAGCACTTGATCCAAATTCAAGGGACAATGATCTAACAACCAGCTCTCTTAGAGACGAAATACTGGAGGGGTGAGAATTAGAAGCCTCCAGAAAATAAGTCCCTTCCAAAAAGAAACATGCATTCTACTAGCTTAGACGTCCATATCAAGCAACATATCAATCATTATCGAAGGCATCCCTCCTAGTGCAGAGCCCCGCTGCAATCACCGCTTCCCGATGGAGTTGCCATCTCAACATCGTTGACATCACTCATCGCTGTCCCAACCATAGAGGGATGACCATCTCCATTAGACAAACCAACAAGTCCGCCAAAGGGACTATCTCCCCATAAGATGAAGGCACGTACACCTCTTGGACCCTTAATTAATAGTTGTGACACCTTGAACGACACTCCCCACCAAGACACCATCCAAGGCATCTCATCGAGGCATGCTCATAGATGTCACATGTTCCATATGACGCTACACAACCGACGTTGAGCAAGAATCGTAGTAATGTCCAACTTCACCACAACAGAAAACACTTCCATAGAAACTAACAAGACATGGCCAGATAACCCCACTTGCCTCAATGGAAGCAGTGGAGATGCACATTCAAGCCTCTGCAACACCACCTCTAGCCCTCGATCTTCAATAGCACCACTATCTAACCTCAAACCAGGGCCCATCACACCCATCTCTTAGAGAACCATTCACAATGACCTCCTCCTTCACTTACCCTTGTCCGACCCCTCATCATTCTCCCTCACCTTCTCCTTCTCACTTAGTGCAACACTCCCTTTCCATACTTCACCCTTGCTCCATCTCGCTCCATACCAACTTTTTTATGTGGATTTTTGTTAGCTATCCATTGCCAACTTGAGGGTGTTATTAATCATTTTTGTTTTTATCTATTAAAAGACTAGTATCACTTTTAACCATGTCTATTCTCTATATAAAGATGCCTTGGGTTCTGGGCATGAATAAGAATTTTCAAATATTTCCAACAAGGAGAAAATTAAGATAAATCGAAGCCATTCGCAGTAGATAATGTTCAATTTGTTCAAGAGAGAAGTAATTACCTAGGTTCGAAAAACCACGCATTTGCAGCTAAACATTGATCACAATTTCTATAACCAAAAAAATCAAAATTATTGAATGTTTGTGTGAAAGCATTAAATGGAAACCTCTGTCCCTCAAGGATTCGTTTCCAACCACGTGTCACAACACGTTAATATGTGAACTGTCCTCTGAACATCCGCACCCATGTTAGGCCTTCTTTAGGCCCCAAATATGTGAAAATCAAATAATCACAGAGACTGTCTTTGATATCATATCAGTTTGACTCTAATAGCGCACGGAAAGAATGCATGAGAAGGTCTGGATTAGTTGTTAATTGCTGACATTTTTTCTGCATCTTTGACGTCCCAACCACAAAGTAGTTTCCACTTAGTGGGGTGTGCTACATAGAGTTATCCCTCCAAACAGATCTATCCTAGGCCATAGTCGAATTTTGATACAAGCAAACCCACGTCTCTTATGCAAGGCTAGTTTTTCAAAAATGTGAATATATATCTCAAGAAATCACCTGTCGCAGATAATTATTATTCAATGCAAGTGATTTTAGACGAATGAGATGACAGATTGAGGCAGGCAGTACTTCAATGGAATTTCCTGTACACAAATAAGATAGCATAAAATAAGAAGCTGATTAATCTCAAAACGGCTTACAAAAAAACTGGGTATTCATCTCAAAAAGACAGCACATGCAATTTGTGATAGATATGCACCATATGTCCCATAACTTTGTATCTGAATATAATCTATATCTCTATTTAAAGGTGGGTTTCTCCCAGAAATAGTGACACATGGAGCAATGTGGAGAGACTTCCCAGCACCCTTTTTCCGATTTCTCTCCCTATTTCTCTCTCTACGCACTATCTTTCTATGCTCCCTCTCTCTCCTGAGTTACTCCCTAATTCTCTCTCCTCCCATAACCAAAACGTGACATGTCATCTCACATTTCCCTCCCCATCTCTCTCTCCAGGCATTACATGTTTTCTCCCTCTATTTTTAATGTCATGCTCTCATGTCCCTCTCTCTCCCCTCTCAATGAGATATAGTTATGCTTAAAAATTTTCCACTTATGCAAATTCTATATATCTCTATCCGTGGAGGCTATCATGTTCTAATAAATTGAATAATTATCATACTAATAATATCCTACATAAAAGGTATAGCAAATAAAAAATTATAAAAAATATAATATTTAAATGGGATGAATTTAATGGGAGTTTTATAGGAACCTTTAAACATTTAATCCATAAGATAACTTTAATAAAATCGATTGGAAATATATGTAACTTCAATTATAATAAATGACCAAGGAGAGAAAAGAAAATAGAGATATAAAAGCAATGTGATATTTTTTATATAAAATAGTTGACATGCAATTATCGATGTTTATTTTGTATTTATTTATTTGTATTCAATAAATATCAATAAACTTTTTATATTTCATTAAAGTTATATGTAAAAATTTACACGGTAAGTACTATCAAACTAAGAAAATACTATTGTTGGATACACACATATCGTAATAGACTTATCGAAATCATATTTGATATGTATGTGTGTTAATTAGTTTGTTTAAAATAAAAATAATATAAATTACAACTTTAATATTACATTATATTATGTTTTCCACTCTCATGTTTCATCTAACATAAGTATATTATTTTTCCATTTATTTTTGCATATAACCTTCAAGTTTTTGAAATAAATTATAACTTACATTTAAAATTTTAATTCAAGAAAATATCAACCAAAGATGTGATTTATATTTACTTGGAATTAATTTGTACCCATCATCAATCACTGTTAATTTATTCAATCCAACATATTGGGTTTTCATTTTTGAAACTATATATTTTCACCTAACATTTGTTTCATTTTGTAATATTATATTCTTAACAAAAAATTACTTGGATAGAGATTACATTTGGATTATGTTGAAAAAGGAAAAATAAAAATGAAGTGTATAATGATATTACAATTTATATATCCTTCGAAGATGATGTTAAAATCTAACAATCAATTTTCAAAAAGACATAATGAGAACACAAAATAAATTGTAATATTTATTGTTATTATGATTGATCTGTTAGCATATTATTTATAACTTAACATTGGCAACAAATGAAATTGTAAAATTCTTATCTTTGTATCTGATAGTTGTTGTAACGATGTAGACAATCTAATGTTAAGGCAACATTGAATGAGTTTTTCTTATTTATAACGTTGTTACTAGAACAAGACATCTTTGATTAAACATATAAAACAATGTAATCGTGCTTGAAGAGTATATCAAGCCTCATCTACTTGATGGTTATTTTATTAATATTAAACTATTGTATATAAAGGGAGTAAAGATAAATTCCTTCGCATCATTTTTTATCCCTTAGAAATTTGAAATAAATCTTTTATTATGATGTAAACTTTTTTATAGTTATTTTTTACATGTTTACAAAGAAATAGAACACCTTAGTGACTTATTTGACATCAAATCAACCCAATTTTGTCTCGCTGCGAAACGCGGGTTACATCCTAGTTAGAAGTAAAGGAGGGTTCTTCTTTTGTACACAACCTGATAAGATCTATACATGAAGAAGCGGTGGCTTGTGCAAGGATTCCAAGTTTCTAAGTAAGCTGACAGATTTCATTTTCTGAAGAAAGAAGGGGTGTGGTCCCAAGGCAGGGCATACCCACAAAAATCATTCATCCAAATGGAAAAAGCTATAAGGACCAAAGCCTGAAGCTTTGGCAGGTTCGAGTAGCCTAGGTAATGCTGGTCTTGCATAAAGATCAATCACTCTAACCGGCCAAATTGCCCATAAAATGGCGAAAGGTTGCATGCAACCAGTATGGGAGGAAGAACACAAAAACAGCAAGGATGACCGAAAAGATGTGAAGCTCGAGAGATCCTACCAAGGAAACACCACTGTGACCTAAATGTCCTCGAGCACTTTCAAGTGAAGAAAAGGTGATCCAAATCCTATGGAGCTTCGGGAAAACAATGTCGACTTGTGGAAGGAGAAGATGAAGTTTTATTCCTTATAGCCCTAGAGCTCTCTTATACAGGAGAAAAGTTCTATGGGAAAATTACAAAAGATAGAATGGAGAAATAAACAAATATAAATAAATACCAAGAGATTTAAGAATATCAACACTCCCCCTCAAGCTGGAGCATATATGTCTATCATGCTCAGCTTGGAAAAATAACGGTGAAAATGACCCCTTGCAAGAGCTTTGGTAAACATGTCTGCAATCTGATCGTCTGAAGCAACATGAGAAGTGAAAATTAGCCCCTTTTAGATCAAATCACGAGTGCAGTGGCAATCTACTTCAATGTGTTTTGTTATCTCATGAAAGGCTGGATTGTTAACTATGAACAGTCCTGCCTAGTTATCACATTTGAGGTGCATAGGAAGATCCACATCATTTCTTTACTCCCTTGGGCCATAGCTCTATATTTGGATTCAGTGCTGGATCGAGCAATAACCCCGATTGACAGAACGTCCCACTACTGACACAAAAAGTTTGGTCTCGTCGCTTCGGTGAATCACTTGAGCCCGGTTTGTTTCTTACTTTTCCATGAAACCAGTGAGCTACCAACAAATACAATGAAGCCTGAGGTGGACTTCCTGTCCTTGGGACACCCAGCGTAATCCACATCTGCACATCCAGAAACAGTGAGAGACCTATCTCTTCTGAAAAGAAGACCCGCACCTGGAGAAGATTTCAGATATCTCAAATCATGCAAACTGCATCCATGTGAACCTGTCTGGGCTGCTCCATAAACTGGCTGACTCTGCTCACACCAAATGATATATCAGGACTGGTAATAGTAACATATAACAAATTCCCTACCAGCTCTTTGTATCTTCTTTTATTCACCTCTTCAAAGTCATCATCATAGAACATAGCATTAGGATCCATTAATGTAGTGGCAGGTATGCATCCTATCATGCTTGTCTCAGATAGAAGGTCAGTAACATACTTTCTTTGCGTCATAATCATACCCTTCTGATTTCGTGCAAACTCTCAGCCAATGAAGTAACATAGTGTGCCAAGGTCCTTGGTCACAAACTATTGTCCAAGGAAATCCTTAGTTGCCTGAATGCCCTGTTCATCGTTGTCAGTAACAATGATATCATTAATATAAACTAGAATGACAACGGTACCTTTCTGAGTTCTCTTAACAAAAAGAGAATGATCTGCAGTAGATCTGACAAACCCCTTATATTCAATCAACTCTGAGAGCTTCTGAAACCAAACCCTCGGACTCTGCTTAAGGCCATATATGGCCTTGTGAAGTCGGCACATCATATTGGACTCCCCGGCAGCATCAAACCCTGGTAGCTACTACATGTAAACTTCCTCCTGCAGATCGCCATACAAGAATGCATTCTTCATATCTAATTGGAAAAGCAGCCATTCACGTACCACATCAACAACAATAAGAATTCTCAGCGTAGAGTGACGTGCAACGGGAGAAAAGGTGTCTTAGTAATCCACCTCATAGCTTTGGGTGAACACACACACAACCAACCTGGCCTTATATTTATCCACAGTGCCATCAACTCAGTGTTTCACAGTAAACACCCACTTGCTGCCAACAACAGACGCACCTGGTGGAGCCTGTACAACACTCCATGTACCACGAGACTGTAAAGCTGCCATCTCCTCCTCCATGGCCAGACGCCACTGGCTACTCTCCAACACCTCCTGATAGGTCCGTGGTATTTCCACAACAGACAGTCCCACAACAAACCTCTGAAAATCCTTGGAAAGACGTTCCAAGGAAACATATGAAGCAAGGGGATGCATAGTGCATGCCCGCCTCTGCCTCCGTAGAGCAATAGGTATGTCCAGAACATCATTATTCGCAAAGATATATCATCCAAGCTTCAAAAAAAAGATATATCATCCAAGATCTCCTGTACCTCAGTCTGTACATGCAAATCACCAGTGCCATTGGAAGAACTCAAATGTTCAGAACATACCTCGAGCGTGCTGGATGATGGAGGAGGCACATGAGCACGGGATCGTCGTTGGTAAACCTGCGGATAGAAAGTAGGTGATTGTGAAGGTGGTGGTGGAGGAGGTGGCGGTACCGTAGAGCGTGGTGAAGACAATGTAATAGAGATCGGAGGTAGAGGCATATAGACCTCTTCTCCATCCTCTGAAAGAATGAGCTTGACACCTGTGGGAGAAAAAATACATAATGGACTAAAAGAAGGTGACATCTGGACTGACGTAGTACCTTCGTCGAACAGGGTCGAAGCAACGATATCCCTTTTGGGTCTTGGAATACCCAACAAACACACATTTGACATCTCTAGGAGAGAGCTTGTCAAGATCAGGAGACATCTGATGAACAAAAGCTACCAAACCAAAAACACGAGGCGTAAGAGGGAAAAGATCTGTCTCGGGAAACACAACCAAGAACAGTATCTTCTTCCCCAAAACTGAAGAGAGCATATGATTTACCAGGTAGCAAGCAGTTAGAATTGCATTCCCCCAGTACGAATGAGCGGCACAGCTCTGAATCAAAAGAGTTCTGGTAATATACAAAAGATGGCGGTGTTTTTGTTCAGCCACCCCATTCTGTTGGGAAGTATAAGACAAGGTTCAGGAAAGCGGTATGCGTATGCGTTCAGACAGGTCACTGAATAGCGATTAAGCGGTGTACGGGGGTAAATGCGGGGTATATATGGTTTTACGCGGTTTCCAAATTTTTATTTAAAAATAAATAAATATATACAAAATTGACTACAACTAAACTAAATTTATGTATAATCGTGGTCCAACACAAGATCTAAGAAAGATGACTTTCATATAGAGGTCAAAACAATCTATACCAATCAAATACAAATACTTCAATAGAAAAATTAGCACACATAATAATTGACAACAATCACCAAAATATGTAAGTATCTGAAAGAAAGTTGAAATTCAAAACAAATAACATTAGCAAAGTACTAATTAAAAGATGTGCTCATTGATCTATGAAAGGTACTTAATTTTCACTAACTTTATGATTTCTAGTTTTAATATTAATTGTGAAATCTAAATCCACTTTACACTTACGCTCAGCACTTAGAACTTTTCACCGTGAAGATAATATTAAATACATTTATTTCAGTCGTCATTGATAAAGAAAGAAAAATGCCATATCTAAAGGGGGGGAAATGATAAAAGATTCATTTCAATAAAGCAAACATTAGAACAAACATGTGAAACAACAATACTAAACTGAAATATGCATCGACGCATCAACCATATCCAGCAACCCTGTTAAGATCCGAAATCGGAAGCGGGTGCACGGCCTGCATATGCAGCTGCACAGCCCGCATATGCAGACCACATAAGTGCAAATGGCACTTAATGAAGGGCTTCATGTATGTGGCATGCTAGAGTATCCGCTCACGCATATGCGGCCGCTCAAACCGATTTTGTGAACACTGGTATACGCACAAGATGTCTGATGTTGAAAACCATGAGATCTAAGGAATTGGGAAAGCTGAGTACTGCAAAATTCTAGTGCATTATCTGAACGTATAAACTTGACTTTTGATGAAAAATATTCCTTATTTCATTAATAAAGGACTGAATAACAGGACTAGCATCGGACTTGTTCTTAAGAAGAAAGAACCAACACAACCTTGAAAACTCATCAACTGCAACAAAATAAAACCTATGTCCCTGATGATCTGGGACACGACTGGGACCCCAAATATCAAAATGAATTAACTCAAACAGACTATGACTACTCCAAACCTGATGACTCTGAAAAGTGGACCGATGATGCTTCCCAAGCTCGCAGGCCTCGCACTGAAAGGTAGAGCGAGGAGAAGTCTGTGGAAGAACGTGACACAGCTTTTGCAGAGGAAGATGACCAAATCGAAGATGCCATATATATGGAGAAACAGATCCAGTGCGAAGAGAAGAGGCACCAACATATGGAGATTGCACCAGTCTGTAGAGACCCCCTTTCTCACGACCAGATCCAATCACAATGCTCGTGAGTATATCCTGAAACACAAGAGCAAATGGATCAAATATGGCACGATAGTGTAAATCCTTGGTGATTTGACTAGTTGAAAGTAAATTCATAGAAAAATCGGGAGCGTAAAGGACATTCTGAAGCCTCATTGCAGGGGTCAACTGCACCTCCCCCTGACCGGCAATGGGAGAGTATGTCCCATCTGCTATCACAGCAGATCATCCAGGTTGAGTCGGACGGAAATCATTAAACTGGCCTCTGTCACCACAGAGATGATGAGATGCTCCTGAATCCATGATCCATTCTGACAAGTTTGCCATGTAACAACTAGTAAAGGCATATGTTATACCTGATGTAGACGTTAATGATGAGGCAGCTACCTCTGAGGATCCTGAAGGAGAGCTAGTTGACCTAGGAGTAGGCATAATCTCCCTGAGTCGCGCCACAAGTTCATCAAATCTCTGATCAGAAACATGTGATGGGCTCCCGACCTGTTGTGCCTGCTCTGTAACCCGAGCTGAAGCAAGAAACACACGCTTAGATTAGCAGGTTTCCTCAGAGTGGCAAGATCTGTGGCAGTAGGTGCACGGCTGACGGGGTCGACCACCCCCTCCTGTGCCACGGCAAGGACTCCCCCTACTACGATATAGTGTAGGGCTTCCCCTACCTCGAGACGCAGCCATAGCTGAATATGTCTGAGATTGTAAAGTATTACCAGAGAATATATATATATATAGTCTACTCAATCTGCGATATGCATCCTCCATCGAAGGTATGGTAGCATCAGTAAGAATCTGGGCTCGAGCAGCGTCGTACTCAGAATCAAGGGCTGCTAGAAAGACCCTAGTCATCACAGAGTCTCTGTATACCTTGAGCTGCTCTGGCGTAGTAGTCAAGGAATGTACCCATGTAGCTTCTCAAGCATACCCATCAAAGAAGTATAGAGGGTATGAAAGGGGCGACCATTCTGCTTTGATGTGAAGATATCGTGTTGAAGTTGTAGTATCTTCGACTCATTCTTCGCCGGATAGTATATAGCGAAGAGAATATCCCACATAGCCTTTGCAGTAGGCTGACTCAAAATATCATTAGCTATCTCTGTGGACACAGTCCCGGATAGCCACACACGTGCATATGCATCATCTGCCTCCCATGAGGCGTTTGTCCCAGTCTTGTCACGTGGCTCCTCCGTCGTGAGGATATGCTTCTTGCCATCGCATTGCATCAAACTCATGAACTGCATGGCCCATAGTTCATAGTTTGTTCCATCCATTTTGACAATGGGTGATGGACCTTTGAATGCACCCAGGGATGGAACGTCAGCTTTGTTGTCAGACATGATGACAACTATCTCCAAGACTGGGTCAGCAACAAGAAAGACATGCGCCTACACTCAGGGATCGCCATATCGCGATATATCATCGATATATCGGCGATATATCGGTATCGACAGGTCACCGATATATCGCCGATATGGACGATATCGGATATCGACAGGAGAAAATGCCTTGGTGGATACCGGGTTTCAGCGATATGCGTCGATATATCACCGATATATCGGCGATATATCGGTATCGACATTGTATCGAAACGATATCGATATCGATATTTCCTTCCTTGCCTACACTGACATACAGGAAGATGGTTGTGGGTGTAGACTCATACCACAACCTCTTCCATTCTTTTGAAGACTTCTTTGGGTAACTAGGGTATTTTTAAATAATGATGTCACACCCTAAGCACCCAAAAGCACGGCGTAAGAACCCTACGGGCGTCAGCGACACAGGAGGCAGGGATCACAGCCCTTACAGGCGGCGGCCCACACGGGTACACGATTACGAGTGGGCAGCGCAGACGCACACGGGCGACGGCGCGCACAGGCACGCAACAATGGGTGGGCGGCACGACGATGCGTGGTGTGGGCGGAGGCGCGTGGGGCGCGTGCTAGGGTTTTGTTGGGGGTAGGGCTCTAGGGTACAGGCTCCGATCTAGGACCGTCGCTCTGATACCATGTGGAAGGAGAAAATGAAGTTGTATTCCTCATAGCCCTAGAGCTCTCTTATATAGGAGAAAAGCTCTATGGGAAATTTACAAAAGATAGACCGGAGAAACAAACAAATATAAATAAATACCAAGAGAATATGAATCTCAACAGGCATCATGTATCACCATAGCTTTGCAAGTACTCGTCATATCCCTCCTAAGCAACCAGAGGAAGATCTTGATTGCGATGGGAAAGGAGGAGCAACAAATCAACTTGTAGTCCTATTAACTATCTTTGGGATTGGGCAAACCAGTAGATATAAAGGCCCAATAAGCCTAAATTAGCGAGAAGTCTCCGGGTCCTCAAACCCAGCAATCACAACCCACTGTATGACCACCTACCTCGAAAAGAATACCCAATAGACAAATAAACTCTAATGGCCGATGTATAGAGAAGCTTGAAAAGGTGTGGATCCAGGTCCCCACGGCCCATACCTCCGCCACCTTCACATCCTAATTCACAGCCAAAGCAAAGATCCCCAGATGTCATTCCCAGAACACACCTTCCTTGAACCAATTGTCTTTCCAAAACCTAAAAAAGTCACCACTCCCCAGTAGTGGCTATAAGAATGGCCCCATGCAAGGTGGAACATAGTAGATCCCATGCTAGAAGATGGAGAGTGATTTAATGAACCTCGTCTCCATGTCAAGCCTCGAGCCAACCCCAGAATTATTCCCTACTACTTCACATAAGAGGTCATCACAATAGGACGAGTGATTCCAAGCGATTGTGAATGCTAATTAGGAGTAGAGTGTTGCTTCGTGCTGGTCGGATGGGAACTGGATGCCTACTTTCTCTTCAAACTTCTCGGATCAACGCCTTGATGAATTTCTTGACTTGCTTGGATCCTTGCGCGATTCCGGGGGGGGAGGGGGTACTGTAGAGAACGGGGATCATTGGATCTGGCGTGAGGGACCCTTTTCTGTCAGGAAGGCGTATGGTGCGATTCGCAGGATGCCCCCCTCGAGTTCTGTGGCTCTGGTTAGGGATTGCAAGTTCTTTTGGGGTCTCGACCTCCCTGCGCGGATTGGCTTGTTTTTTTGGCTGTTCAGGCGACAAAGATTGATGATGAGAGATCGTTGTGCTAGCCTTATGGGCGTTGTATATGATAGGTGCCTCATGTGCGATGCTGAGATTGAGTCACTAGATCATCTGTTTTTTCGGTGCCAGAAGACGACCCCAATCTGGGGTGAGGCTGGCCTCGAATGGGCATGTACGACAGACATGCCCTCCTTTTGCAGCTCCGTGGTGGTGAACAGACTTCGACCTCGACGGGTTCTGCTGCAACCTCTTGCTATCATTTGGGCTATTTGGCTGGCAAGGAATGCACTACTCTTCTCTGGTCAAAGATTCTATAAGGAAAATGTTTGGGTGTACTCTGCAAGTTTAGTGGAGGATTGGGCCCTGTAGTTCCTGGAGGATTGGGTATAGTTCGATTTTCTGTACTTGTTCTTTATGCTTAATTTTTAATAATACTTTGGGGCGGACACCTTCAAGTGTTACCCCCTCTTTTGGCTTAAAAAAACTAGGAGTAGATGAGTGGACATGAAGGACACGGAGATAGCAGACAAAATAGATTGAATACGCACAAGCCTACCCTCCCTCCGTGAAAGACAAGAGGTCTTCCAACTAGCTAGCTTCCTTTCCAACTTCTCAATTAGTGAGGCCCAACCACGTTGTATAAGCATGCGACATGCCAAGGGCAGTCCCGGGTAAGAAAGTTGAAGACACCCAACAATCTAAGGGCTCTACTACAAGAAGACACCTTGATCTGGGAGAGCTCAAAGAGGACCAATCTAATTTGTTTATGTTGATCTTCAGGCCTAAAACCTTACCGGAAGAATCCAACACGATGGACATACTTCGAGCCTAATTAGACGCACCTTCAATAAGAGAGATCATATAATCAATGTAATGAAAATCTTAAATGGACATGCCAATGCATCTGTTATCGATGTACTACAGAAACTGCGGAAAGAGAACAAATAACTTCTCTATTCATGAGGCCATAGGGTTTTCTTATATAGGGAGAAGAAACCCTTGAGGGCAAATTACATAATTGAGAAGAAAAAATAGAAAATACAAAAAAGATGAGAAAAGATCAATATTTCTCTCAACACTCCCCCTCAAGATGGAACATATATGTTAATCATGTTAAGCTTGGAACAACACCTCTGGAACGGCCCTCTGGCTAGAGCCTTGGTGAAAACATATGTTGTTTACTCCCCCGAGCTGACGTGGGAAGTAGATATAATATTTTCGCAATTGTGTCACGTATATGGTGACAATCTACCTTAATGTGCTTAGTCCTCTGGATAGAGCATGTGTACGCCTCCACTTCTTGAGGGCAATGGGCAGATCAAGGTCCTTCGGACCATACGTGTCCTGTTGTCTGACTCTGACTTCTGACTCAACACTAGATCTAGCAACCACGATCTGCTTCTTGCTCTTCCATGACACCAAAGAGCTCCCTATGAACATTGCAAAGTCGGGGGTAGATTTCCTGTCATTGGGGCATGCGGCATACTCTGAGTCTACATATGTCGTGATGGCAAGGGATGTCCCTCTGCTAAAGAATAATCCAATACCTAGATAAGACCTCAGGTACCTCAAAATTATATGAACCAAATCCATGTATACATGTATTAGTTGCTTCATAAACTGGCTAACTTTACTCATAGCGAGATGTTTGTACTGGTAGTAGTTAAATAGAGGAGCGTCTCGACAAGCTCCATGTATCTTCTCATGTTCACCTCCTCAGTATCATCATTTTTTTCGAAAGTAGGAAGGGTGGCACCATGAGATGGGATCCACCACAATATATTTAACTTAAGAAGTTAAATTACAACTCACCAGGTTGTATAAAGGGTTGTACAATGTTTAAAAGCATTTTCAGAATAACAACGTTGTCAACAAAATGTAAATTCAATTCTAGCACATCATATCGCCCATATAATTGCAAAGGGATGTGTATTGTCCGTTTGTGAATTACCACAAACCGACCGAATGGAGGCCCAGAAAAGCATGCTATTTTCCGCATTATCCAATGAATTCATGCAAAGTTCCACATCTGTGCTGAGATGCCACATTTGAAAAAAAGATGGTCTAAGTCTTCATCTTTTGTGCCACATCTTTCGCATGGTCCTCAACATTCAAAATCTTGTCATGCCGCTCCTTGGTAAGAATGCGTCCATGCCGAGAAAGCCACAAGATTTTTACTCGAAGAGGTATTTTACTTTTCCATATAATATTGGTGTCTTGGATGAAGTCACCACTCAACTGATCCCTATCATCCACGAGTAGTCAGTACACATTTTTCACGGAAAATCTCTCAGCCGCCCATTTGAAGTGATCTTTTCCTAATGATGACCCTTCCACGTTATTCAACTCTTGTTGCATTTTAAAAAATTCCTCTATCCTTTGTTCTGAGATATCCGCAGTAAAAATTGGTGACCACATACCCTAAGACCAAGCATGTTGGACGAGTATATTCCGATCATCTGCAATGTGAAAAGCCTTTGAAAGCACTCCCCGAGCGCACCATCACCCGTCCAATCATCTAACCAGAAGTAAAACTCCCCTCGACAAGCACACGATGCAACATATTTGATATCTCACGTAGACCTTTCCTAATCCCAAGCCACGAAGATGATGGGAGACGAAGCTTAGATGTTGTCAATGATCTATACCATAAACTTTCTGTTAGAGTATTTGGAGCATGCGTCACTTATGTAATAGGTGGGTAAATGGATCCCTCCAGGGTCCATTTACCCCACCACTGAGTTTAGTCCCATACCGCCTAGTGGTGGGACTTGGAGGCCCTGTGCAAGCTATATAAGGACCCCCAGGCCTCCTGTAACAGATGAGAAAGTTCAATAGAATATCCGCCCCTTAGAGGGCTTCTCCCGTGGTTTCATCCCGCTCCTCACGGAGTAGGGTTCCACGTAAAAAATCCCGCTGTTATTTATTTTATTTATCTTTTCCATGTTTACGCTTCCGCTTCCGATTTTCTAAACAATAAAAAGCCGTACGCACTATTCAAAAAAAAAACCGAAAGCCGAGAGAGAGAGAGGAAGGGGCCGCGTGTTCTTAAAACAATAAAAAAAAAGGCGCGTACACATACAAAAGCCGTACGCACTATTCAAAAAAAAAAACTTGTGTTTCGAAAAAAAAAGGCGCGTACATCACAAAAGCCGTACGCATGGTTAAAAAAAAAAAAACTTTGAAAGAGTCGCATACAAAGAAAAGTCGTATGCATTTTTATATATATTAAAAAAATCGAAGCAAATAACCGAAAAGAAATATATATATATATATATATATATTGCATGAAAAGCCGAAAAAAATGTAACGGCTTATTAATGTTTTTAATTTCTCCCCACGTTTTTATTACATTCATTATTGTCTTCTCCCAACGTGGTCAAACAATGTCATTCCGACCAGTATGGGAGAAAGGGGGAGTATATGTAGAGTCACAGGTCTTGTTCTAAGATTCAGATATCAGATTTTGCAGACCGGTCAGATATTCAGACTCTACAAATTTCAGATTCAGACTCGACGATGACGCATGCCAATCATTTGTCATTCTTGTTGGTCAGCCAGAGCTTTCATGTGAGCCATAGGGACTCCATAGCAGAGGACTATTCCCTATGCCATTAAGGGCAAGGGTTTTCATGTGGTATCATAGGGACTCCACAGTAGAGTACCATTCTCTGAGCCAGATAGACACTCCAGCCCCGTTCGTCCTCCTCACATGCACGCCATGAGAAGCAACGTCCTCGACTGCAGCAGCTGTGCGCGTTGGGTTGATATTGTCTGTAGTGTCATGTATTGTGAGTTGAGTTTCTTCCTGTTTGTCCAAGCTGAGCATTGCATGCTCCAGCTTGAGGGGGAGTGTTAGAGTATTTGGAGCATGCGTCACTTATGTAATAGGTGGGTAAATGGATCCCTCCAGGGTCCATTTACCCCACCACTGAGTTTAGTCCCATACCGCCTAGTGGTGGGACTTGGAGGCCCTGTGCAAGCTATATAAGGACCCCCAGGCCTCCTGTAACAGATGAGAAAGTTCAATAGAATATCCGCCCCTTAGAGGGCTTCTCCCGTGGTTTCATCCCGCTCCTCACGGAGTAGGGTTCCACGTAAAAAATCCCGCTGTTATTTATTTTATTTATCTTTTCCATGTTTACGCTTCCGCTTCCGATTTTCTAACACTTTCCTCATCAGTCGGCAAACTATATCTTCCAAGTTACCCCAAAATCAGACCACCCACTTTGCGATCAAGGCCTTGTTCACGTCTTCCACTCTATGTACCCCCGGCCCGCCTCTCTTCTTTGTGGTGGTGATTAGGTCCCAATTAGTCAAGGGATTTTTACCCAGCAGACCATGTAAACGTTTTAAAATGCCTCTACGACCTTTTGCACAACGTAATTACCCCATCGACCCTGTAAATTACCACAAGAACTCCCACGGGCTTAAAACATATTACCTGGAGGGTTTATGGGGTAAGAGTTGGCAAGTTTACGGGGTCGAGAGGGAAATTAGGTTGTTTCAAAGGTCGTGGAGGTGATTGGCAAAGTTTATAGGGTCTAACGGGTAAAAATCCCATTAATCAAGTGGAACCCCTTTTTTCCTGATTTCCATCTGTCCAGAAGAATCTATGCATCAAAGCTTCCATCCTCTTTCGAATGCCCATGGGCATCAAACGGGTTGAACAGAAAAAAATGGGGATTGCAGACAATATATGTTTCATCGAAATCAGTTTGCCTCCACTGGATAGGGTCATCACTTTCCAGTCCGCCATTTCGCTCTCCAATCTGTCTAGAACCGTTCTCCAATTTGCCACCCTAAGCTTGCATGCCATGAGAGGTAGCCCTAAATAAGTTATAGGAAACTCACCAATTGGACATTGTAGCGCCTCCCTCACCCCATAAACCTCTGCTAATGATAGTCAGTAGGTATGAACACTGACTTCTCCCTATTTAATTCATACCAGAGATGTCGCCAAAAATCTCCATAATTTGGGCGACCCTTAACACCTGCCTTGGTCCATCATCCAAGAAAAATATAGTATCATCCGCATATTGTAGTATTGGAATAGAAATGTCATACTTGTGGTATCCAGTGCACCACCCATTCTCTGTATACAATGTCACCATAACTGCCAAAGCATATGCAACAATGATAAACAGGAGAGGGGACAAAGGGCACCCTTGGTACACTCCCCATTATGGCTGGAAGAAACCTCCTTCTAGACGACCATTAACTAGCACCGCATATAACGTTGTAGTAATGCACCACTTAGTCCAGGAGATCTACTCTTCAGGAAAACCTCTCTTTCGCAAAGAGACCCACAGAAACCACCAATCAACACGGCCATACACCTTAGAGAAGTCCACCTTCTATACCAACGCCTTCTATTTGTTCCTCTTCCAATCTAAAACCATCTCAGAAGCCATCACAAGGCCATCCGCCGTGTTCCTACCAAGTACAAAGGCAAACTGCTCCGGAGAGATAGTGTCTCCAATCATGTTGCGAAGGCGACTAGCAAGAACCTTGACAACAATGAGGTAAATTGCATTGGATAGTGCAATTAGCAAGAAGTCTTCCACTCTAGCAGGTGTCTCCCTCTTCGGCAATAAAAAAAATGCGAGCCTTGTTGAGACGCTCAAAGCCATGGTTCTCTCTACTGAATTCATGTACCACTGCAAGAAGATCATCCCTACTCACATCCCAGAACTCAAAATAGAAAAAGATCGAAAAACCATCCGAACCCGGAGCTCCATCTGCATTGAGTCCAAAAATCGCCCTTCTAATCTCGACCACAGAGAACGTCGCAGTCAACTCTCTAGCATAATCTAGTGAGATGTTTCGTACTCCTTTACCCAGCCAACCCCACCCCGCCCGGCTAGCTCTCTTGCTTGTCCTCATGAAATGTGACCGAAGAGCATGCCCAACATTTCGATTCCCACGAACTTGCGGCACGTCCATAGTGATATCATGGATAAAGTTCCTCCCCCATCTTCCGCACACCATGGTATGGAAGAATCATGTATTTGCATTCCCCTCCCTTAGCCACCGTTGTCGGGACCTTTGTCTCCATTCTATCTCCATCTTCTATCCTTCAACTCCACCTCATTGAGGAACCCGTTCCTAGCCTCAATCTCCGTTACCAGTAACACCAGTTCATCCTCCAGCCTATCCAACCTTGGGATTTCTTCCAGAGTTTTCTGCTTTTTGCCATGATGTTGTTCCGTTGTCATTTTGTTAACTCCATAAGAAATAGTCGAAGTCTCGTCAATTTTGTGGTCATCTTCATTGTAGCAGTTCCCTCTATCGTGCATCCATGCCAGAAGTCCTTGACAGCATCTCGGAACCCCTCTTCCAGCATGCAACCTCATTTGAACTTGAAAAAGGATCTCAGTCTAGTGTCTTCTCCCAAGGACCATATCAGCGGAGTATGGTCAGAGTGTGCCCTAGGAAAATCCCATGCTCTAGCCAGCAGAAAAATATTCAATACCTCACTGGAGATTAGAAAGCGATCAATCCTTGACCTTGATCTCGAGTTCCTCTAGGTATATTTGCACCTTGCATCGTCAACTTTCAACAACCCCAACTCACAAATCAGGAGAGAAAGTTACCGAGAGTTCGCATCAGCTCCACCACGAAGTCTCGACCTGTCTTCAGGTTTCAGTGTTTTATTAAAATCACGACAAATTATCCATGGGTCTGACGGAAAGGAGGGGTGAATTATTCAGAGTTCGTCCAACATCTCTGAAATTTCTGAAGACCTCATCGGACCATATACATTCATTACTACAAACAAGACGTCATCAGCTATAAGTCTCAAGGGAACCGAGAGAGAATGTCTGCCTTTAAACTCCTCTAATTCCAACGGGAATTTATCCTCGCTCCAGCCCAAGGCAATCTCGTCTGACGCTCCAGTAGACTCAATTGCATTAAAGCTTGTAAGCGAAGTGTATCCAATCTTCTTCCAAACGAACTCACTGTTTTGGGAGATCTTGTTTTCTTAAAGCACCGCAACATCAACCCTAGCCTCCTTCATCAAATCGTGTACTCCTACCTTGCTTCTCCAGCCTACCAAGGCCCCTCACATTCAGGTGATTATATTCATAAGGCAAATTTGGACCCCTCATGTTGCGGCGGAATCACCCCTAAGCATGCTACCAAATCTTTCTCCACATACGCCCAGCTCGGTATATTTCCCTTTTCCATTTCAGTGGACCAAAGCCTACCTTCCACCTCTCCCGACTGCAAAGGAAAAGGAGCAATTCCGACCACGGTGGAGTATGAACCTTGCCCCTACGATGAGGAACCACATCCCTTTGAGTTCCATGAACCCACGTCGAACCCAGCAGCCTCCAATGCACATCGCCGTGCATTTCCCTCGCCTCTGCTCTGTAAGAAAATAAGAATGCAAAGAAAATATCAAAGAAATAGATAAAACTTAAGGAATACCGGGATTTTAACATGGAATCTCACTCCCTAAGGAGCGGGATAAAACCACAAGAGAACGCCTTAAAGGGTTAATGTATGCATTGTACTTTCTCATAGGATACAGGAGGTCTGGGGCTTCTTATAGAGCCTCCACAGACCCTCCAAGTCCCACCACTGGTAGATGTGGGACTAAACTATGGATGTAGTAAATGGATCTTGGAAGGGTCCATTTACCCATCTTACATGATAATGACGCATACTCTAACACTCCCCCACAAGCTGAGCATGCAATGCTCAGCTTGGACAAACAGAAAGAAATTCCAAACTCACACTACAAGACACTATAGACAATATCAACTCAACGCGCACAAATATCACAAACTCACACTACAAGACACTACAGACAATATCAACTCAATGCGCACAAATGTCAGTTGTTGTCACGGACGTTGCTTCTCATGACGTGCAAGTGATGAGGATAAACGGGCTGAACTGTGAGTTGAACTGAATCTCCTCGTCGGAGAGCAAGTGCTCTGCATTGTGCTTGTCAGCGTCACTACAATTGAAATGAATCTCCACTTGGAGAACTCTAGCTTGCCATAATAATGTGGACAACTGCTCTCTGAAGGGCCAAACTGGAAAAGTCGTGGTAACATCCTCATCGGAGTCCACGGTCGCTAGAGAATGGAGTCTGAAAGTCTTCTAATCGGAGAACTGGAACTCTCCCATATTGGCTCAAAGAATGGAATCTCTACTTTAGAGTCCATATGAAACCACATAAAAACCCTAGCCCACATGGCAAAGGGAATGAGATCTCTATCCCTATGGATCACATGAAAACTTTGACCAAACAACAAAAAACATGGACCACAAAAACAATGATCGCATCCATGTGCGAATCAACCTGAAGCTCGAAATCTGAACGTCGAGTCTGAAATCTGAACGGGCATCTGGACTGGAATCTGAACGAGCATTTGGACTGAAGAATATGAACTCTGACTCCGAACTAGGATCTGAATCATCAGAGTGATGATGATGTATGATGTCGTAGAACTCCACATTATACTCCCCCTTTCTCTCATACTTGTCAGAAAATAATGGCGTCGGCCAAGTTGGGAGAAGACCTGAAGATGGGGGGAAACATGAATCACATAAGCCGTATCAATTTCTATTTTTTTAACGGCTTTTCTTCTCTCCCGTTTTTTTTGCAATTTTTTTGCGTATGATTTTTTTGTGCGCGCCCCTCTCTTTGAAAAAACTTGCTTCTTTATTGTCTTTCTTTTTTTAAAGTTCGGTCCAATTGGGCCTAAATAATCGCACACCCCCACTTTTGGGTAACTCACGGCCCAACTGGGCTTGAATATTGCAGCCCATGATAAATAAAAAAGGGGCCATCGGGTACCCCCTTCTACAAGTTGAAGAAAATAGGGTTCATCGATGAGGAGCCCTATCTCTCGAGAGATGTTGTCGCCACCTCCGAGATGCTGGAGATGTGATGCTGGGGCGACAATGGGGCAGCACGACGGGCTGAAGCACCTGGTGCTCCACCGCCTGGAGCTTCTTTAATGGGGAGTCGCACCATGAGAGGAGCATCTTTTCCGTGTGGAGGCGTTGCCTGGAGCACGAAGGGGCTCGCCTGGAGGAATAGCTCGTCTGTGAGGTCTGGGACTACGAGAAGGAGGAGGGAGCGTCGCCTCCGCCTGGGCGAGAAGAACAGTGGAGATCTTGCACGATGATAGGATGTCACCTAGAGATGCAAGGGCTATTGCCACCTTCTTCGATTTTTTAACGATCCTGGGGAGGTGCTGCTACATCAACCGTGCGAGATGCACCATGTTGGAGCCTCTTCGACTTGCTGTTGGTGGTTCTTCAATTCAAGGGCGCCACCGCTGCTTAGCTGAAGATGCGAAAATCACCGCTTGTTATTGTCGCGTTGAACACCTTGAATCTAGGGTTTTGAATGAATTGTGCCTAGATTGAAATAGTCGTTGGAAGCAATATGGCGTTGTGAGATCGCCCCCCCTTTGTGGTCATCGTTGCATGTTGTCTATTGCGGCTAGGGATGTGTTCGCTGCTGGAATCGGGGCTTGCGCAATGGAGATCGCTGCCTTGCGACGTCCTGGAATCTGGAAAGCGATCTGGGTTGTTATCATGTGCTTGAACAGATCTGATCAAACGAATCTTGATCTTAGAAAACTAGGGTTTCAAGAAACCCCTAAAACTGAAACTTGAACTTGGAACGATCTTGAACAATGGAAAAAAATAATCTTCAAGAACAAATTTCAAAAATCAACCAAGAACGACCTGCTCTGATACCATGTTAGAAAATAAGAATGCGGAAGCGAATATCAGAGAAATAGATAAAACTTGAGGAACACCGGGATTTTAACGTGGAATTCTACTCCCTAAGGATCGGGATGGAACCACAGGAGAACGCCTCAAAGGGCTGATGTATGCATTGCACTTTCTCATCTGATACAGGAGGTCTAGGGCTTCTTATATAGCATCCACAGACCCTCCAAGTCCCACTACTGGTAGATGTGGGACTAAACTATTGATGTGGTAAATGGATCTTGGAAGGGTCCATTTACCCATCTTACAAGATAATAATGCATACTCTAACACACTCCAATGCGCCTTTTCGCAAATAATTCTTCCAACCCTACCCCCGAGTCAGCACGAGCTGTAAGCGGCCTTCGAAGGCACTCCGACCACCTGGAAGAAGCCCCCTCCAGAACCTCGATAGGATTTTGGAAGGAAGATTCCAGGACCCGATCCAGAGAGAGAAAAGTCATGTTTTGAAGTCTCGTACCTGACCTTTGTCTTAGAGCACCGTTTAAACTCAGTATCGGGTCCGTCCCTAACAGGAGTAGGTCCACTTTACCTATCTCGTGGGTCAGTCTAACTCTAGCCCCCTCCATCAATTTGGATTTAGAATTGGATCTCGCACGCTTAGTATCCCGAACCGGATCTTGAGGGGGGAACCATTTGCCTCGATAACACCAAGGGGGCGTCCATCCATCTGTAATCTTCCCCGTTTAAGTTTTTCGAAAAAAAGCTCTGCAAAGGTCAGTGTCGGTTGATCTTCCCCTTGTAACAATTGTTTACCTTCTGCAAATGACATGATCCGCCTCGGCGACGTAGCCATGCCCTCTGACTGCAACGACGTTGCAGCTCCGCCAACCTTCGGCTGGGTTGAGTCCCTAAAAACGATTGTCGTGGTGTCAGCCTCAACGATCTCCAGGATAAGCGGAAGTCCCCCTATCGAGCTCCTCAAGACCACGGGGAGATAAGCCATGATCTCTTCCGCCCATCACGAACACATCAATCAGTTGGTTGTGTCTGAGGCCATCAGATAGCACCCTTATGACCTTGTTAATCAACGCCAAGGTGTCCCTAATCTTCTCCAAGCCACAATGCAACAATGACAACCCCCTCACCTTGAGTATTCGAGGCACATGTCCGTAGAGTGTGTTAGAAAATCGGAAGCGGAAGCGGAATGATAAAACAGAGCATGAATCAAGAAAGATAGAACATGGGAACACCATGATTTTACGTGGAACCCTACTCCGTGAGGAGCGGGATGAAACCACGGGAGAAGCCCTCAAAGGGGTGTGTTTTCTATTGCTTTTTCTCAATGGATACAGGAGGTCTGGGGCTCCTTATATAGCCTCTCCAGAGCCTCCAAGTCCCACCGTTGGACGATGTGGGACTAAACACTAGATGGGGTAAATGGATCTCCTCTAGGATCCATTTACCCTGCTACAACACAATAGGCGCATACAACTTATACTCCAACACTCCCCCTCAAGCTGGAGCATGCAATGCTCAGCTTGGACTACCAGAAAGAAACTCAACTCAACGCTACAAGACACTACGGAACAATATCAACCCATCGCGCACATTGTTGTAGTCGAGGACGTTGCCTCTCATGCCGTGCAGATGAGGAGGATGAACGGGCTGGAGTGTGAGTCGACTGAAGACTCGGAATCTGACCATCGAGTCTGAACTGCGCCTGAAGTCTCTTCGTCGGAGAACTGAGTCTCTCCCATCTGGCTCAGAGAATGGTGCACTGCTCTGGTGTACCTATGATACCACATGAAAACCCTTGCCCTCAATGGCATAGGGAATGGTCCTCTGCTTTGGAGTCCCTATGGCTCACATGAAAACTCTGGCCTGACAACAAGAAGAATGATGGGGACCTCGAACAAATGATGGCAACACATCTGCTCATCTGAAAGGAAGACCGCATCCATGTGCGTGTCTGAAACTGGAGACTCAGAAATATCTGATGTCGAGTCTGAAACTGGATCTGAACCGTAGAGTCTGGAATCTGAATGGCTTGTAATATGAAGTCTGAAGAATCTGGAAAAACTGACAAACTGGCCTGTGACTCTACACATACTCCCCCTTTCTCCCATACTTGTCGGAAAATGTCATCGACAAAGTTGGGAGAAGACAAGAAAAAATGGGGTAAATAAACATGAAACTTGCGTACGGCTTTTTCCAAAAAAAAATTAAATTTTTTTTACTTGCGTACGGCTTTTTGTATCGTGTACGTGCCTCTTTTTCTTCTTCTTTTTCTTTCCTCCTTTCTTTTTTTTTAATAACATTTTTTTGAAATACACGGCCAAAAATGACCCAACTACAACACCCCCCTTTTTCTAATAAAAATAGACTCCAGCCCTTGCGTTGAATAAAAATAAGCCCTATTTAGGCCCCTCTACCCTTTAGGGTTCCCAACACGGGAACCCAATTCTCCGACGCCGCCGCAGCTGTGTGGAACGACTGGAGTCCCGCCTGGGCATCGCGCAGGGGAAGTGGGAGAGGATCTTCAGCTCTGGAATCTTTTGTCGCGCGCCGCCGTTGGAGAGGGAGCACTGCCAACGCGGGGTCGAGGGGAGCGCCGCCAGCGCGGGGTCGAGTTGGAGATGGATTCGCTGGAGGGGCAGCACCGCTTGATGCGCGAGGGGAATCTCTCGCCGCCGATGATGGTAAGCCTCTGGAGACCGAGGTGCCGCCGATGATTCTGGAACTGGAGGGGCAGCGCGATGGGGCTCGACTTGCGCCTTGCTGGGAAATGGTGCCGCCGCGCGAGTGCTGGAGGGTTCCAACCTGAAGGGCTGAGCGGGGATCCGATCTGAAGGTGCTCGACGGTGAAACTGCTGCCTGGAAGTTGCGCTGCGGCTGAAGAGGAGCTCGAGCGGCCATCGATCAGCCGTCGCATGTCGATGAAGAACCCATTGTTAGGGTTAAGGTTTTCTGCAGCGGCAACCGAGGGAAGAGACGACGCCAGGACTCGATTGGGCATGCTCGGGGATTGATCAGTCGCACCAACTGGATTGAGACTGCGAGAAGGAGGAGGGATCGCCGCCTGTGCGATCTGGAAATGTTGGATGCGACCCTTCGCTTGGAGATTTGGAGAAGACGACATAGAAATTCCAGAAAATAAGGTTTCATGAAACCCAAACAAAAACAACTCTTCAACAGATCTCGAATAATTTACATAACAACAAATCTCGAATAAATCAAGAACATAAAACCGCGAGAATCGAACCTGCTCTGATACCATGTTAGAAAATCGGAAGCGGAAGCGGAATGATAAAACAGAGCATGAATCAAGAAAGATAGAACATGGGAACACCATGATTTTACGTGGAACCCTACTCCGTGAGGAGCAGGATGAAACCACGGGAGAAGCCCTCAAAGAGGCGTGTTTTCTATTGCTTTTTCTCAACGGATACAGAAGGTCTGGGGCTCCTTATATAGCCTCTCCAGAGCCTCCAAGTCCCACTGTTGGACGATGTGGGACTAAACACTAGATGGGGTAAATGGATCTCCTCCAGGATCTATTTACCCTTCTACAACACAATAGGCACATACAACTTATACTCCAACAGAGTGCACCATATCTAGATCGTAGTCTTCTCCAGTGCAATTTCACATTTGTTGTGTTGTTGAAATCTAAAATCCTCTTCATTTCATCCGCCAGCAAACCTCTGGCACAGATCGTCGAGCCGTATAAACATGAGACATCTCCCGTAAAGGTAGCACGAATGGCAAGGCTAATGTTCGTCATGGCTTCCAACAAGCAGTTCTCAGCACTTCAACCCGCACCCCCGGGATTAGATCGTTCTCACCTTTTTGCATCGTATTCTCCCGAATAATAGGTCGTTATTGCTTCGCACTAGGGTAGAAGAACCGGCAATGACCGACTTGCCACATGCGAAGCACCTAATCGGATCTCTGCACTCCCTTGCCCAGTGGTCGAGGCCACCGCAGCGAAGGAACCCATTGTTGCTCTTCCTCTTCTCTGATCTTGTAGCCAGATTCACCTTCCGATCCTCTCTCTTGATCTCATTCACGAAAGCAGTCGCGCGTAGTGGTCATCGTCGTCATTCGAACGACCGATCAACCATCTTGTCCCTTACGAATCCCCCTCATTTCCTTTTCTCGGTATGTTATATTCCCCAGAATCCTCAGTATCATCATCATATAGCTTCACGTTGTGATCCATGGGAGTAGTAGCATATCTGTAATCTGCCATGTCATGTACGAGTGCATGGCCTTGTAATCCATGGCATACTGCATGTATTGATGGTTATTGATCCTTATGAGTATCCCAAGACGAGGATAAGCAACACTAGAGCTAGTACTACGAGGGGCACGACGAGGCTGCGAAGTACTGGCTTGAGATCCTCAGGATGACGATGGCGGTATAGGAGAAGATCTCTGCAGAGGAGGAGGGTCTGGAGGAGGAGGCGCGAGCGCGTACTCAAGAAAGAAACCAAAACTGTCACCACCAAAAAAGATGCCATGGCTCTGCTCGAGTTGGCTACCTTGGTAGTTCTCATCGTTGTAGTTGTTATATCATCCATACCCACTGTAACCATATCCATATGATGGAGGTGTATACGCTAGAGGAGGAGGTCCAGGAGGAGGAGCATGAAAATATTTAGGGAAGATGCCAAATGATCTCTCATCTTGTGATGATCCATATTCAGGGAAGACGTCAAAAGGTCAGCATTTGTACCAAGATTGTTCTTGTACTGGTACTTGGGATTGAAGTAATAAGTTGGACATAAACAAGGGCAATTCTCATATTTTAATCCATCTAAAGTACTATAAAAAATGAATTTATTTATTTATTTATTTATTTACTACATAATACATACTAGCCTTGTGAAGAGGATGTGAGAGCATCTTAGACCAATGCTCGTCTATGATGTCCAACCATGTTTTGAATCCCTTCCCAATTACTTCTCTGACCTTCTCTCTCATGCAGAGCATTGCCTCATAGATCACTCCCAAAGTGGGCTTCTTGTCATCGTCTACGATCCGCAATGCAGAATAACTAAATCCATTATCTTCGTGACTCGAGTCACATCATCCCAAAAGTAGAGATCATCGATCAATGTCTCCACTTTCCATCCTCCTTCAGTTCGAGCTTCGGGTATCTCAAACCATTCACCTTAGCAACACGGTCTTCAATCTTGTCTTGTGTTGTTTGAGGCTTTGTAACACTATAAAATTGGTTGCAAAGTGTGTCATGCCAGGCTTCATCAGCTCACCATTGCACATCCGCCTCATTAAAGCCAGCACTTTGGATTGATTGTAAATGAATGTGGTGATCGTTTGTACTTGCTCCACCACCTTTGAGCTAAGTTTCCTCTTACTGAAGTCCTTTAAAATAAAATCAATACAATGTGCAGTACACGATATCCGAAAAATGATGTAGTTGCTAGACTTCATTATTGTTTCACTTGCTTCTTGAAGCTGCTGCCATTATCTGTGACAATCTGGACAATGTTCTCTTTCCCAACATCCTTGATTACATCCTTCATCAACTTCAGCATGTACTTGTTGTCCTTTACATATTCAGATGCATCAACATATTTCAAAAAATGGTCTTTCAAATGCAGTAAACGAGGAAGTTGATGGTCTACTTCCTTGTGCAGCTAGTCCATCCATGGCCATCTCCTCCTCAGCTCGAAGATGTACTCATTCATCTCCTCCTTCTCCATCCCGAGATACTTGTTCATTATCTCCTTGGATGTGGGAGGCTTCACTCACGTTCCCGTTGCGATGATCTCATCAGTGGCATGCTGCAAAAAAAGGCCCGCTAGCAACGTTGGCCGCAATGCTCTCCCCAAAGAAGAGTTTGCTAATGGCCTTGCCCACTCTCCCGTGCATTGGTGAACATCCCCTTCACCGTCTTCTGCCTCGGATCCTTGCTTAGCGTATGCAAGGCTCGCTCCTCATTAAGAATGGTCCCAATCCCTTCACCTTGTGTTTTTTGGTGGGTGATGGTACCAGTGCACCTCCAGAATTACTCCCACTGCCACTGGCACGATAGAAGTTGCCACGTGCACCACTGAATTCTCTTCTCTCAAACTCGCTCCTCATAGATTCTTTTGTTGCCCTCCTATATGCCCTCCTCTCCGGTGTGATCTGAATATCAGTGGGGTAGACAAAGTCATTGTCATCTAAATCGAAGAGGACATTGAACTCTTTCTCGAACATGAATTCTTTGAATTGTTCATCTCTTCTGGACCTCCCCACATCTTTGTCCTTCTTCCCCTCAAGTTAGCCTTCACCAAGTCCCTCACATCTCTAGGACAACGCGTGCACTTGACAACATTCTTGTTGTTGCCAACAAGATGGTGCTTTAGACTCGTAATCCCCCTTCCTCCCAACTTCTTCCCACAGAAGTTATACGGTGGTTTTGATTTGTTCTCATTTAGAGTGGTGGCATACCTCCAACCAATCTCTCCACTGTCCAACTGATCACCAGAATCAGATCCTGAACCTGAGTGTGAACCCATGATGTTGATTACTGATTACTGAAGCTTGAAATCTACAAAGAAATTACCCAACAAACATTCGTGAGACATATGAGGACAATAATAAATTATTTGCTGATTATTTTTAGTTTTCATTTTCGGATTTATTATATTTATTATTTATAACATGCTTAATATATGTAAAGTCTTAGATATTTAATGTTTGACATACTATCAATGTAGAGATATTTATGTAGTCGATGTATTGTTTATCATATTTTATTTTCTTGGTTGCTAATTATGTAATTTATCCATGGGTTTCTCTATATAAGAGAGTCTAGGTTCTTTGGAATAATAGAATAACTCTTTCCACCAACATGGTATCAGAGCCAAACCCCTAAAACCCTAAACCCTCTCACCGCCGCCCCTCCTCCCTCTCACCGACGATGTCGCTTCCTCTCCCCGACGCTGTCGCCCCCCACCCCCTCCCGCCACCCACCTCCCTTCTCTCTCTTTGCCACCTCGCAGCCTCCCGCCGGCACCTCTCCTCCCGCCAGCCCCTCTCCTCCTGCCGGCCCCTCCCACCGGCACCTGCCCTAGTCGGCCTTTACTGCAGCCGCCTCCTCCGCCATCTCAATGGATTTGAGTGCGTAAAGTCTACATACGCACTCAAATCCTATGAAGTTTATGTAGACACTTGTCTTTTGGTCCACAAATCCTAGTTCTTCATCTCCGGTGATATGGCAGAAAACAAAGTCGATATGCCCTCCATAAGTAAGTTCAAAGGTCCCGCGTCAATAGTCAAGATGGATGGGACGAACTATGAGTTCTGGGCTATGCAGTTTATGAGCCTCGTGAAGTCAAACGGTAAGAAGCACATTCTTACCAAGGAATGATGATTCTTACCAAGGAACGTGAGCCTAAAAAAAGAGCCGGTAGAGAAAACTGTGATTTATGCCTCATGGGAGGCTGATGATTCATATGCCAGGGTCTGGCTCTCAAGCACGTTATCGATGGAGATTGCTAATGATGTTCTCCATCAGCCCACCCCTAAGGCGATGTGGGACATACTGGTGGCAACATATTCGCAAGTGCGAAATGAGACGAAGATGTTACAGCTCCAGCACGACATTTTCTCCATGAAGCAGAATGGACGGCCATTGCATTCCTTGTATACATCCCTACGGGGGATGTTTGAGAAACTCTACAGTACTATCCCTCTCACGGCCACCACCCAACAGTAGAGGACTTTTAGGAATGCTACCATGGTAGGGGTCCTGCTTGTGGCCCTTGATCCTGAATATAATGCTGCCCGATCACAGATATTTGCCGATGCTACCATTCCTCCTATGGAGGAATTCTAACAAAGGCTTAGCCGCATCTCCGTCTCGTCCAGTGCTTCTACTCCACCACCCTTGGTGATGGATGCGTCCCGAGGGAGAGGTAGTCCGTCTTCATTCCGTAGCCGTGGACCTCGTGGTCGAGGTTCTCGTTTTCGCCAACCATGCACTTTTTGGCATCGTGCAGGCCATGTTGAGGATACATGCTATTCTAAGCATGGGTTTCCAGCATCAGCGCGAGTAGCCGAGCATGTTGCATCTCCATCGGTATCTACTTCGGATCAGAGGTTCGAGGATCTCGTTGCGAGATTGCACGATAGTATGCCTACTGTATCTACAGATTCTCCAGGAGGTTCTTCGGATATTGCTACTTCAGCGTCTGCCAGTACTTCTGCCTCTACTAGCACCTCAGGTAGTGCTTGTGCTTTTCCATCATGTCATAGTTCAGATGTCTCAGATTGGATTATGGACACTGGTGCAACACATCATCTTTGTCGCGACAGAGATAGACTCACGTCATACAGGGAGATTCCACCAGGACGGTCAGTGGTAATAGCCATGGGACTTATTTACCCATTATTGGACAGGGAGAGATTAACTTGTCGTCTTCCACGCATTTACAGAATGTTCTACATGCCCCTGATTTTTCGATGAACTTATTGTCTATTAATCAGCTGCACTGTCGTGCTATATTTGACCCATCTTCTCTTATATTTTAGGACATCCTAACGTGCAAGGTGATTGGTTGTGGCTCTGAGCAGGATGGTCTCTATCGTCTGGTCCAGAATTCCTATGCTGGTGTCTCCTCTTATTCAGCCGGATCAATCTCTCAGTATACATGGCATCTACGCTTTGGTCACCTCCCGCTTCAGAAGATGTGTCATCTCTTGTCTCAGATTTCTCCTAGTCTTCCTTTCGGTGTGAAGCCTATCAGTTGGGAAAGCACCATCGAGCTAGCTTCCCTAGTCGTTAGTGTCGGAGCAGTAGCTCCCCGTTTGAATTACTTCATGTCGATATTTGGGGTTCGAGTCATGTTCCTAATCACCAGGGACACAGGTTTTATCTTGTAGTCGTTGATGTCGTGGGTATTTCTATTAAAGAACAAATCTGAAGCAGGGGATGTTATTAGAAATCTTATAATTGAAGTGAAAAATATTTTTTCCTCCCATGTGAAATATGTTCGTACGGACAATGCTTTGGAATTTTGCACTCGGTCTCTCTCATATATTTTTCGTCAAGAGGTATTATTCATCAAACCACTTTTACATACACTTCTCAGCAAAATGGAGTCGCAGAGAGAAAACATCGCCATCTCCTTGATATTACTCGAACCCTGCTTATCCAGAGTTGTGCACCTATTTCTTTTTGGGGAGATGCAGTCCTTACAGCCTGTTACCTGGTGAATCGTATGCCCTCCTCCGTACTTGGTGAGAAAATTCCTCTTTCTGTTGTTTTTCCCGACAAGGAATTATTCTCACTTACCCCTCGTGTTTTTGGTGTTGTTGCTTTTGTTAACCAGTTGTCTCCTGGACTTGACAAGCTCTCACCTAGGGTTGTCAGTGTGTCTTTGTGGGTTACTCTCAGATTCAGAAGGGATACCGTTGTTATGATCCTGTAAATAGGAAATACTTTGTCAGTGCTGATGTTACATTTTTTGAGACTGTTATGTACTTCACACCTGTAGGTGATAGGTTGGTCTCATCCACTTCTAATGACGAGGTTTATGTTCCTCCTCCTCCTATTCTGAGTCCACCAACGTACGTCCCCGTCCCCGTTGTCACGCCAACATCATCCCCACCACCACCCCCGCCACCACCAAAACCACATGCCTCGCCATTACCTAAATATTATGAACGTCGATCGGGTCCTGCTCATGCTGCACGCCAATTATCCAGTGCACCTCAAGCATGTTCAGATGTTATTACTAGTGATGGGTCGGATAGTGTGCATGTGCAGGGTTCATCATTGCAAAAGGAATGTGAACCGGCGAGTTCAGTGGTTGATGATCTGGATGTCCCTATTGCTATGTGGAAGCAGAAACGTACATGTGCATCATATCCCCTTACTTCCCAGGTTTCCTTTCATTGTTTGACATGGGACTTTCGAAGGTTTGTTGTGGCTTTGTCTTCCATGGAGATACCACGGAATTATCAGGATGCTTTGAAGATTGACTGTTGACGTTCTGCTATGGAGGAGGAAATGGCTGCCCTATAGTCACATGGTACAATGAGCTTGGTTCCTGCTCCACCAGGAGCGTCCGTTGTTAGCTGCAAATGAGTATTTAGAGTTAAGTATCATGCAAATGGTAGTCTTGACCGTTACAAGGAAAGGCTAGTGGCGCGAGGCTTCACTCAGACATATGGCGTGGATTATATGGATACCTTCTCTCCAGTTGCTCGTCATTCCACTCTTTGTATTCTTCTGTCTGTTGTTGTGGAACGCGACTGGCCCTTGTTTCAACTTGATGTTAAGAATGCATTATTATATGGTGACCTGCAGGAAGAAGTCTACATGCAGCAGCCCCCAGTGTTTGCTGCTAAGAGGGAGAATTATATGGTGTGTAGACTTCATAAGGCAATATATGGCTTTAAACAGAGCCCAAGGGCGTGGTTTCAGAAGCTTTCCCATCTAATTGAGCAACAAGGATTCAAGAGATCAAATGTGGATCACTCGTTGTTCATCTAGAAGACTCCTAGAGTACGGTTGTTATCATGGTGTATGTTGATGATATTTTGGTTACAGGAGATGATGCTCAGGGGGATAAAGATGGCAAAAGTATTTTTGGGCCAGTATGTTACAAAGGATCTGGTTACTCTATGATATTTTCTGGGGTTAGAGTTTGCCAGGAATGCGCAGGACCTTGTGATGACCCAAAGGAAATATATTACATATTTGCTTGTTGAAACGGGTATGGCTGGGTGTAGACCCGCAAGTACTCCTATGGATCCAAGCATGAAATTATATGATAATGATACCGAGGAAGTTGACAGGAGAAGGTATAGAGAAATGGTGGGTAAGCTTCTTTACATTACTATAACTCGACCTAATATTGCCTTTGCAGTCAGTCGAGTGAGCCAGTTCATTGAACAACCGAGACAGATACATATGGATGTCATATATGTGATACTAAGGTATCTAAAGTCGTCTCCAGGCACAGTATTGTTGTTTAAAAGGGAAATAAATTTATCTATTTCGGCATGTGCGGAGGCGGATTATGCAGGATGCCCTAAGGATCGGAAGTCTACTTCGGACTTTGCAATTTTGTAGGCAGCTCTCTGGTTTCTTGGAAAAGCAAGAAACAAATTGTTGTGGCTAGATCTAGTGTTGAATCTGAATATAGGGCCATGGCACAAGCATGTACGGAGATGATGAGGGTCAGAGCTGTACTAGACAACTTGCATATAGATGTACCTCTACCCATGCAGCTAAAGTGCAATAATCAAGCTGCATTGTTCATTGCCAATAATCCTGCCTTTCATGAAAGAACAAAACATATTGAGGTAGACTGCCACTACACTAGAGATATGATCCAGAAGGGCATGATTTCTACTTCACATGTTAGTTCAGGGGAGTAGACTGCCGATATTTTCACCAAGCCATTGCTCAGAGGACCATTCCAGAAGTGTACTTCCAAGCTGAGCATGATTGATATCTATGCTCCATCTTGAGGGGGAGTGTAGAGATATTTATGTAGTTGGTGTACTGCTTATCATATTTTTATTTTCTTGGTTGCTACTTATGTAATTTACCCATGGGTTTTCTCTATATAAGAGAGCCTAGGGTTCTTTGGAATAATCGAATAGCTCTTTCCACCAACAATCAACATATTATCTGTATTTCAATGTTTCGATTTCCAAGAAAAAACATCATAAATCTAGAGTTGAGATGACAAATTTTGATGACAAACCACACATGGGACACAAAACACGGAAATAAATTATAAATTTAATGTTTAATTCATGGAATTAATTAATTATCAATTTTTAGTTAACATAAAGCACTCTAAAATCTTGTTTTCTATGTCTAGAACATGATATCTGAGTTTATTCATTCAAAACTTAACTTAGTTTAACAACATAACTCAAAAATCCCAAATTAATTCCACCAATATCTCACTAAATACTTCAAATCTTACAAAAAAATCAAGAATATGCATTACCTAACAAATAGGAACAAAACATTTAAGCAAGGAAGGAAATATCGATATCGATATCGTTTCGATACAATGTCGATACCGATATATCGCCAATATATCGGCGATATATCGACGCATATCGCCGAAACCCGGTATCCATTAGGCATTTTCTCCTGTCGATACCAGATATCGTCCATATCGGGGATATATCGGTGACCTGTCGATACTGATATATCGCCGATATATCGACGATATATCGCGATATGGCAATCCCTGCATTTAAGAAATTTCACTATTTCAACATCAAATTTGGAGTAG
Organism: Ottelia alismoides; assembly: GCA_037367405.1. Taxonomy (NCBI): domain Eukaryota; kingdom Viridiplantae; phylum Streptophyta; class Magnoliopsida; order Alismatales; family Hydrocharitaceae; genus Ottelia; species Ottelia alismoides. The sequence goes on along the minus strand of JAZKJV010005388.1, from coordinate 154,646 downwards.
ATCTAGAGCTTACCTCAAAGAAGGAAGGAGATTTGGAGAAGAGTTTCCAGCAAACCTCGAGCAAAATAGGCGATATTGGGCGAAATGGGATCGATTACAGTGGAAATATGACCTGGAAGATTCTCTGTATCGGTGATATATCACTGACACACGATATATTGGCGATATATCGGTCTCATATTGCTGATACCCGAGAAAACGAAAGTAAGGCTGATATCGATATCCCTATCTCACTGATATTGATATATCGACGATATGTCACTGATATATCTAGGGGTGCTAATCGAATCAAATGCATTCGAATCCACCAGGATTATGATTCAATTCATTATAAAAATTTCGAATCCGAACTCGAATCGAATTTCAAACGAATTTACTAGCTTAAATTCGGATTCAATTCATTTTGAGTTTCGAAATTCGTTTTATTTCGAATTTGAAATGTCTATTGATGATTTAGAGCTTATATAAATAATATTTTGAGAAGAATAATATAATATAATATTTTATTGTATTATTCTAATTTTGAAAGTATATTACTAAGATAAGATGAAAAAGGTATAAAATTAAGGAAAATATCAAACCAATACAATACAATAAATAAAAGTATCTAATTTTTACAATTATTATGTGTCCTTTACAATCTAAATATACTCTTTTTTCTATGATGAAGGAATGTATACATACAGTATAATTATATGAGCCTATCAAAGAGATAGAATATCATTGATGAAAAAGTTGAACACATTATAATTACCATTGCATGTTAAAGCAAGACAAGATCAAACTTATATAAAAATTTGATACAATTAATATTATTATTTGAAAATAATGAGGATCGTAAAAAATAAAGTAGAAAGATAAAACCTCTTCATCAAGTGTAGGATCTTCAATATCAAAAAACTAAACCATGAAAATGGAATATACGAATTTTGATGCATAAAGGAACAACTTACGTTATGGTGAGAAGAACTTGTATATTATTAATGTGATGATAAATGTCGCCTTGACAATGATTTTTTTTAATAACACGAGGGTGACCTCCCGAGATGGGATTCACCACGTTAAGTATATATTAATATATAAAAAAATGTACATTATCCGGTGGCCCAGAACAGATATAGAGAGTTACAGTGGGGGAGTACATTCTCAGGATAGAACCTTTGATTTTTAAAAATGAGATCATTCCTCCCAATCCAAATGACCCAAAGCACTGCAAAAGGGAGAGCGCAGTCATTTGTTGAATTCCCTCCCACGGACCTCACTGTCCTCCAAAATTCTACAGCACCTCCTGGCGACACCCATGGTGTTCCAACCTCCTTCCATACTCAAAGCCTTGACAATGATAACTATCATAGATTACTATGCAAGGAAAATCAAAACAACAAAAAAGCAAATGAGATATATCTAGATAAATTTCGAATAATGACAAATGTTATGAGGAACTCGAAGTAACAAAACCATCATTTTCACGTGCTAGGAGAAAGACCACATAATCTACCATGGGTTTTTATGATCTTTGGTAGATAATGAAAGGGGGAATGGAAATAGCAGTGTAAGGAATGCGGGAACATGAAAATAAATGTATGGGTGAACCGGTGAGGATTTAGAATAACAATACTAAATATTTTATCTTTCCTATTAGATTTTATAACTAATATTTTTTACTCTTTTTATACTCAATATTTCGTCCTTAACTAATAGGATTATACATACATATATGCCTATTAAATTGGGTATGGTTTAGAGTGCTTTGTTTCCACTTAATGTCTCAAAATTTCTGAATAGCATGCTAAGATTTTTTTTGAGGCTAAAAAAAAAGGGGGATGCACTCGTTGGTGCTCGCCCCAATTATATATTAACAAAAACGGAAAAGGCGAGAGATACTTACAGGGGGGAGATGGGAAAGAAGGACGCAGAAGGAGATTAGTAATACAAAAGAGACACTCGGCAAAGAAATGCCGTCACACCACTAAGTACAGTAGTCGGATATAAGTCTATTAGCCAAAATGCTAACGTTCTCCCTATAGAATCGCATGCCCGAGAAGATAGCCCCATTCCTTGCACGCCAAATGGACCATAGCCGCGCGATAGGGCCCAAAACATCAGCTCTGGCCCTCGACCTGTTCGACCAAAGCATGTCGCAAAAGTCTTCAATATTGTCCGCACGAGCCCAAGCCACGTCGTCCCAGACCCCCGCAACCAAGATACATCGAAAGAACAGATGATCGGCAGTTTCATCGACATCACAGCAGATATGGCAAGTGATGTTAGTCTGGGGAAAGAACTTGGCGCACCGATCCCGGGTCATCAAACGCCGTTGACGAAGTAACCATAAGAAGATGGCAATGCGCTCCGGCAAGCGCAACCCCCAGAAGAAAGCATAGTCGCGCACGAGGGGGGAAGACAAAGCAGGCGGGGGAGAGAGCAAAGCCCTGTAAGCCTTGCGAGTGGAAAAAGCCCCGTCCTTCCAACGCCAATGGTCCCGCTGAACAGAAGGGGAAGCCGCAGAGTTGAGAGCCTCCATCATCGAGGCGAAATCAGCCACCCGCTGATCAGATAGATTCCCAAAGAACCGAGGGCACCAATAGCCGTCAGACCAACATTCCGCGACAGTTGTGAGCCTATTCGATGCAAGCGCAAACAATCTCGGAAAGCGCACCTGAAGGGGGCCTCCCCCCAACCAGTCGTCCAGCCAAAACTTGAAAGATTCCCCCGTCCCAAGAACCGGGGTGAATAGCGCAAGATTCCTCCGCAAAGTAGATGAGACACTGCGCCAGAAATGGGAAGAATGGAATTGCAAGGCCCCCCGCTGCAGCTCAAACCAGTCGCTGCCCAAAAGCACCCGAAGGATGTTGCAGAAAAAAGAGTCGTCCTTGCCCCAGATTTTACTCACCCATTTTAGAAGTAGGGCGTCGTTAACGAGATCCAAGCTCCGGACGCCAAGCCCACCGGAACGCTTAGGCATGGTCACCACATCCCAAGCGACCAGATGCATCCCCCTACCGCAACCGTCCGAACGACCCCATAAGAAGCGACGCATACACCTCTCCAGGCGTAAGCGGATCCCCACAGGCATTCTACGCACCGAGAGGAAATAAACCGGAATAGAAGAAAGGACTTAGATGTTTTGTATAATCGATGCATGAAGGAGCCACATCTCTAACTCATACTATATTTTGCAATCAAACCACTTGAACTTAGTTATAAAGAGGAAAGGAAAGAAATCGGGTCTCATTGGGGTAGGGGCTAATGTTGCATATACACGTCACACATTGACAAGTCATGTCGGTGTAGCGTAGGAGTATGGAAATCATAGCGGTGAATGTTGCACATGATAAATCATATCAATGAAGCCTAGATATGATTAGAAGTTTAAAATTAACCACTTAATCATTGTAGTAAGCTGGTTTGAGAATATCTTTAGTTACTTGTACATGTTTTGCTTAGTGATTCAATGCAAAAGCTAAATCTTTCGATGTAAATTAAATTTAGTAAATTTTTAATACATATTCTGTTAGAAAATCGGAAGCGGAAGCGTAACATGGAAAAAGATAATAAACAATAATAAGAACGCGGGATTTTACGTGGAACCCTACTCCGTGAGGAGCGGGATGAAACCACGGGAGAAGCCCTCAAAAGGGCATGCTATGCATTGCTTTTTCTCAATGGATACAGGAGGTCTGGGGCTCCTTATATAGCCTCTCCAGAGCCTCCAAGTCCCACCGTTAGACGATGTGGGATTAAACACTGAATGGGGTAAATGGATCTCATCCAGGATCCATTTACCCTGCTACAACTCAATAGGCGCATACAACTTATGCTCCTACACTCCCCCTCAAGCTGGAGCATGCAATGCTCAGCTTGGACAAACAGACAGAAACTCAACTCAACGCTACAAGACACTACGGACAATATCAACCCAACGCGCACATTGCTGCAGTCGAGGACGTTGCTTCTCATGCCGTGCAGGTGAGGAGGACGAACAGGCTGGAGTGTGAGTCAACTGAAGACTCGGAACCTGACCATCGAGTCTGAACTTGCGCCTGAAGTCTCCTCGTCGGAGAACTGGGTCTCTCCCATTTGGCTCAGAGAATGGTATACTGCTCTGGTGTACCTATGATACCACATGAAAACCCTTGCCCTCAAGGGAATGGTCCTCTGCTCTGGAGTCCCTATGGCTCACATGAAAACTCTGTCCTGACAACAAGAAGAATGATGGGGACCTCTGACATTGATGGCAACATATGCTCATCTGAAAATGACCGCACACTTGTGCGTGTGTGTCTGAAACTGAGGACTCGGAACATCAATTGTCGAGTCTGAAACCGAACTGTAGAGTCTGATCATCTGACTGGTCTGGAGACTGATATCTGGATCTGGAATCTGGATCAAAACCTGTGACTCTACATATATACTCCCCCTTTCTCCCATACTTGTCGAAAATTGACATCGACAAAGTTGGGAGAAGACAAGATAAATAAGGGGTAAACAAAACATGAAATTTGCGGCTTTCATCATTTTTTTAAAATAAGCCGTCACATTTTTTCTCGAATTTTTTTTGAAACACATTTTTTTTAAGTCGTTGACATTTTTTTTCTCGACTTTCCATCCTCTTTTTTTTAAGTCGTTTCACTCTTTTTTTTCGGCTTTAAAAAATTGCGTACGGCTCTTCTTTTGTATGCGCCTTTTCTCAAAAAAAAAATTTTACAAATAATGATTCTCTTTTTTTTAGACATGCCAACTCCCCCTCCTGTTTTTTTTAAATTGTTCATCGTGGACTCTCTCAACAGTCCCTGCAATATACATTTTTTTTATAAAATGGAGCCCACTACTTTAGGGTTCCCAACACGGGAACCCCATTTCACTGCCGCCGCTGCTAGAGAAAGGGGCGCACTATTGCTCGCCGCCTGGAGCACGCGCGGAGGAGATGGCCGCGCAAGGGGCTTCGCCCGCCTGCTGGGAGCGGCTTCTTCGCCGCCTGGGCTCGATGCCTGGTAGCCGCTGATGATGGCGGATGGGTGGGGGGGCCACGCACCAGCCGCCGCCGAGAGAAACGCCTACGAGCGAGGCATGGAGGAGGGGGGGTTCCGCCAGGAGGAATCGGGGAGGGATACGATCTGGAGAATCGGCTGCCAGTAGCAGGAGGAGAGCAAGAGCGCCTGTGCGCATGCGCGCTTTGGAGGAAAACCGCTCTGGGGACTTCTGGGCAGCGGATGTTCACGGATGTTCTGGCCAGGGGAACAACCGCCTGGAGAACAACGTTCGAGGAGGCCAGAGTAAGGCTCGCATCGGGGACGGGGTCGTTTGGAGATGCTCGAGGGATGCGAGATGTGAGATGCTCGAGGACTGCTGGGCGCTTGGGGTTGTGCGTACTCCGATCTGAGTACTTCTGGAAGCGAGAGCGCCTGGCGGCGTTAGGGAATGGATCCCAGCAGTCACACCTGGCTCCAGGGATCATCTTCGGCCGGGGATCATCAGCTGGGACAGAAATGCAACCTCCGTTTGGAGGTTTTCTCGAGGAGCACAAAGATGCAGGAGCCGCCTGGTGCTAGAAAGGGGTTTCGCTCGTGGGGGCAAAACCCTAGAGGAGGGCTTGGACGGCAGAAAATAGGGTTTCAAAAATGAAACCCTAGAACATAACTCCAGCCGTAGAACAAGAATGATATGAAAATAAAAAAATCTCAAACACGAATGACAGATCTTCAATATAACACTAAATCTCGAATATATTACAAACAACATAAAAAATCCTCGAGAATCGACCCGCTCTGATACCATGTTAGAAAATCGGAAGCGGAAGCGTAACATGGAAAAAGATAATAAACAATAATAAGAACGCGAGATTTTACGTGGAACCCTACTCCGTGAGGAGCGGGATGAAACCACGGGAGAAGCCCTCAAAGGGGCATGCTATGCATTGCTTTTTCTCAATGGATACAGGAGGTCTGGGGCTCCTTATATAGCCTCTCCAGAGCCTCCAAGTCCCACCGTTAGACGATGTGGGACTAAACACTGAATGGGGTAAATGGATCTCCTCCAGGATCCATTTACCCTGCTACAACTCAATAGGCGCATACAACTTATGCTCCAACATATTCATATATTCTTTTCTATGTCTATTTACTTACACATGTCACCTATTGTTATAATTATACTATAATTCCTTGTACAAGAATATTCAGAAAAGGCCTAATCAACCTAGAGTGGTTGTTACATGTATGTATTATATGCATGTATATATATGTATTGTGTGTGTATATATATAAATACACTGACACATATATACACATATGTATGTATTTAAATACCGAATCGAATCGAATTATTATCGAACGAATTCAGGTTAATTTAGATTCGATTCATTTGGGAATCGAATCCACAAGTTAAATTCAAATTCAATTCATTTGATTTCGAATCGAACTTTTTTCGAATTTTTATCGAACGAATCCTAATCGAATTCGAATGATTCAATTCAATTAGCAGCCCTAGATAATATCGTGATATTTCCTACCATGTTAATTGCAAATCAAAAATCAATGATGCCATATATTTTACAGGTCGAGATGCCCCTTACACCTGACCGTGCAAGGATGTGGTGACCCTCAATTGGGTTGGAGTTAGGACATCCAGATTGGGCAGTGGTCGCTTAGTACGCAGGTCTAGGATCCCAGTCCCTTCCCCGATTTTATTGCGAGCTCGCAATTTTCCGGCTTCCCTGGGATCCACGTGTTTTCCGTTTGACCAGTTCTGTTGACCATGAGTTTTGTTAGGGTCCTAGGCTGGAGGACCTTTGATTTTTTGTCGAGCTTCTTTAGCCCGTTCCTATACCAGTTCGGCAGAAGTACAGTGACTCGGACCTAGTCTCTCCCACCCGTCTCAGGGGCGTAGTTGGAGTTTTTCCTAGCCTCCCCTGGACCGCCCTTCCATTGGCGAAGCGAGACGGATGAGTCCCTAAAGGGGCTTCTTCACCGCTTAAGTTTGTTACTGTTCCGCCAGTAGATTTTGACGAGGAAAAGACCATGATATGGAAATTATCAACAATCATCTATATCTCAATAAGATCTATCACTACATCCTACAATTGACATCAATGAAAATACGTAACATAAATCTAGATCTCTTTCTCTGACATCATCTCATAATCAGTAAATGAATTGCTAAGCATTGATCTTGAGATATAGTGAATGAAAAAGGGATTAATAGACCGAGTAGTGAGATAACTTTCTTTCCATGCAAGTAGTTAAATTGTTATATGAAGTCATTATATGCTACTTGCTTCCTTTTGTAACCACTAAAACTCTTGTTTATTTTTAATATTTGATGTTTGTACTTAACATTTGTTGACGTCTCTTTAACCCTAACATGGATGGCAGGGAAGGCATATGCGACACAATAGTTGGTTAGTAGGACTCTTAGCTTTTAGTGTTCATACGATGATTACTTTTGACGTACGCGGGACAACCTTGTATAGACATCTATATTTCTATTATGTTTACTTTCTCTTCTGCCATATTTTTGGGGATTTAATGAGATGTTTCTTTGGTGACATGTGCCCTAATGTGGTTGTTATATCATTGTGAATGTTATTCAAATCGCGAAAAATTTCCCATACTTTTTAGTAACTTGATGTGATCAAGGGAGAATTAAATAATCTGAATACCGTGTAAACGGGTATCCCAGATCCCGAGGCGCCACAAAGGACTTTTATATAGTATCCTCTTGTTTTTATGTCTATCAATCATTAACAAAATTATCAGAAACTTGCATTATCTTAGACAAGCAAAACAAAAAAATAGGTTGTCAATATATTCACAATTGTTCGTGGACTGGGTTAATGTATAGCAATGTGTTAGCTTCTTCCTGGAGCACCAACACCCTCTATCAATCTACATCTTGCGTAAACCTAACAATATTGCACCTAACAGGTAACAAAAAAATATATCAAGGATCATTCACAAATCAATATCTTGTGGATATTGATATTAATTGCAATACAAAAAATGGAGCACATGGGAGTCTTGCTATTGGTTGCTAGGGGAAACCTCAACCTTTTAGATTATAACGGGAACAAACCAAGACATCACGAGCCGGTGTCTTAAACAAATTGAAAAACAATGCAACAACAACAAGAAAGTCTTTTCCCACAATTAAGCAAGATCGGCTACATGGATTTTCTGGCTCCATTCAGATCCATTTTGGATCATTCTCGAGCTTAAATCCAAATAACTAAAATAATGCCGATGAAAAAAATAACTTCACTTGAAAAAAACACCAACAACAAAATTCACTGTTTAATAAACGGGTGAGAATATAAAATAGAAAAGGCATGGAAATGATACCAGAACTTACCATTGGCTTGGAGTTCTTCAAGGGAGGCGCAGCTTCCTATTGAATCTGGAAGGGACTGCATTTTGTTGTCAGAAATATTTAGCAGGGTCAACTGCATCACCAGATCCACAAAAGGAGGTCCTACAGTTAAATTTGTGTTCAACAAAATGACCGCAAATCTTTAAGAATTTCAAGCACACAGTGCAACAGTATTCAGATAGCAATAGCACCACTCGTTTATAAAAAATGTATGCCTTTTATCTATTGAAAGATACAAAGATGAAATCTTCGCAGCTGAAATATGGCCACTTGCAAACTGGTTTACGAAACAGGATTGGGGATGACAAAAAATGACTATGCATTCCATTAATTGTTGAACACCATTTGGCCACTAGCTAGTTAATATAAACAGGATTAGATAAAATCAAATAACAGGAATATGCATGCATTCAATAAATTGTTTAACAGCATTTGTCCACTTGCTGTGAACAGACTAATTTATCTCATTACTGCATATACTAATCCAACATGGCATGATCAACCGGCTGAACTGGACTACCACTTTTATTTCAAAAAAAAAAGATTATGCCGATTTCATTATCGAACTGTACCTGGTCCCTCAATTACTTGTATCATTTAGGTATTAAGATTGTACTATTAAATTTTTTACAGAGGTATTGGCTGGTGAAATGCAGCTATTCCTAATTCTTAGCTATTAATAGTAGCCATCTTAGTAGTTCCAGATAACAACGAAAAAACGTCTCTTAAAAAGTTATATGACAACATAAGACAGCCTCCATTGGGATTTTCAAGATGATTATTGGTATTTGGGCAAACACAATAATGCAACCATTCCTAATTCTTGTCAACTACTATTAATAAACAGGAATGGATGCAATTATTTACCAGTACTTATGGTTAACAGCGTTTATCATTTCTACCAGTAATCGTTCCAAGTTTTACCAAATCCAGAGGCAATTGCAAACATATGGAAATCAGTAGAACACTCACATTGTGCAACTCGCCCACGGTGTCGGGCATGGATGTCAATAGATTTCCCTTGACAGACAACTGCTCAAGCCTAACCAGCAAGCCCACTGAGCAAAATAGTTACCAAAATAAGCTAGATAGAGAGGCGTATCAGATTTAAATGGAGAGGCATCCACTAAATCAAACCACAGTATAAGAAACCGAACTACATGGTGGTATACATCGAACAATTACCACTTTAGCTAGGTGCCTGCAGCTCCTTCTATGTGTGGCATTGGGATGTGTCAAGCAGGCTTGTGGTTTATTGCTTGCAGCCTTACCACATATTATAAAAAGTTTTCACGACAACAGCGAAACATTATTATATTAAAATTTAAAATAAATAAGAAAAACGTACGATTGAAAATATAATTGTCCAATCAAGCAAAAGGAAGCAAAACAATTGTAATGAACCCAAAATCTAAGACGCCCACTTGGGATAAAAAAATCCCAACTGCCACTGCCTGAAATAAAGACCAGCCATATTATTTTTTAGGAAAAAATGGGGCTGCCCCGCCCCATTTTTTCCGCAAATTTTTTTTATTTTTTTGGAAAAATATCACCATGTATATTCATCCCAATATCCCTCCTATATGTCATTCGAATTTCATCAGAAACAGAGACTCGTACGACCTCCATCTAGACAGTCATTTTTTAACGGTCGCAGGATTTTTTAAATCGACTCCATCTGGATGGAGGCCGTATGAGTCTCTGTTTCTGACGAAATTTGAATGGCATATAGGAGAGATATATAGATGAATATACATGGTGAAATTTTTCAAAAAAAAATAAAAAAATGCGGGAAAAATGAGGCGGGGCAGCCATGTTGGCTGCCCGCAAGGGGCAGCCCCATCAAACCCTATTTTTTATGTGATGGATACATCACTCTCCACCCATATGATCTGATTTCCATGAACCCAATGATTAAATATCCGTGGTGTTAATCAATTAATATATCCTTCAAGTAAAATTGTCAGGCTCCTCACACTACTTACAAGATTCTTCTAAAGCATTTCCTTATGATATGTGCCTCTCACTCACCGAGGAGATCAACCATTCAATTCCCTGGAAATTGAATCCTCTAGAAAATGAGCCTCCCATATAAAATATTCTACATCTTATTCTTGACTCGTGTAGATGCAACAGTAGTATTGCCAATGAAGTCTCCATGACAAACAAAAATAACAAAAAAAAATAAACGAACATTTAAATAAGATGGACTATTTTATAAGGGTAGTGTTTAGTACATCTGTACCCACTTAATGGCCTAGTGGTAGTACAGTGTGTCTACCACACAAAAGACCAGGGTTCAAATCCCACTCTTGCAGGGGTTGCGTTAGGTAGTCGACGGCCAGCGTAAAAAATAGTCGAATCTTTCAACATGGATTTGAGCAAGAATCCATGTAGCCGACCCTACTTATAGTGGGAGAAGGCTTAGTACTTTTTTTTAGTGTTTAGTACATCTATTATTATTTTTTTGAGTGAAAAAGGGAGAATGCCAGATTGTGCTGCCCTCGACAAATAGTGCACAAAAGGTTACGGAACCGACTCCGGAAGAGCCTTGGTGTGAATACAAGATTCACCCCACAAATCTTTTCTATGGAAAATAACTACATTACATGCAAGCTAGAGGGCCCAGATGACGGCCAATGGTCTAAGTTGCTCGCTAAATGACAGAAATTGAGCGGCATGCAAGGATGCCCAAAAAATACCCATAGAGGATACGTCCAACCAATCAAGTAATGCCTATTATCACACCCTCCCAGCCAGATGGCATGAAAAAAACAGATGCTCAACATCTTTATAAAATTGTCACTACAAAAAAATGCAATTCACATCTGCAACAGCGACTAACTGAGCCCTGTGTGCCTTCATCATGATCCAGAGCTAACGATCCCTTGTGATCACTCTTGTCAATAGTTGCAGAAAATTTCGCTCATCAAACAGAGAAAACCTCATTCCATGCAGAAAGGTGGGTGCTCAGAGGGAAAAGATAGGAAGGGTGGATCGAGTGGTATATAGTGAGTTTCAAGTCCATCTTCTTACTTAATCATATATGCCTCACAAGCCCGAAAAAGATCTTAATCATGAGTGGTGCCTTAGAACACCATATTAGCTTGCAATCCTTCTGCATGCATCCTAGATCGAAGGTGGGCCAGGATACAACACCTTTTGTTAACTGAAAATCCACCATCACTACAGCACTCTCTCCCAACCAAGTAGCTGCAAACTATCCCGAGATCCTCAGATATGCACAAAAATTCATGCAAACTCTAGTCAGAATAAACAAAGACGAAAACAAGACACCAAGTACCATCCTTTCATGCTTCCATCACTGCTTGATCATGATTTGCTGCTAAAGTGAAAGGCCTCGATAAGCAGTCACAAGCAGGACATCTCCCATCCAATCATCAGTCTAAAATTAAAAGTTGGAACCATCACCCAAAACATGCTGCAAACTCCAAGAATATCCAAAAGAACCGAGTAAATCTCCTTCCAAAAAAAGTCGGAGAGCGGATACCCCATGGATCGGTGGAAGAACTGAGGTGATATCATATTTTTTTCTCACTAATCATAAAAGATCATTGTCCTTACCTAAGGTCTACAAGCCCACTTCGCCAAGAGAACCTCATTCATCACATCCAACCTCAAGATACCCAAGCCTTCATCATCCACGGGCTGCAACAAAGTATTCCAATCAACGAAAGAAATATGCCATGATACATAAGAATTGTTGCAATAGTCACCCAACTAGATCGATTAGTCAGTCTGACTATGCTATTCAATGGAGTGATTTAATAGAATAACTTCGACCAACTATTCAACCTGAATGATGAAATAATTATATATTATTATTATGTATTTTGGTTTCTCGTGCTTTTCTTTAATGTAAAGTATAACTTAAAGGTACACAATTTGAGTGTGACTCAATTAATACTTTTTTCTTGTTAATTAATGCCCAGACATGTATAAATATATAAAATTGTATGTATTGGACATAATTTCTATATCAAAATAAATTAAAAATTTTTAACTTGATATTTTTTTATCGATCACATGGATACCGTTTATTTTTTATTCAGTGGCCATCTGACTGAATATCGAATACTGACTTTTGCAACAAACCCAAGTAAGAGCAAGAGAATGTTATCATTGTCACCTCGAGATGATCACTAACTCTCATAGGATGAACCCTAGTGGAGATGAAGAACACAAAAATTGCTGAAAGAACCGCCTTCAGGAGCACAAGACAACTCCCACAGGAGATGCTCCCTGACAAGAAATTGTTGCTTATAATTTTGAATATAATTTGTATGCCATCCCTATGTGATGGCCATTGTTTGGCTACAAAAAGATGGAAAAAGAAAAAAGATATAAATAAGCTACTTGATATTTGTTGGGAAAAATGAGAGACTTGTTTATTCCTTGAGCCCTAGGGTCTCTTATATAGAAGAGAGATCTATGGGAAAATTACATAAAACAGATAAAAGGAAACGAAATAGATGAAAAGGTACATAAACATAGAAATATATATATATATATATCTACATTCCCCCTTAAGACGGAGCATAGATATCTATCATGCTCAGCTTGGATGAACATTTTGAAATGATCCTCTAAGTAAGGCCTTGGTGAAAATGTTTGTTGTCTAGTCCCTTGAGCTGACATGCGATGTAGCAATGAAGCCCTTCCGAATCATGTCATGTATATAATGGAAATCGACCTCAATGTGCTTTGTCTTCTCGTAGAATGCAGGATTATTGGCAATGAATAAGGCAGTCTGATTGTCGCATTCAGCGACATGGGAAGAGGAACCTCAATTTGTAGATATGTAAGGATTGTTCGAACCCACAACATTTTCGTGCATGTGTGTGGCACTGCCCTATACTCAGATTCAGCAATAGATCTAGCAACCAAGGTTCAGAAATACGTTATGCAGTATTCGTTCGGTCATGCGGTTTAAAGCGAGTAAGCGGATATGCGGGGAGTATACGGAAGTATATGCGGTTTATGCGGTTTATAATATTTTAATTTAAAATATTATAAAATAAACAATAAAATGTGATTATATAAAAAAGTTGATGATCTAACAAAATCAAAAATTTCAAATAAGATAATATAATCAATAAGATATAAAAGCATGATATTGTAAATTGATTATTTTTTAGTGTGTATTTTGAATTTATGGCATATATATATATACAAATTTAGATTCAACAGGGAATACACGAATTCTATAAGAAAACCTTTAATGTATATATAGATTATATAGATAACAAAAATTAAAGAATAATCATAGGTATACAAATCATATACCCAAAATTATACACATATGTATCTCCAAGGGACAAAATATGTTGACACAAAATATAGGGGGAAAATGTATTTGCATATAAAATTTATTAGAAGCACAAAAATGTAAAGTGCCAGATTGTCAATTATTTCATGTTTTATTCGAAGAATTAGAATAAACTTCATTAGATGAAAAATTCGAAAAGCAATAAACAGTTCATTAATAAGTGATGAGAACAATGGGAAAAATGGATATGAGAAAAAATAACTAGATCATATTCCCAAATGCAACATGTACGAGAATAACGAAAAGATGCATCGATGTAAATGATGATATAAGAGTTACTCGGGAAAAAATCGAGTTAATGTGTCACTTTCATGGATTAACATGAATCCTATCAGATATACGGCCGCATATATCGTCGCATATGCCGCATATATCGCCGCATATGCGGACCGCATATGTGTTTTGACCACATATTGCCGCATATGGCATAAGTGCTTCGATCAAGTGACTGAATACGCATATGCAGCTCCATATGCGACCGCATGGACCACATTTCTAAACACTGCTAGCAACAACAGTTTGCTTCTTGCTTTTCCATGAGACAAGTGAATCTCCAACAGATATAGCAAACCCGGCAGTGGATTTCATGTCCTAGGGGCACCCTGCATAATTTGCGTCTGCACTTACTGAGATAGTGATGGTGCCACCCTTTTTAAAGAGCATTTATGCACCTGTAGATGATTTATAATACCTCAGTAACATCTGTATAGCATCCATATGTACCTGACGAGGTTGTTTCATGGACTGGCTCACCCGGCTGACAGCAAATGAAATATCGTGTCTAGTAATGGTAACATAAAGAAGCTTTCCTACCAGTTCCCTATATCTTCTCATGTCAACCTCATCAATATCATCATCATACAATTTCATGCTTGGATCCATGGGTGTAGTAGTAGATCGACACCCAAGCATACTCGTGTCACTTAGCAAATCTGTGACATATTTCCTTTGCGTCATCACAAGCCCTTGTTGATTTTTGGCAAACTTCAGTCCCAGAAAATATCTGAGAGCTCCCAGATCCTTGGTAATGGTAACAAATCTGCGACCCAGAAATTCTTTCGCCCTCTTTATTCCTTGTATATCATCTCCTGTAATAAGTATAACATAAACATATACCATAATAGAAATCATACCTCTGGAGGTTCCCTATATAAAAAGAGAATGATATCCATTTGATCGTTTGAACCCCTGGAGGGCTGGGTTTTTTTTGTGGGGGCAGGATTCTAGGGCACAGGCTCCGATCTAGGACTGTCGTTCTGATATCATGTTGTAGGGGAAAAGAAAGTTATATTACATCTAACCCTAGAGCTCTCTTATATAGGAGAAAAGCTCTAAGGGTAAATTACATAAACGGGACAATATAAATAAACAATATAGGAAAATGACAAAATAACATGGAACAACAGTGATGAAAAGGACCTCTAGCCAGAGCCTTAGTAAACATGTCTGCAATCTGATCTCCTAACGCTACATAAGATGTTGAAATAAGCCTCTTTTGGATCAAATCACGAGTATAGTGATAGTCCACCTCAATGTGCTTTGTTCTTTCATGGAATGCTGGATTATTAACTATAAACAAAGCCACTCGACTATCGCATTTAAGATGCATGGGAAGAGGTACTTCAATCGTTAAATCGGTCAACACAGATTTGACCCACATCATCTCAGTACTACCATGGGTCATTGCCCTATATTTTGATTCTGCACTGGATCGAGCAATAACAGTTTGTTTCTTACTCTTCCATGAGACTAGTGAGCTGTCAACAAACACAATGAAGATTGAAGTAGACTTCCTGTCATTAGTACACCTAGTATAATCTACATATGCACACCCTGTAACTGAGGGAGACGTATCTCTTCTGAACAGAAGACATGCACCTGGAGATGACTTCAGATATCTTAGGATCATGAATACTGCATCCATGTGCACCTGCTTGGGTTGCTCCATAAACTAACTTACTCTACTCACAGCAAAAGATATATCAGGCCTGGTAATAGTAACATACAATAATTTCCCTACCAGCTCTCTGTACCGTCTCTTTTCCACCTCCTCAATTCCGTCATCATAGAGCTTCACATTAGGATCCATCGGGGTAGTAGCTGGTCTACATCCTGTCATATCTGTCTCAGATAGAAGATCAGTAACGCACTTCCTTTGTGTCATAACCATACCCTGCTGGTTTCATGCAAACTCCAGGTCAAGGAAGTAACGAAGTATGCTAAGGTCCTTAGTAACAAACTGCTTTCCAAGGAAATCCTTAGCTGCTTTAATGCTCTGTTCATCGCTGCCAATGATAACAATGTCATCAACATAAATCAAGATTACTACAATACCTCTCTGGTGTTTCTTCACAAAGAGAGTATGATCTGCATTAGATCTGACAAACCCCTTCTGTTCAATCAATTCTGAGAGCTTCTGAAACCAAGCCCTCAAACTCTGCTTAAGGCCATATATAGGCTTATGAAGACGACGCACCATACTGGACTCCCCCTCAGCAGCAAACCCAAGTGGTTGCTGCATGTAAACCTCTTCCTGCAAATCACCATACAAGAAAGCATTCTTTACATCCAACTAGAACAGTGGCCAATTACGTATCACAGCAACAACAATAAGAATCTGCAAGGTAGAGTGACGCGCTACAGGAGAAAAAGTATCCTGATAGTCCACCCCATAAGGCTGAGTGAACCCACGAGCAACCAGCCTGGCCTTGTATCTGTCTACAATACCATTAGTCCGATGCTTCACAGTAAATACCCACTTGCTTCCAACAAAAGACGCACCTGGTGGAGCATGGACCAAACTCCACGTACCTCGTGACTATAAAGCCGCCATCTCCTCGTCCATAGCCAAACGCCACTGACTGCTCTACAGTGCCTCCTGATATGACAGTGGTATCTCTATAGCAGACAACCACACAACGAAGTGCTGAAAATCCTTGGAAAGACGCTCGCTCCAAGGAAACATGAGAACCTAAAGGGTGCATAGTGCACGCTCGTTTCTGCCGCCGAAGTGCAATAGACATATCCAGATCCTCAGTAAAAGTAATAGAGACGGTATTTGCACCTTGTACCTCAATCTGTACATGTAAATCACTCGTACCATCAGAGGAACTCAAATGCTCAGTACATACCTTGGGCGTGCTGGATGATGGAGGAGGCGCATAAGCACGGGGCCTTCGCCGGTAGACCTGCGGAAAGAAAATAAGAGGCGGTGGTGGAGGTGGTGGCGGCGGCGGTTGTGGTGGTGGCGGTAATGGAATAGAACGTGGTAATGGCGGAGGAGGAGGCGTATAGACCTCTTCTCCATCCTCTGAAGGAGTAAGCTTGTCACCTGTGGGAGAAAAATACATAATGGACTCAAAGAAGGTGGCATCAGCACTGACGTAGTATCTTCGTCGAACAGGGTCAAAACAACGATATCCCTTTCGGGTTATGGAATACCCAACAAACACACATTTGACAGCTCTAGGAGAGAGCTTGTCAAGACCAGGAGAGAGTTGATGAACAAACGCAACCGAACCAAAGACACGAGGCGTAAGCGAGAAAAGATCCGTCTCGGGAAACGTAGTCAAGAACGGGATCTTCTCCCCTAACACCAAAGAAGGCACACAATTTATCAGATAGCAAGCAGTTAGAACCGCATCTCCCCAATAGGAATGAGGAGCACAACTCTGAATCAAGAGGGTTCTGGTAGCATCCAAAAGATGGCGGTGTTTCGTTTCAGCCACCCCATTCTGTTGGGAGGTATATGCACAAGATGTTTGATGCACAATACCATGAGTCTTAAGAAATTGAGAGAGCTGAGTATTGCAAAATTCTAGAGCATTATCAGAACGTATGTACTTGACTCTGGCAGAAAAGATGTTCTTTATTTCATTAATAAAAGACCGAATAACAGGACCAGCATCAGACTTATTCTTAAGAAGGAAAACCCAAGACAACCTAGAAAACTCATCAACTGCAACAAGATAAAATATGTGTCCCTGATGATCTGGGACACGACTAGGACCCCAAATATCGAAATGGAGCTACTCAAATAGACTATGACTACTTGGACCCTGACAACTCTGGAAAGGAGACCGATGATGCTTCCCAAGCTGGCAGGCCTCGCATTGAAAAGTGGAGCGAGGAGAAATTTGTGGAAGAACATGGACCAGCTTTTGCAGAGGAAGATGACCAAATCGCAGATGCCACATGTACGGAGAAACAGATCCAGTGCGTAGAGAAGAAGAGGCACCAGCGTACGGAGACTGCACAAGTCTATAAAGGCCCCCCTGCTCATGGCCAGTTCCAATCACTCTGCTCGTAAGTATGTCCTGAAACACACGAGCAGATGGATCAAATATGGCACGACAATGTAAATCTCTAGTGAGCTGACTAATCGATAATAAATTCATAGAAAATTCGGGAGCACAGAGAACATTAGGAAGCCTCAATGTAGATGTCAACTGCACCTCCCCCTGACCAGTGATGGGGGAATGTGTACCATCTGCTATCACAACTGATCGTCCAGGCTGAGCAGAATGAAAAACACTAAACTGCCCTCTGTCACCACAGAGATGATGGGATGCACCGGAATCCATGATCCATTCTGATAAGTCTGCCTTGTAGCAACTAGTAAAAGCATAGTCTATACATGATGCAGACGCAGATGCTGAGGAAGCAACCTCTGAGGATCCTGAAGGAGAACTAGTAGATCCAAAGGTGTCAGGCATGATCTCTCTCAATCGTGCTACAAGCTCATCAAATCTCTGATCAGATGCAGGTGATGGACTCCCAGCATGTTGTGTCTGCTCTGCAACTCTGGCTGACGTAGGAAACCCATGCTTCGAATAGCAGGTTTCCTCAGAATGGCCTGTCCTGTGGCAGTATGTGCACGGATGACGAGGTCGAACTCCCCCTCCTCTGTCGCGGTTTGAACTCCCCCTGCCACGATGTGGTATATGACTGCCTCTACCACGTGAAGCCACCATAGCTGAAGAAGTCTGGGACTGTAAAGGACCACCTGAAGATATAGATAGTCTACTCAGTCTACGATACGCCTCCTCCATTGGAGGTATAGTAGCATCAATGAGGATCTGGGCACGAGCAGCATCATGCTCTGGATCCAGGGTCGCTAGAAACACTCCAGTCATCACAGAATCTCTGCATGCCTTGAGCTGCTCTGGTGTAGCAATCAAGGGTATGTAGCCATGTAACTTCTCAAACATACCCCTCAAAGAAGTATAGAGGGTGTGAAGGGGGCGACCATTCTGCTTCGATGTGAAGATATCATGCTGAAGTTGTAGTACATTCAACTCATTCTTTGCCGGAGAGTATGCCGCGGCAAGAATGTCTCACATATCCTTTGCAGTAGGCTGGCTCAAAATATCATTAGCTATCTCTGTGGATACCATCCCAGATAGCCATACGCGAGCATATGCATCATCCGCCTCACATGAGGCATTCGTCCCAGTCTTCTCATGTGGCTCCTCTGCCGTAAGGATGTGCTTATTGCCATTACATTGCATCAAACTCATGAACTGCATGGCCCACAGTTCATAGTTGGTTCCATCCATTTTAACAATGGGTGTCGGACCTTTGAAGGCACCCAGAGATGGAACTTCCACTTTGTTGTCGGACATGATGACAACTATCTTCAAGACAGGGCTAAGAATTAGAGATACCAGCGTCTATACTGACATACAGAAAGATGGTTGTGGGTGTAGACTCATACCACAACCTCTTCCATTCTTTGAAGAGTCCTTTGGGCAGCTAGGATGTCTCTAGGGCTCCACGTTACACCCTAGGTACCCAAAAAATCCGCAGGACAGCTACACGTGGGTGGTGAACTACCCACTTACACGAGGATAGCGGGTACTCGAGGCTGCAGAAGGCAGTTGTACGTGAGACTGGAGGGCGTAAACATGCGTGAGGCCACGCGGCTGCGACTAGCAACGTGAGGCCTGACGGATGCGACTGGAGACGTGAGGCCTGGCAGCTGCAAATGGCGGCGGGAGGCAGCCGCAGGGGCTGGGCGACGGCGGCGTGAACACGTGTGAACACGCGTGAACACCCGAGAGGGCTGGGGTTTTTTTTATGGGGGCAGGATTCTAGGGCACAGCTCCGGTCTAGGACCGTTGCTCTGATACCATGTTGTAGGGGAAAAGAAAGTTATATTACATCTAACCCTAGAGCTCTCTTATATAGGAGAAAAGCTCTAAGGGTAAATTACATAAACAGGACAATAGAAATGAACAATATAGGAAAATGACAAAATAACATGAATATCTTAATAGTCAAGATAATCCACCCCATATGTCTGGATAAAGCCATGTGCAATTAGTTGAGCCTTGTACCGATCAATGCTGCCATCTGCATTTTGCTTCACTGTAAATACCATTTGCAACTCACTATAGAGGCCCCAGTGGGGGTCGGGACTAGACTCCAAGTACCTCTCGACTGAAGGGCCGCCATCTCTTCCTCCATAGCAAAACGCCACCGGCCATCTGTCAATGCATCCTGGTAAGTCCGCGGTATGGCCATGGTGGACAAAGCAGCAACAAACCTCCTGAAGTCACCAGTCAGGCGCTCAGAGCTGACATGAGAAGCAAACAGATAAGAAGTACAGGAACGCTTCTGCTTCATAATAGTGATAGGCAAGATCATCATCATCCCTGCTACTTGCCTGATCATCCCCCTCCTGAAATAACCCCCGCAGAGAAACATCATCAGACTCACTATAAGAAGTAATGTTGTCAGAACAAACCTGGGGCGTGCTGGATGATGGGCCATGAACATGAGAAGGAGTTGGACGTTGACTGTAGTGATATGGTAGTGTGGAACCAGAATAGTAGGAGGAGATGGGGATGGTGGGGGTGATGGAGGAGGTGGCGGCAGAGGTGGTGATGAAGGTGGCAGGTGCATGGGTGGAGGTAGAATATAGACCTCATCATTTGAATCTGAAGGTGTCAACCTGTCACATGTAGGAGAAAAATACATGACAGACTCAAAAAATGTGACATCTGCACTAATATAATATCTCCTGCGCAACAGATCATAGCAACAATAACCCTTCTGAATCCTGGAGTACCCGACAAAAACACATTTGACAGCCCTAGGAGAGAGATTGTCAATCCCTGGAGACAACTGATGGTCAAACGTAACAGATTCAAAAACGCGGGGGTTAAGAGAGAACAACTCCTTGTCAGGGAAAACAAGGGAGAAAGGTATCTTCTCCTCCAGTATCGACGAGGGCTATCTTCTCCTCCAGTATCGACGAGGGCGTACAGTTAATGAGATAACAAGCTATGAGAACCGTATCACACCCCAAAACGAATGCAGTGCACAACGCTGGACAAGGAGGGTACGAGTGACATCAAGAAGATGACGGTGCTTTCTTTCAACGACACCGTTCTGCTGAGATGTGTATGCGTATGATATCTAATGAAGAATACCATGAGATGAGAAGAAATGAGAGAGCACAAGAGTATATAATTCAAGAGCATTATCAGTTCTTACAATTTTGACAAATGTGGAAAAAAATATTTTGCACTTCTTTAATGAAATTCATAATAGCACTGCCAGCTTCCGATTTATTCTTCAACAAGAAAACCCAAGACATGTGACTAAAATCATCCACAACAACTAAATAAAATATGTGTCCCTGATGATCGTGAACACGACTTGGACCCCAAATGTCTACATGGAAAAACTCAAAGGGGAGCTACTGCTCCGACTCTGATGACTAGGGAAGACAGACTGAGAGTGCTTCCCTAACTAACATGTTTCACAATTGAATGACGAGCGGGGTGAAATCTGGGGAAGGACTTGACACAGTTTCTGAAGTGGAAGATGACCAAAGCGCAGATGCCATAGGAAGGGAGAGACAGGTCCAGTGGAATGGGAGGATATTCCAGCATAAGGTATTTAGACCAGTCGATAGAGCCCGCCATGCTCACGACCACAGCCAATCACTCTACCCGTAAGAATGTCTTGAAACACGAGAGATGACGGGTCAAATATTGCTCGACAATTTAATTCCTTAGTAATATTACTAATATATAGTAAATTCATGGAGAAATGGGGAACATGCAGCACATTTTGCAAACGCATAGATGGTGTCAAGGTGATCTTCCCCTGTCATATGATCGGGGAATGAGTCACATCTGCTATGACCACTGTCTTTCCTGGAGAAATATGCCTCTGTATTCTCTGAGCTGATTTCTATCTCCACACAAATGATATGTTGCACCGGAATCTATAATCCATTCTAAGATATCTGAACCATGATGAGAAGTAGAAGTAGGAGTACTACCTGAGGTACTAGCTCCTGCAGTGGCAACAATTTCCAGGTTGTTCTCTGAAGCAGATGGAGTACTAATTGGGGGCATGATATCTTTCAATCGAGACACAAACTCATCGTATCGTTGATTTGATGTGGGTAGAGCACCTAAGTGATAATCTGCTCTGCTACGCGGACGGACGCTCGGTATCCATGCTTGAAGTAGCATGTATCTTCTGAATGATCAGATCAATGACAATAGGTACAAGGTGGTCCACGACCATGTCCACCTTTACCACGTGGACCCCATCCACGGAACTGAGATGAACCACCTCCTCCACGAAAGGTCGCCATGGCGGAGGAATTTGGATCTGGAGCAGAGGTTGAAACATTGATCCGGCTCAATCTACGGAAGGCCTCTCCATTGGAGGAATGGTAGCATCTGCTATAATCTGAGAGGAAGTGGCCTCATATTGTGAGTCAAGAGAGGCTAGAAAGATACCAACCATCGTGGTATTTCGATGTGTCTTCAATTGTTCTGGAGTAGCCGTGAGGGGCATGAAGCTGTGAAGCTTCTCAAACATTCCCCGCAAGGTAGTGTAGTGAGCATGTAGGGGTCTACCATTCTGCTTTATGGTGAAGATGGCATGTTGAAGCTGTAGAATTTTTGTCTCATTCTTGGCTTGTGAATACGTGGCAGTAAGACTATCCATCTTCACTATAGACGCGTGACCTTTGAAGGCGTCTGTGATGGGGATATCTACCTTGCTTTCTGACATGTCGGCTGGAGAAGACTAGGGCGTAGACTAGACAAGCTTTTGTCTACAATGACATAAGGGGATTTGGTTGCATGTGTAGACTCAAGCAAGAATCGAAGACTGCGCCCCAAATGAGAAGATGCAGCGGCAACCCCTAGAGAGAGGAGGGGCGGCAGCATGCCCTCGAGAAACAGAGTGGCGTGGCGGCGACAAGCCGAAGAGAGAGAGAGAGAGAGATGGCGGCACGGTGGGGTTAGGGTTAGGATTTGAGAGTATGAGAGCTCCGGTCTAGGACTGTCGCGCTGATAGCCTGATACCATGTTGGGAAAAATGAGACTTGCTTATTCCTTGAGCTCTAGGGTCTCTTATATAGAAGAAAGACCTATGGGCAAATTACATAAAACAGATAAAAGGAAACAAAATAAATGAAAAGGTACATAAACATAGAAATATATATTTACAATATTCTTGATAACTTAGAAAGTAGGATAACACAATGTCCAAAATAGTAGCATCCCCTAACAAATAGTACACGATTACTGTAAAGCATTTCCTTTTAAGATGTCTCTCTCAAGAAGAAGAGATCAACCATTTTATTCCCCAAGGAAAATGAACCTTCCTAAATGAAACAAGCTTTCATCATCTTATCCATGGCTCATGTAGTCACAAAGGTAGCATAACATAAGTTTGAAGGCTCCATGAAAAACAAAATATAAAGAAAAACTAAAAGAACAAATTAATAAGATATGCTTCTGCATAAGGGATGTGTTTTGTACGTTTTTTTACTATATTTTGAATATCATCTAGATGCTATCCCAGGCTGGATGACCATACTTAGTTTCAAAGAAAGAGAGATAAGCTACTTAATATTCTTGATACTATGCATATCTAAGTCAGTTTTGGCAGATAAAAAATTTGTAACCTAAAAAGTAGGATAATGTGAAGTCAAAAATAATAGCATCCCCCAATCCAAACATGCATTTACAGATGCGTATTTACTTGTATAAATGCATAAAAACATCACAACTGCAATCTTATTTATGATCGAGCAAGGATCAACCGCATGGTAAGAGCCCAAAAAGTAGAAGCATCAAATGGGTAAACAAGAAATAAATCACAAAGGGAATGGAACTATAACAAGATGGAGAGAAGGTAGGGCTCTAACACCTAACTTCATGAATGCCAATGCAATATTACCAGTAAGTTAAATACAGTTGATTCCTTTAATTTGAATATTCTTCATATAGTAAAGGACATGTTAGGCATTCTTTTAGACATATTTTCCTTCTGTTTTTCTTCCCGAATCCCAAGCACTTCGTTGTCAACATTTTTCCTTTATTCTCTTTTTTTATAGATACGTTCGATTTATTAATCACTTATTCTATTTTTATTTGGAGAAGCCAATGATGGTTAACCGGCTAGGGTTGCTATCCCAATTTTATCAAAAAAATTGTTTATCACTTGTGATACTTTACTAAGCTTTCATTTACTTTAAAGTTAACATACCTAGCTCGATATCTATCTTTCTCTTCCAATTTATTTACTAGAAAGCGGAGAAACGGGAAAAAAAATTAAAAGAAAAGTGGTAAATTACATTGATGAGGCAAAGTAGTTAGCCGATTTCCATCCAAGTTGAGAAACTTTAACGACAGAAGACTTCCCAAGGTCATTGGAAGGCGCTCAATAAGATTATCAACCAAAATCTATAAATCAATACATGATATTTAGTATTCAGATTTATTTTTTAAAATTAAATATGTTCACAATATAGGGAAAAAATAAAGACTCACCAGACGCTGGATGTTGACTAATTGCTCAATCTCCTCTGGAACCTCAACTGAAAAGAATTGTAAGATAACCTGTGAACATGCCTATAAACAATTCTCTAAAATGTAAATGAAAGATTGTCAATTCCCTGTAGGCAGGAAACTGCAGAAGATCGAGCTTTTTTAGAAATATACATCACAAAAATTAGCAAAATAGGTTGGTCTTCGTGCCCGTGACTGAGATTGTGTGCATGCATTTATGTGTTTTCTGTGCACACATACATGAGCGAGTGAGCGAGCATGCACCGTGTGGGTGCGCACACAACATAGAGACAACTCTGATAATATTTTCTCAGGTAAAGATTCTGAGGTGAGATTTGATTTGATGTTGTCCAAATAGTTGTAGCTGGCAAAGGTCTTCATAGCTTTTCCTTAAAAAAAGTCCTTCGTAGCTATTAAGATTCCGGTTCTTATATTATTGAATTTTAGCTAACATATCTCTGCTATCATAATATTATTTCATGAAAACAGAACGTGCAAGACAGCTAAACAAAAAAAGTAGGGCAGTGAAATCTTAAATTATGAAAGAACATATGATAATGGAAAAAGACGAAGAAAAAATATATGGTTCATGGACATAGAGCCAACCATACCCACGAGAGAAGAGATACAAAATGATGTTATTTTATAATTAGATAGTGTAGATAGTACCTATTTTATTGTTTGTTAAATCAACTGTCCGGACAAGTTTCTGCAACTCAAGAACTTCAATTGGAAATGCCTGAAATAGAGAAGCCAAAAGATAAGAGTGATCGTGACAAAGATACCACGATATATTCAAGGATGGTGCATTTTGTAACATTGTATAAGGATTTTCTTTTGAAGCAAAAACATTGTACAAGGATTTGGCTGTGAACAAAAAGGACATTTTCTCCAGTAAAGTTAAAAATAAACAATTCCACATTCATCTAGGAGCATCACAAAGTACCAAACGAGAGAACAGAGATTCCTACGATTACTCCACTTTAAAATACAGAGATTTTTTTCACAAATTTCATTCTTATCCTCCACCTGAATCATAGAATATTTCCATGTAAAACATTATTGACATGGTATTGCTGCCACTAAGTCACTAACCAGTGTCTGCTACATACATCAGAAAAATGAAGAACGTGGTGCTTTTCAGCAAATCAGTCTCTACATACGTTCATGTAATAACATCGCTTTTAAAACACCTCGGATTTTCTAATTTCCTTTTCCGATACTGGTGGAACAAATATATAGAATGGTGTGCAGCCATGTATGAAAATGCTGCACGGTTGAGGATGTGGCAGAATATAGCATACACTATAAAGATCTTCACCAGGATTAATATAATAGTATCCAAACGGAGTTACTGGGAGAGCACCTACCGTGGGTGATCAATATTTTATTCTTTCATATAAATGAACAATCCTTTACAACAAACAGACAATAATGAGATTAGGGTGCTCCTCTTCTGGAGGTTCACCTTTAGTTTTTCAAAAAGAAGTTTATTTGTCGATTCATATAAATAGTTCTTCGGTTCATATAAATGGGAGTAAGCTCCTTAAAATGGGATTGTAAGAAAAGTAATCTTTTTATGAGGGGTGCTTGATATTTGGGGCGTTATAATGGTGGATGTGACTTGATGTAATATTGTCTATATGTTATATCAATTATACTTATGATTAGTGAATATTTTTTATATCAGGTGGATAGGAATGTGTTAATTTGACTTGAATCCTAATCATTGGTTGGGCTGCTGATGTGGTTGATCTGTATCTTGATTTCTGATTGGCTGAGAGTTGTTGGGTCAGGATTGCTGACATGTCTGATCTGTGTCCTGCCTTCTGATTGGCTGAGAGCTGTTGGGCCAGGATTGCTGACAAGTCTGATCTGTGTCCTGCCTTCTGATTGGCTGGGAGTTGTTGGGTCAGGATTGCTGACATGTCTGATCTGTGTCCTGTCTTCTGATTGGTTGAGAGCTGTTGGGATAAATTGCTGAATACAGATGGTATTCTTCTGTTGCAGTATAAAAAGGGTCATAGAGCCATCAGATATTACAATCCTCATTCTGATCATGTTTCTCATCCCATATATGTACCTTCTCAGTACCCTCTGTATTACATTTTTCTCCAAATAGTGAAACCGATCACCGCCGCCCAAGGACGTAGCCCATTTACGGGTGAACCTTGTAAATCCTTGTGTTTATGTCTTGCTTGTTTGATCGTGTTCGTGCTTGTTTGCTTCCGCGATTCGTAACAAACTGGTATCAGAGCTTCAGGTTTCGTTAGGATCATTCAGCAAGATGGCATCGCACAATCTGAAGATCGAGAAGTTCATGGGGAAGAATGGATTCAGTCTATGGTAGATCAAGATGCATGATGGAGTCGTGAGGACAGTGACAGAAGTACGCTATGTTCCTGATCTGAGGAAGAACCTGATATCCCTTGGAGTCTTAGACTCTAAAGGATACAGGTACAATGTTGAAGGTGGAGTCATGCAGGTTGCCAAATCTGGAGTTGTTATCATCAAGGGCAACAAGCAGAAGTCCCTATATGCCTTGCAAGGGTCTACAATTCCCGGGAGTAAGTTCAAGTGTTGCTTGGACTTGCTCAATATCGACAGTAGGCAGTAGTCCCAAGGAGGGGCTGGCGGCGGCACGGTGAAGCTTGGCAAAGCTTCTCTGAGGAGAAATTTCAAGGTGAATATTATTTATAATTCCTTGATTCCAGTTATCTGAATTTCAAGTGGTGAATTATAGTAGTGGTTAATTCTGCTATATGAGAATTCAACTCCAGTGGAGTCTAGCAGTGGTTAATTCTGCTAGTGGAGAATTCAACTCATGGTGTAGTAATAGTAGTGGTTCATTCTACTATATGAGGATTCAATTCAAGGGGGAGATTGTGTATTTGACTTGAATCCTAATCATTGGTCGGGATGCTGATGTGGCTGATTTGTATCCTGACTTCTGATTGGCTGAGAGCTGTTGGGTCAGGATTGCTGACATGTATGATCTATGTCCTGTCTTCTGATTGGCTAAGAGCTGTTGGGCCAGGATTGCTGACAATATGATCTGTGTCCTGCCTTCTGATTGGCTAGGAGCTGTTGGGTCAGAATTGCTGACATGTCTGATCTGTGTCCTGTCTTATGATTGGTTGAGAGCTGTTGGGATGGATTGTTGAATACATATGGTATTCTTCTGTTGCAGTATAAAAAGGGCCATAGAGCCATCAGATATTACAATCCCCATTTTCTGATCATGTTTCTCATCCCATATATGTACCTTCTCAGTACCCTCAGTATTACATTTTTCTTCAAATAGTGAAACCGATCGTCGTCGCCCAAGGACGTAGCACATTTACGGGTGAACCTTGTAAATCCTTCTGTTTGTGTCTTGCTTGTTTGATCGTGTTCGTGTTTGTTTGCTTCCGCGATTCGCAACAGAATGTCATAGGAGAAGACAAGCAAGACCCCACCTTTTCATTCCAACCTGGAAATTCAGGATGCAAAATCGGATCCTGAACACAAATGCCAGCTGCATCATGGATAACCTGTTTACCCACAGATAAATTGGATGACCAAATAGGCCCACATAATTAATGTGTATTAGGAAGTAGCTGCAAGTTTTAGTGATTCCCTTCATCTTTCTCCCGTAACGAACCACACACTACATGATCCTAAGAGCAGTGTTGTTAATGACGTGAGGCGGTTGGGGGTCAAAATGCCCAAGTCACTAGACATTCACCCAGGTGATTGTCCAAAACCGTCAACTCTCTTACTCTCTCTACATAGAGAGAATAAAACATGTGTATATGTGTGTGTAGTTTTTCAAATATGTATAACCTACTTAGTAAGAAACAACCCATAACAAGACTCACAACATCCTCGCAAGTTAATGTGTATGTGTATGTAGTGCGCATATATAATATATGTGTGGAGGGCTGATCCTCTGAGAGCCAAAACCTGCGAGAGCATGAGAGTAGTGATTCTGGACCACTAGATTCAACCATGAGAGAGAAGACGAGGAGAGAAAAGATAGAATCTGGTGGTTCGGAATCACTGCTCTCATGCTCTCACAGTTTTTTGCTCTCACAGGATCACTCCTCATATGTGTGTATGCAAATATGTTTGATCTCCTCCTCCATCACAAGTGGGGAATGAAGCCCTCCGCTCAAAAACACGATACTACTACCATGTAGGTGAGCCTAACATGGTTAAGGGTTCAAGGGCATCAATCTTCAAAATAAAAAAATGTATATCTTGAGTAACACTAGCATATTTACATATGTATGAATTGTAAATTTATGTGTTTGTGTGATTGATTCTTTGTATGTCTTATCTATATCAATATGCATACATATGTGTACTAATAGCAATTAGAACTAATATATAACTAATTAGCTCGGCAAACTGATAGGGGATGGGAAGAGAACGCGAGCGAGAGCAAGAGCGAGAGAGGGGGGGCAAGAGAGAGAGTGAGAGAAGCAACAAAGGAGAACGACAATGGGTGGAGATCGATGATGAATAGGGGAGGGAGAACGCTCGGCGTGGCAAGAAATCGTGTGCCTTCCGATACTCATGCATAACTGATATGGAGATCGGTCACCAGCGGGCCAAAATTGGGAGGGGGCGCTGGCTATTCCGACAGCACATAGAGGTGGATTGTCACTACACCAGTGACAAGATACATAAGAGTCTTATCGCCACTACGCGTGTTAGCTTTGGAGATCAGACAGCATATGTTCTTACTGAGGCCCTAGCCAGAGGACCTTATCAGAGATGTTGCTCCAAGCTGAGCCTGATCGATATCCATGCTCCAGCTTAAGGAGGAGTGTCGAGATATTAGTTATCTTTCATATTTCTTATATAATATTTATTTTCTTTGTCTTTTTTATGTAATTTGAACAGGTTCTCTCCTATATAAGAGAACCCTAGGGCCTCCCTATAATGTAAGAAATTCCTTTCCTTCCACAAAATGCAAGTGGGCTTCGCTAATAACACGCAAGTCCCCCTTAGGGACCTAAATTATTTTGAACTTTTATTTGCACTCCAATCATTACAACTTAAACTAATCATAACTTGCTCATTTTGCATCATTTTGAACTGGAATTCTTATGATGGGTTTGAACTAAATAGCTGTGAGGCAAATTCCTACATAATGTAATTGGAAAACTTAATTCCCCAAATAAGGCAACAAAATATTTTTTCTCTAAATACTGCAGAGAGAGATATCGCATAGAATCTATGCGATATAGGGTAATGCATGCATTCTATGTGCTTCCCTATAGCGCACATATTTTGTGTGTTTTTCCTTTATAACACACATAGATTGTGTGCGATATGATCTGCTACTCAAAAAAATAAACAGAATGAGATTTTGTTATGGCGCCTTAAATGATAAAAAGAAGCTCTGCTACCAAAAATTCAACGCCAATCACATCCGTACTATTTATATTTAAATTCATTCATGTCATAGATAATAGGAAAAGATATCCATAAAAGATTTCATTGGATTAGAAAAGAGTTCATCACAGAATACATTTCTAAAAATCATCATAGGGCCAAAAGTCAGACATACAGTTCTTTAGTTAGAGTACAAAAATATATTTATCGCATCCTCCTCC
This sequence comes from Ottelia alismoides, assembly GCA_037367405.1. Taxonomy (NCBI): domain Eukaryota; kingdom Viridiplantae; phylum Streptophyta; class Magnoliopsida; order Alismatales; family Hydrocharitaceae; genus Ottelia; species Ottelia alismoides. Next base: position 124,494 of record JAZKJV010005388.1, on the reverse strand, counting down.
TTTGATAGATTCTTATGTCATCTCTATGATCAATTCCTTATAATTGTGAACTTTATGCGCCTTTTTCCTCGTCGGAGGTGGGCACATGTGGCGGGGTAAGTGTAGACTACGTAGTTGAGCCACCCTAACTTCTTCCCCCCTCATGTTCCTTGCAGGTGCTTGTGGAGTTTCATCTCCACATCATGTGACTCAACGATAAGTGTGACGAATTGTGTCTTTAAAACATACTCAGGAACCTCGTCCATATATGGTGATGGTACATGACCAATCTCCTAGATTTCTCCCCCCTCTTCGACGTCGTGCGTAAAATCTTGCTACCCTCGTCCATAGCCCTCTTGTTGTGTGTGCGCCCTAACCTAGTCTCTCATTGTGGATCCTTGTGGATCGATGTCACCCTTTACTTCGCTTAAACTTCTTGTTAGGTCTCAACTCCGGGTAAGACAAGGGTGCCCACATATCCATATCTCACACAGAGAAAAATTCCCCTTGGTACACCATGAGATGGTGCTCCCAAGTGTACCGCTTAAGGAATTCAATATATGTGAATCAATTTCAGAATGCCTTTGAGACATAACAGCAATTGCATGTGAACAACGAATTCGATATGTTTGCCTTCTGACATGTACAAGTTCCTTTGCTTATCACAAAAGTATATATCCTGCGCCCTCTTATGACATATTGGGTATGCTTAGCACCTGTAACAACCTCAAAGAGTAAATCAGGTGGTCGTTGTATACGAGTGACCCTTGTGCTCCTTTGCATATAAACTCCAAATTTGTATTTTTCTAGCAGCCCGTGTGGTGTATTTCTGTTCATTAGCAATGGCAGCGGCAGCCTCATATGCACGGGTATTGAAATATAAAACACTATTGTAGAAGGTTTTTTCAATCAGTGATGCAATGGGCAAACAGCGTACATCCTTCATCACATCATTGTAATTCTCACTAAGATTGGTGGTCGACTGGCTGAACTTGAAACCATCATCATAGGCCAAAGTCCACTGCTCTTTCGGACAATCATGTGTTTCAAACCATCTTGTGGCATCGGGATCCCATTCACGTAATTTCCTCATGAAGTATGCAAACTTCTCAGAGAATGTCTGAAAGGTAGTTGCAGTCAGTAGTGTAGTGTTTTCATGGACATGTTCTTGAACACAATGTTGAAGTTGCTCGCCACATGTCGGGAACAGAAACGTCAATGTGCAAATGGCGGAAGCAATTCAACATCAGCATCATTCACGGTAGACTTTATACCAGGATGGTGATCCGATATAATACAAACTAGACTCGGATGCATCCCAACAGCCTTGATCCACAACAGAGAAAGAAACCACTTCCAACTTGGTGAAGATTCCTCGTTCACGATGCCAAATGCAAGTGGGACAATATGTTTGTCACCGTCAATACCATAGGCAAACAATAATTCCTACTTATATTTCCCATACAAATGTGCCTCGTCTATGCTTATCAAAGGCCTACGATACTTGAAGGCTTCAAAGCATGTCACGAACGCCTAAAAACATTGCTGCGATCTACGATAATGCAGCTTCTTTGGATCGGGGTGCTCTGTATGTGTGATTGCAATTTCAATACCCGGAATGGCGGTCGGCAAAGCATGTAACAATTGTGGCATCTCCGCATACGAATTCTTCTATTCACCATAGACGATTGCAATTGTCTTTCTTCTGGCATCTCAGACTCTTTTTTTTGTAATCCGATACTTGTATACCTTCTGAATATGAGTCCTAAGGGTCTGTTTGGTTGCCAGGTTATCCAGAGGTAACCTAGCATACCCCGTGCTCTATCTCTGCATTCTTGGGTTGGAACTAATTGTATGGATCGTACAATTGCTGTTATAATATTTTTTAACCACGTTTAGATAAAAAATTAATATAGAAAACATATTAAAATCATTAAAAAAGTTGATATAACACATAATCAAGGTCACATCACATCACTCCAACACTCTCCACCCAACCAACCCAATTACCAAACAGCTACTATTCACATGAGGATACCCTAACCCAACCCATTCCAGTTGCCAAACAGACCCTAAGAGTAGATATTAGAACAATGGAGTTGTCCCTCACAAAGCCCAGTACCTCCTAGGCCATGAAGATGCAGTCAAGTTGGGGATGGTCCTGACTAATTAATGGATTGATGCAGAAGTGTGGATTGTCAAGCTTAGAGATTACCCACATCCCATCAAATTTGCAATAATGGCCAAGTAAAAACCACTTGCAACCCTTGGAGTCCATCGTGCACAAGATAAACCAAACCAATATGGTAGATTCTTGGATTCCAAAGTTCTAATGGGAAAATATGTGGTACTCCTTCACAGAAAAGATAAGGTCATCTTTTCTTTTGAAAGTGTGACCCTTACGCAATTCATGGCCAATGCTATCAATGCCACTTCATTTCCAAAAATCTCTTCAAGATTGACAAGTGCATCACTGCTTATCACATTGTAGAATGGTATGGAAAAGGTAATATGGATGTCATATGGTAGATGGTCATTCACAACATCGTCTTAAACTTCTTCAGCTTCATTCTCTATCTCATCGTCAATGACCTGCGGTAGACAATCATTCAGAACATGATCCACTTCCCTCAGCACAACCTCATTGATATAACTACTCTCGTCATTAGGGGCCAGAGTAGGTGGGATGTCGTTAGACAGATCAGCTATAGGGGGTTAACCATGTGCTCCCAAGGTGTGGTCACCGGATGCACATTCAATCGGAGATGCATCTACTACTATCTCTATGAGAACTGACTTTGCAATTGTCTTGATGTAAAGAAAAACATCATGAACATCACCATCATATGTAATAGTTGACATCGATGTGCTACTTCCAATGCCTGCGATATCTTGATGTTGTGATTTCTCATGTGTCCAATGAAAATTTCCTGCAACCCAATTCCAACAACTCTTCGAAAGACATGGACGTTCGCAATCCCAGACCCCGCAAGACTGGACAACTAGAGTCACCATTACGACTCTTCAATTCAAACATGCAATACACGGATGTCATTGACTCCATATAAAATGCATCAACGTCATCTTAGGTCATTCATAAGGCTATTGTTCAATTAAAATAATCATTAATAATGAATAAAAACCCATAACACAAAATCCTAAGTTTCCAAACATCAGAGAAGGCATTGTCTTACTGCTAATTGAGAGGAAGTTACCCTAAAAGAGGAGAATGTAGGTGGAGAACGAGAGGTGGCGACTCGAGAAGGCGGTGCAAGGCATCAACGACGGAGGGCGCAACAGCGGAGGACGAGGAGGCAGCTTCAGTCGCTTTGCAGAATGACAAAACAGGGAGCACCCCTTGCGAAAGACAGTAAGCGAAGGAATCCACTATCGGGCGGATTTTGAGGATATAAGGTTTTGTTTATTTTTTTTTGGAGTAGCAGAGCATATCGCATATATTATCTGTATGTTGGGTACAGAGAATCGCAATGAATCTGTGCCCTATATGGAAGCGTATAGAATATATGTGTTATCCTATAGCGCATAGATTCTATGCAATATCTCTGCATTATTGAAAGAAAAAATTATTGGCTTAATTAAGGAATTAAGTTTTCCAATTACATTACCTATGAATTTGACTCAAATAATATTGTAGTTTGTCTACAATTTTCCATTATTGTCTGATTTTTTTCTTATTTATTTATCTTGTAATATATTTTTTATTCGAAAATCACTTTCATTGATTTATTTCGAACTAGGGTTAGAAAAGAAGAATTTATACTGTTAGGAACTCTACAAAACCCTCTCTTGGATTTTTCAAAATTCACCTCAGTTTCAAACTAAAATTGGTTTTTCCTTTTGTTTTAAAAATCAATAAAAACTACAAAGCATAACAACTAGCAAAAGAAAAAACATTATATATTCTATTACCTATATAGCAATAATTTTATTTTTCAAAATTGCTACTGTTAATTATTTTTAAATGATAAAAAAACATAAAGTACAGACATTGGTTCTGCTTAAAATCTTCTACAAGTAAGGTACATACTTCTTATATCGTCTATATTTTCTAACAGAACAAAAATTGGTTCAGCTTAAAATCTAAAAACTAAGACCAAGCTTCTTACGAGATTTTTTGCATTCAGAGGATAAAATATGCATTTTAATACATTTCCATGTTCAAAGGATCGCATAAGCTTCTTTTTTTGTAACATCTTGTTTGAGTAGAATAAATTCTAAGAACAACAGACAAACCAAAATCTACAAAAACAGCCCTTAAATCAATGCCGTACCATTATAAAGTTGCTTAAATAACAATGTATCAACCCCATTTAAAATGGGAATGGGCTTTTTTTATTGTTGTTTTTGTAAAGAGCAAACAATGCCCTTTTCAATGCCACGTCCTTTATTTGTGTGTGATGGAAGACTTTCCTTTAAGTCCAATCACCTCTTGTTCAATCAGAAAAATGTCTCGATTTTATGTTTAGTTGAGGTTCTTATTGGGGAAGCTATTTTCATGTAAAACCACTATCTCAAGTAGTTGCCAAGAAGGACAATCTCAACACAAAAACAGCCATCACGCACACATGCGCATGCGAAATGCATTAAAGATCAACAAAGATGGGACGACACTAAAAAACTAATGTGATGAATTTTCCCTTCCGTATTATGAGGTAAATTTTAATAAAAAAAGGGCAACTGCTGGATATTAGTATCCATCCGAGTATACCTGCTAAAAACTTACCTTTCAAGGTAATTTTAGCAGAACTCACATCTATGGTCGAACTAAACGTGCGAGACACGAATTTCCAATAGAGAAGAAGGGGCATGGGATCATTATTCTTCAGAAATCGAACAGTTGCAATGTTCAAACTCTAAACAGTTGTAATGTCTCCGAAGCAATAAAAAATACGGAATTTGATTGGGCAATTGCAATAAACAACAACGTTGAAATCAAACAACAGGAGAAGGGGAACGGAAATCGGACCTTGAGCTTGGAATCCCTGAGGGCGACTATGCCGGTAGATCTCCACCTCGAAATCTGATTCGCGCGGGAATCACCATTCCTGCTCGCGCAGCAACCCATCGTCTTAAACCCCAAATCCGCCCCCGATCGGTAGAGATGAAACCCTAATCGGGAGAGGGGAGGGAGTCGAGGACTCCCGTCTCCGGCGATTAGCGGGAAGAGCACCACTCCGGACTCCGCTGGCGAATTTTCCTGTGAAAACACGACGTCCGAAGGAAGAAATTTACACAGAGGTCCCCAAACTAACCCTACGATTAGAGTACGGTCCGTACTCTTTTTCTTTTCCAGGGAATGTCTAATTTAATTTGTGATCAGCAGTGCAAAAGGGAAACGTACAGGACATTCATACCCTTATTTTTGTGTTTAAAACTTTAAAGTAGGTATGATATATCCATTTTAATATATGAAAATAGTTGGAGATTTATTTCCTTATTTATAACTGTATAGTTTCAAAAGTTCTATACTTTCATTTATCACATTTAATAATCATCATCGAGAAATAAATATATTTAGTATATGTGCTTCATGTGCAAATCCACCTCTATTTTAATCGGTATTCATTTTAAAGAATATGATAATATATCCGTAGGCAACACCAGGCACGGAGACAACGGGGGACGGGAGGGGCTTGGCTAGGGGCGTAAATGGACCGAACCTGAGCGAACATATATTTTTTAGGTTCGGTTCGTTTATTTAATCGGGTCTAAACTTGTGTTCAGGTTCGGTTCGTTTATTTTCGAACCGAATCCGAATCAAACCTCTTTTTAAACGAACCGAACCTAAGCGAATATCGAACTTACAAATTCTCTAATAAGAGAGTGTGAAAAAGAAGAGAAATGGAAATATATATGTGTGTATTTACAGTTATAATAAATATTCATTCAGTTTTTTTTCTTTATCTGACTCGTCTTCATCTTTTGAAAAAAATAGATTAATAAGGATTCGTCTCTTTGAAAAAGTATAATTATAATATATTTTATATCTATTCAGATGGGGATAAGGAATAAGAATAATGCGGAGATATTCGATAAGTATTGTATGTACTTGTTATGTTGATTTGAAGATAAAGAAGGGAAAAGTACTAGACCATAGATGATAGATGTTGTAAACACGATGTGACTATTTATTTTTGGATAGTTTATACCGAGATAAAACCTAATTATCCCGTAAATATCTAGTTATCTCTAGTCAAAATTCACTTACCTTGGGATAAAAACCACTCATTCAAAATAAGTCCACTTCTATGGATAAGGATTTGTAAATATGTATATGTGTATGTTTATCGAGCTTTTAACGAATCGAACCTGAGCGAACCTATTATTTTTAGGTTCGGTTCGTTTATTTAATCGAGCCTAAACTTGTGTTCAGGTTCAGTTCATTTATTTCCGAACCGAATCTGAATCGAACTTTTAGCGAGCCGAACCTGAGCGAATATCGAACTTGAGAATTTTCTTACACCCCTAGGCTTGCCCCCCCCCCCCCCCCGTCTCCCAATTAAATCTCTAATATATTATATTATAATAATATATTATAATTTATATGTAAAATAGTTAACTATGAAAAAAATAAATTGTATATAATGGCCTCCCCCATCTCCCATTTACAAGTAGTATAGATATGAATACATCCGTATCTGATCCGACATCGTATCGATATTATACAAATTCTGACATCAGTATATGCATCTGTTTTCAAATGGATACGAATATTGATATCACATTCATATAAACAAAAATATATATATCTGAATCAATATATCCATATATATAAGGGTTTAGCGGGGTTGGCCCATGGGGGTAGCCAACTGGCTGCCCCCGCATCATTTTTCGGCAAATTTTTTTGATTTTTTTGAAAAATACCATCATGTTTTTCATTACTATATCCTTCTAATATGTCATTCAAATTTTGTCAGAAAACACCATCCATCTAGAACAGATCGATTACAACAATTCTAAGACCGTTAAAATTACATGTTCTAGATGGAGGGCACAGGAGTCTCTGTTTCTGACGAAATTTGAATGACATTAGAGGGATATAGTGATGAAAATACATGACGGTATTTTTCAAAAAATACCACAAACTTTCATCGAAAAATGGCGCAGGGAGTTCTATATTTATTTATAACTTTATATAACATAATTGCATGCCTTCTTTTATCATATTTGGTATAATTGTAAAAATATAAGCACATTTAGTATATTTATATTTTTTACGTTCCGTCCAATACATGCATATTTAAGCTAATATATAGAGTATGTATAATATTATTCATATGTGATCAGTATCTATTTTATATTGATGTCTATCTTTTACGGATATGGTAACATACTTTTCATATGGCAATCTATATATGCATCGCATTCGTATTTAAAAACAGAGAAGGATATAGGAACACCTGCATCTTGAATTGATGTGTTAGGCACTCCAAGAAAGTTAGGTTTGTTGTCCATGTCTTGTTATGCAGACCATAGTATTAGGAAATGTGTTATATCTGAATTGAATGACTTGTTATGATATAAAAATAATATGTGTAATTATTTCCTAAAAACTGTATCAAATATATAAAAAGCATAAATGATTTATTATTTGCAACTAAAAATAAATCTACAACTATATATTAAAACAAATATATAAAAAAATGCAAAAATATATGTGGACATCTAAGTGTATTTGTTTATGTATCTATTATAAAACATATACATGTGCTATATTATATAAAATTGGTACATATATATCTCATGTAAGTTCCTACATTAGGAACGATATAATATTACTTATTTAAAAATATTAATTTTAATGGTATAACTTAGCATCGATTTAATGAAAGTGTATTTTGATTTGAACAAATTTGTAAGGATCTTTTTGTCAATACAATATTTGTTGGGATATTTTTGTGAAATTGTAAGTTTACAAGGATATATTTGTAAAATACACTCGTAAACACATTTTAATAATTATAATGAGAAATATAGCAAAGATAAATTTTATATATAGTCTCAATAATTTGGCCCGCCCAAGTAGAAATTCCTGGCTTCGTCCTCGGACATCACATGCAACTGTATCTATATATGATCGTTTGCATCCCTGTTGTGTAACTTGAACTCACATGTTTGGATGGAAGACACTGTATTTGAACATTTGGACTATTCAACTGGATTGTGATTCTTACTCTTTTTAATGTTATAATGAATGGTTAATATTTATTAATTAAGGTTAAATTTGTCTTATAGTAGGTAGGAGGTGACGATCAATAAGATGTTAAGATAATTTATTCTTTGATATACATTTTGCACTTTCTTTAGTCTATCAACTTTATCAATGGACCTAATTAATCGAGACAGGATTTTCAAAGAACTTTTTGTTACTACATTGAAGAGATAAGTACATGTCCTATACATTAACCTTATAAGGGATATGTATGATGGGGCTTCATCTTGTATAAGGATTCAGTTTGGGAAGACTGACTATTTCAACATCAGCATTGGTCTGCATACAGGTTCAGCTTTGAGTTCATTCCCTTCTTCTTTGTTTATGGACGAGTTGAATAGTCACATTCAGTGTGATATATCTTGGTGTATGTTGTCCATCGACGATATTGTATTGATTGATGAGACAAGAGATGGAGTAAATGAGAAGCTGGAGGTTTGGAGACATGCCTTAGTGACTAAAGGACTTCATATAAGTAGACCTAAGACTGAATGGAGTTCGCATTTGATGGAAACAACAGTGAAAGGACTCGAGGTGAAGATTGGAGACAATAACATTTAGAAGAACGATTCTTTAAGATACTTGGAGTTTATTTTGCAATAGGATGGATAAATTAATGGATACTCATGTAATAAATGCGGGTTGGTTAAAGTGGATAGGAGCCTCTACTGTTCTTTGTGATAAGAAATTCCTTTGAAAGTCAACGAAAGTATTAGAAAGCAGTCGTGAGACCCGTTATGCTCTATGGATCAGATTGTTGGTATGTGAACCATAGACATGTGTACAGAATGATAGTAGCGGAAATGAAAATGCTAAGGTGGATGTATGGGCATACACAAAAAGATCGTATTCGAATGACCAGAAGGAAATTTGATGTAGCTACGATATAGGATAAGATGAGAGAAAAACTACTTAAGATGGTTTGACCATTTGCAAAGGAGGTTGGTTGATGCTTCCGTTAGAAGATGCGATATTTGGGATGTTGAGCCGGTTAAGAGAGGGTGAGGGAGGTTCAAGAAGTGTTGGGATGAATCTATTCTAAGAAATCTTAGTATTTTGGATTTAAGCCCGAAAATGGTCCAAAATAAATTTAAATGGAGGCAGAAAATCCATGTAGCCGACCCTACTTAATTGTGAGAGAAAAAATTTGTTATTTTTATTGTTGTATATACACCGGTTATAAACAAAGTAACATTCCAGTCATTATAAGGGATCATTATACCGTGATCCATGCACATTTCTACAGCTACATGAGAGCCTTTGAAATCTTCATGTTCATCTACAAGCCATGTAAACTTACTAACCTTACACCGTAGTCTTTGGATTAACTTGCATCCAAATCAAAGTTAGCTTTTGTGGAATCAATTAAAAGAACTCCTCCTTTACCCTTGCAACATATCAAACTATTCAAATGGCATGTCATCCTCACACAATCTTCAATCCATCGCCTTCCACCTTCACCATCACCACGTAGGCGTCAAGGCCTCTCCCTTGCCACCTACTCATGTCCATCCTTTTCTCCTCCTTGTCACCCCTCACTGATGCTATATCCATCATCCTTTTCCTCTTCCTTTCTTGGGCATTCCCCCAGTAGCCTCCCATTATCAACCACTCTTCTTTCCACACAAATGCCACCATCACTACATCCAAAGAGATGATTCTCCTCCACTCCTATCTCCATTTCATCCCACTCATCCCCTCCTCCACCCCATTATCATGCATGCCTTTGTCACCAAGAACAAACCCCATAAGAACAAGCCCTTCCTCTTTGCTTCCACCACATACACATGATCCTTCTCTCAAAAACACCATTACCCCCCCCCCCCCGGTCTCCTTGGTGTTGAGTTAAACTCCATCCTTGTCGATGGCAAGAATAGTCTCGTAGTAGGGGAGTATGTTGCCAGTGACAGCTTCAGCAGTGGCTAGCGCTAATTCTACACAATCATGGTCGTCGCACCTCCTATGGCATGGATTTCCAATTGGTGATAGTCAATGAGTCTAACGAGGGCAGATCCTCTGCATACTATAGAGTCTGCTGCAATAGATTGAGCCGCTCGATCTTGATCGATCGGTTCACACAAATTTCCATGGTATGGGCCCAAAAAATAGTGGATTCATGCGAACAACTCGATCAAAATCGAATGGCTCCAGTGATCCACGATTTTGCAGCAGACTCTGCAGTACTGCAGAGGATCTGCTCGCTGGATGTAACACCACATGCAAGCCATGCCTCCATTGGGCCATCCTCAGTGTCCCATGCTTCTTCTTTTACAAGTCCACATAGAGGCTTCACAATGAGGAGGTTGCCCTTAACGCTCTCCATGATAATGTGCTCTGCTATGGCGACAACCACATGATGTAGCTCAAGCCTCTTATCAGAGGCAACGACCATGCATTAATGAATGTGGGTGGAGTAGATGTGAGCATGAGGGGAGGGTGATAAAAGATTCATCATTGGATTTTCCAAAAAAAACATGCTTCTTGATTCGGTCAGATTAATTCAAGAATATTTGATTTAACGACAAGGATCGTAGTGTAAGATAGAGTAAGAACTATGGAGTTGTGGGGTAAATATGAAGATTTCAAAGGTCTTGTATAATTATAAAAGTTTTATAGAGGCCATTATGTAAAGATCTCATATACCAAAGAAAGAGCTAATTAATAAATAAACTCCACGAATGATTTTATAAGGTCCATATAAGATCATGGAGTAAATTTTTGATGTCTATTGTTGAGAGTACTTTAATTCCCCAATTTTGTTCTCATCCTAAGCATCTCATCGAGGGATGAAGTTTACTTTCTTAATTAAATCCATCACAACTAGTGTTGATCGATCGTCATATATTAAAATCAGAATCAATGTCCATCCTTTCGTATATATTTCGTGGGATGACATCTACAATATTGTGTATGTGGTCAACAACCACATCATGTTGTGGATCATACCAGTTACATAAAAATAAAAAGAGTTTATTAAGGGATGGTATATTATATTCAAGTTCTAGCACCTCGTTGAGAACCTCATAGTAATTCAGGTTGTTCTCACCATAACAAGATCCCTTAACCATCATGCCAGAGTTGTATGTAGTTAAGCTATTGGTTGTGTCAAGGCAATGAAATATGTACACATTGCCTAAAAAACCATCGTACGACATGACCATATAATTTGGATCGATGACAAAATTATTTAAGATCTTGTATCTGTGATTTGTTGGATCAATAAGCTTTACTCTTTCCTTAAACCAAGAAGGGAATGTCCTCCTAAATTTATCAACCACGTCGTCATCAGTAAAAAGAGGATTTTCCATCATTATTTTATCCCTATAATCCCTGCAAAAATAAATTAATGGTTAATTATTGAACTCCTTATATTGTGATTTAAAGACAATGTGACGGATACATACTCTGCAAAAGGTGTCACTTCGTCTGTATTATCTAGAATATAAAGCTCAGTAGCTTCATTCTCCTGAGAGCTCACCATGCGTGGCTTCCTTTTTTCAAAGGTCGACCGCATGTACGAAAGCTTGAGAACTAACTAAAAAATCATTGTTGTCATTATACTCATTTCAAATTAGATGATTATGCACAATTTCAAAATCGTCTAACAAATATCTTGAACAAAAGTTCGCAACTTCTTCTGAAATGTATTGTGCACTTATCGATCCTTTAACCTTATTTTTATTTCAAAACTTTTTCTTTAAGAAAAATATATACCTATAGGTAGGTTAACATACATTATTAGATAGCGCAAAATTAATTCCTTAACTAAGTAATTTCAATGTAAAATTTACCTCTCAAATGGATACATCCAGCAGTATTTAATAGTTCCACCAACTTTAACTTCATAGGGAAGGTGTGTCATTAAATATTCCATTGAGTCAAGAAAGGATGGAGGAAATATCTTCTCAAGGTTACACAACATAAGAACTACACTCTCCTCAATGCTTTCCATATCTTTAACTAACAACTTGGCCGAGCATATACATTTAAAAAGTTACTCAAATCACTTAGAACATCGTGAACTCCCTTCGGTAATAATCCTTTAAAAGCAAGAGGTAATAATTGCTCCATAAATACATGACAGTTCATGATTTTTTATTCCCTTAAAAATATTTTTCTTTAGATCAACAAGTTCGGATATATTAGACGAAAATTCATATGATATTTTTAATTTACTAGCCCATTGACAGACATCTTTCACTCGATCTCTATTTAAGAAGTATTTTACCTTAGACATATAAATATGTCCATCTTCTGATTCTATTAGGCCTAACTCAAGACGAGCGTAAATTTTCACAAGATATCTATGGGCGTTTTCTATATCCTTTGTCTTACCAGTGACATTCATTACTGTGTGGAATACATTGTCAAATACATTCTTTTCTATGTGCATAACATTTACATTGTGTCGGATGAGTAGATTTGGCCAGTATGGTAGTTCCCAAAAGATACTAACTTTCTTCTAGTTATGATTATCCCCAAAACCTGGAAGAGGTAGAACACAATCATTTGAACTCTTTAACTCCATTAACCTTCTAATATTTCATGTCCTGATAACCTGACAGGTGGATCTAAATCTTCAATTGTATTTCGTTTGAGTGGCATCTTCTGTTTCCTATATAGATGATCCTTCGGTAAGAATTGTCGATGGCAGTCAAAGAAGCATGGTTTTCGACCATGATCAAGTTGAAATACTTTCGTATTTTCCATGCAATATGGACAGCTTCTTTTTCCATGTGTACTCCATCCTGATAGCATTCCATATGTTGGAAAGTCACTAATTATGCATAATAAACCAACTTTCATCTGAAATTTACTGCGAGTATCAGCGTCATATGTCTCCTAGCCTTTCTCCTATAGTTCCTTCAGTTTGTCAACTAATGGTCTGAGATAAACATCCAAATATTTTCCAAGGTGGCTTGGACCGGGCACAAGTAAATTAGAAACATATATTACTTCTTGTTGCACAACCATGGTGGCAAGTTATACGGAGTGATGATAACTGGACAACACGAGTAATCTTTCCCCCGACCATGTGGATTAAATCCATCAGTAGACAACCCAATCACTACATTCCTCTTATCTATAGCAAAGGTGGAAGATAACTCCATTAAAGCCCTCCAACAAGCTGAGTCAGAAGGGTATTCCGTAAAGTCACCATGGATATGATCCTCATGTCAAGTCATGTCTTCAGTAGTTTCTTTGCAATAATAGAGTCATCGTAAACGTGGTGCTATAGGAAAGTAACGGAGCACCTTCTGTGGAACATTTGTTTTCATATTTAGTTTATATCTAGGTTCACCACATTCTGGACATTTAGTCTCATTTGTAACTTTTTCCCCATAACAGATGATGTGATGGTTGGGGCATGTATCAATTAACTTTTCTGATAAGTCGAGTGTATTGACCATGGTTTTTACTTTATAATAGGTAACATGTAGGACATTGTCTTTTGGGAGCATTCTCTTTATAATCTTAATCATGGCATTGAAACTAGCATCAGTCATATTATCGTCAGCTTTAACAGCAGATAGGAGAGAAAATGATTTACAGCCAGGCCATAATGCCTCCTCAGCCTTTTGTAATAATTCAATAAAATCTTTGGATTCACTATTGAATTCATCATCACAACCCTCTAAAGAAGGGTTAAAGTCTAGACCTGATGCGTCCATAACCATCTCAACAAAAGGATTCTCCGACATCTGTGTCCTCTCTCGGTAAGTTGCTCGGACCTCTTCATGAGCATACCAACATGTGTAGTCAGTGACAAAACCATTATTGGACAAGTGTTCTGCCACAACATCTCTAAATTGTTTCTTCGTCAATCCATATTTCATACATAGGCATATAATGTTCCCATCTATGTCAACTATTGTATCTCCTTGGGCATAAGAGAAATTGAGAAAGCCTTCTACAACAATTAAAAATGGCATGCAAATGGATCCATTCACTATGCGGTTATACATCCAATCCCTTGTCGAACTCATTGCTCTACCTGCAATGAAATAGTAATAGTTATTTAGACACATAGTTTGATATATGATGAAAATTTATCCTCTAATGAAGAAAAAGCAATACTAACATACATATCCCCATTCACGCTTACATACCCTCATACCATCACTCATGCTTTCCAAGATATATACACTTACATACACTTTCCTCTTTTTTGATAAAGTTTCGGATATATGATCCCCGTAATTATTCTTTGACTATGTAATTAATATGTATATGGCCAACTATAGGTATCTCGCATGTTGTGTAAAACCCCATCACCCCCCCCCCCAAATCTTCAAGAACCTAATGCCCGATCCTCGTCCTTGATCTAACCCATCAGTCATTTTGTCTATCCCCTCTAACCAACTTGATCTCAAAGCCATATCGGATATCTAAAAGCTATAGAGTTCGTTCCATGACAATTGTTAAAACCTATATGGGGTGAAGCTCCTCAAGTTGAAGAACCACCTCCTCCTCGGCTCCAATCCTAGCAGTGACACAATGAGGAGGATGATTGGTGGAGGCCGAGGAGGAGGCGAGCAACAATGGGGAGGCAGCGGCTTGGATACGAGGAGGAGGTGGTATTAATTAGAAAGACCCAACTAGATATTTCTGATAAGTCAATCAGATATTGTTTCTTCTTTATTCAGTGATCCTTCCAACCAAATATTGGATACAACTTTTGCATCACTGAATCCAAGCAACACGAATAGGTAGCATCATTCATAAACATCACCTGACACTAGTCTACAGCTCGTATTCGTCCGATGTGGAATTGCAGCTCACATTATCCGTATTCTACCAAAGTTTACGTGATAAAAAACAGATCCTTTAAACTATAACCAAATCTACAAAAAAACAAGAACAACTGGTTAAAAAAGATCACATCTCGACATGTTTCAATACCTCGACCGAGCTTGAACTTGAAGGGCATCCCCCGATCCCTGCTGGAATCAAACTTGGTCCTGTCAAGGAGCGTCCCCGTGTAATGCACTGCAACCCAAAACAAGAAAACATGAGGAAAGTCGTAAAACGATGCAAACTTTACATATCAAAGGCGCGGAAGAACACAAATGGGAGGCAGACCTTCGACCTCATATGCGAACTCGGGGGTCTCCCAGCCCTGGCCCAGGGGAAGGCAACGATGGCTTGGAGATGAGGAGGAGGTGGTGGAGAGGGGAGGCGGTTGTGGCTTAGAGACGAGGAGGAGGTGGTGGAGAGGGGGGAGGCGGCTATGTCTTGGAGACGGTGGAGAGGGGGAAGCACGATCGGGAGGGTTTGAGAGGGATTGTGATAAGCAAAAATTACGGTTTAGATTGGCGGGGTCCCCATAAAATTTCTCAAATTTTACCACCACATTGCTACCACAATGTGGTCGCAATGTAGATGCAGCTATTTGCGACTACATTGTAGTGGTAGTGTAGTCGCAAAAAAGTCGCTATAACGATTGTGACTACATTCCCACCGAGTTTAGTCGCAAAAGTCTAGTCGTAAAAACTGCATTTTCTTGTAATGTTTGGCCTTAAATCCCTAACTAAATGTATGTATATATAAATAATTTGTCAAAATAAACACGTCAATTGTATAAAATAATGTATAAATATTGTATCTAATTACAAAATAAAAGAATAAAGGAAAGAAAAGAAAAAGAATGAAGTATCAAAGACATTGGATGCCCCTAGACTCCGAGACTCAATCAACACGATGACTTAGCCGACAAGGAATAAAGTAAGAGAAGATATGATAGAGAAACTATATAAAAATCACACACAAAACCTAATTTGCCTAATGATTACTTTTTAGGACATGTTTTATTTTATTATTTTTACATCTCAAATAATAAAACCCTCAACATGAATATTGTACATTATGATTATTTGGATGTACTTACAAATATGGAAATTTTGACCTCGGGGTCATCACAGGTTTATTCATTCTCCCCTCTATATAAACTTGATGATCTCAAATTCTAACTCGCTTCTTTTAGCAAACGTTGAGTGCGGATCTTCACAATTATCATATTCTCAAGAATTTATTGGATCTTGGGGTTTCCTCAAATTCTCTTCTTGTTGAATGAAAATTTTGTGAATGTTGAATTATTAGTTTTTTGCTATGGTATCTTCTTTTATAATGGATCTATGCATCTTACTTACTACCAGGATCGTAAAATTGTTGGTTATGGAATATATGTATGGTCAGATATTTGTGATGATGGTTAGGCCACATATCTCATAGAAACATATAATGGTTCCATAAAGATTAGCTAAAATAGAATAGCATTGAATGATAATATAGTTGATAATGAGTTTGGTCAAAGAACATAGAAGCTAACATCGAACTATGATTTTCAAATTAATTATACTACATTCATGTTGCTTGCGAGAATTTAAAAATAAATAAATTATTGTACATCTATTTGAACGTACATGGATTAAAATGTAAATTCAAAAAAATACAAATAAATAAAAAGAAACATGACATTAGATTTATTAAATTACAAAAAAGATGACTGATCTGCGCATAAAAATTGTCATCAAATAATTAACTAGAATTTAAATTAAATTTAAAAGATGTCGCAAGAACTAAATGAACTGTCAAGATCGCATCACATGCAATCAACTATATGTTGCGGAGCTCTGTACCATGCAACGAGCGATTTGACTATATTCAAACCAATATAAGTTCCAATAACATTAAGTAGGAATGGTTACCCATTTTAAGAATGTCAAAATCATCCGAAGTATGATATGTGAAAATATCTCTTTTAAGGATCATTTGGTTGTTGGTGTACACTGGTGTACATAGGCATACCCCTCGTTCCAACCCTTCCAATCTGGGTTGGGATTACTTGTATTACCGTATAATTTCTTTGGTATAATATTTTTTAACTATATTCAAATAAAATTATTAACATAGAAAACATATTATAATCATTAAAAAGGTTAATATAATACATAATCAATGTCACATCACATCACAATTATCATTCCAACCCTCCCAATCCTCCAAACAACTACTATTCACAGGGGGATACCCTATCCCAACCCAACCCAGTTACCAAACATGCCCTTATAATTAGAGGTCACATCTAAAATTGAACCACTTTCAATTAGCTAATAAATGTCATTATTTACTACATTATCGGTATCTATATCAGACACAATTAGCAAATCATGCTCAGCAGCAAAGAAAACAATACTCTCATCTTTGCCACTACTTTCTTTTTCTTCCATCTTTTCTCTCGTTTGAGTTGGAAGCAATACTAATTGGTGCAATCTTTCTTCCGTGACATAACATTCTAAAGCTTTTGCATTTGGATGTGGACTTGCTTCTGCTTTGATCGCTTCTTTTATTATTTCACAGTATAGTTGTCCTCCCATTTTATGTGACCAAGACCATAACATGTGTAACGAATTACATCTTCATCACGTAATCGAGCACATTGTGCCCTGCCATGTCAGTGAAATAATAGGATCCATCTTTGGAATATCTTCTCCGGCTTCAATTTCCTTCACCAACCTTAACACTAATGGGGCCATGAAGTTGATGCCAAGTTGTGGATGATTCTGTTTGACTGATAGATTGATGCATGATTGTGGATAGCCAAACTTAGAAATCACTCATATGTGTGAAAATGTCCATGTAAGAACCACTTGCAACCCTTTATTTCCATCATGCACAAGGTGTACAAAACAAAGATTGTAGATTCTTTGTTCATGAAGTCATAATGGGACAAAATGTGGCATTTCTTCACTGCATAGAGTACATCATCTTTGATTTTGAAAGAGCGATCCTTTTGAAGTTCATGATTAATGCTATCTATACCACTTTGATTTTGAAAATCATCTTCAAATTTTGCAAGTTTGTCACCGCTTTTAACGCCATAGAATGGTATGAGTGGGACAATAATTTGGCCAACATGTTCAGTCTGAGTTGATTGGTTATTCACGCTATCGATCTCAAATTCTTCATCAATTCATCCTCTATCTCATTGTTGGTGACCTGGGGCGGACAATCGTTTAGAACACGAGTCACTTCTCTTATCACAGCTTCACTGATATCAGTACTCTTACGTGTCAGTAGAGTAGGTGGGACTATGTAGTATGGATCTGATAAAGGAAGCGAGACGGGTGCTTTAGAAATGTGGGCATCGATTGGAGCTATCTCAACTATCATCTCAATCGATGATGATTTCCTAATCATCTTGGGTAAAGAAATATGGCATGGCCTGGGATAGATGCTAGCATAGTGTCGGACCCTGTTTCACTAGGAATATCGAGTGATATCTTGATCAGCTACCTGCTCCTATCTAAACTAAATTTTCGACAAAGAGAATCCAACATTTCCTCAAAAGATGTGGACTTTCGCAACCGAGTGCGGATCCTCTGCTGGCCAGCAGGGATCTGCTGTAAGGGGAGAGGGTGTTCGAGCGGTTCGCACGAAATCAGGGGTTTTGTGGGCTCTTTGCATGCGAACCGCTCGATCTCGATCGAGCGGCTCGGACACCCTCCCCCCTTACAGTAGGTCCCTAGTGGCCAGCAGAGGACCCGCTCCCTTCGCAACCCTAGACCTCGAACTAGCGGACTATGCGAGTAACCATTACCACCATTCAAGTGGAAAATCCAACATATGGAAGCTATGGATAATATAAAAATTGCATCAATTAGTATGTGATTATGATATGGTATAACTTACAATACCATGGATCATGAACAAAACACAAAAAATGCAAAACCAAATCTAAATAACAAAGTCTGTGTTTCAATGGCTCATCGGTGAAGAATGGGAATTATACAGCGTTAGGGCACCTGCGTGGTAGCGACAAGATTGTCAACGTCAAAGGAACGAAGAGTAGTGGCAGTGGTGCGACAAGGGAAAGTTGTTGGAAGATGCGAAGAAGAGCTACGGGGGATGGTGAAGAGAGCAGAATTTGTAAGTGGAAGTGGTGGATGAAGGCTATTGTCAGAATTATAACCAGGGTTTAAAAAATCGGATTGGTCGGTCGGATCGGTTAGATCGAGAACCGGCCCCGATCCAGTCGGTTCGTTCGGTTTTATGCATTGGTTTAAAAAATCAGATCGGACCAGTTGGGTCGGGAATCGGTCCCGACCCGGTTGGTTCAGCTGGTTTTATGTACTTAATTTATTTAAAAAAAAAGAAAATAAAAAATCGGGTCCGACCAGTTGTCGGATCGGGTTGACTCAGGTAGTTGGACCAGATTGACCCAGTTTTGATGGTTTAGTATATTTTAAAAAAAGAAAGTTTTAAATAATGAAATAATAGGGTTTCTATCACTTGTACCCTTCTTAACTTTTGTAATTTCAGTTCTACTACTTTCTTAGAGCACTTTATAGAAGCAACTATAAATAAATTAGTATAATATTATATTCATATATAATGCTAGAAAATGTGACTACATTTTGTAGAGTTTTACTCGAAATAGACAATCATGTTATTCTATTGAAAGATTTGGTATTTTAAACGATTATTTCTTTGATATATAAATACATATTTACATATATGTATCCAGTTTCAGCGGTTCAAAAAACTGATTCGACCGGTCGGACCAGTAAATTTAGCATGATCCGATTTTTTTCCGAGTCGATGGGACTGGTGATGTCTTGCTGACATCATCACCGGTCCGACCCGGTTGGATCAAACCGAAGAAGGATCAGTTCAGTATCTGGTCCGATTTTTAAAACCTTGATTATAACTAATTAAGAAAATGTCATCATCTAGAGGTGTTATAGCAATATCGCATGCTGAGAATACAATCTTTATAGTGTCTCTTTCATATGAGTTATGCATAATGCTTGAGGAAGCTGCGATATTACTGTAGTATTCAAAGAAAAGTGTGTTTACCATAAAGATAGAATTCCATTTTTCAATGACGTAATTTAGGATTTTTTTCTCCATGATATCATTTTATGTTTTACGTACTATAGAGCTTCATTAGAATTAATTTAAACTATTTGTGAATCTTTGAAGAAAACATTGGTTTTCAGATATTTAGTTCATTATAAATTAAGGGGATTTTTTGGGGGTTGAAAAAAATACTCGTTTGTAGGGAAATTTGTATACAAACTTTTGGCATTGATTTTTTAGAAATTCATTGATATATTTGCTTGAAATAAATTGTTTTGTTCATTCCTTTTTCTACTTTTATAGGGCCCAATTTGCAATATTTTTGGAAAAAACTACTCCTAAATTCCTTTTTGAATCCTCTTCCTCGTATGATTTTTGTGGAATTCAATGGTTTGTACTGTTTAAAAATTCAAAAACTCCAAAACAGAGACTTCTTATCATTCATTTTTTATTTTATCCATGTTACCTCTCTAAAAGTTCAAAAAATCTAATAGCTTTGTTTCATCACACATTGCAGATCATATTTTTAATCTTGTAAAATATTGTATTTTTGTCATTAAATTTGAAAATAGACCAAAAATATCTGATCATGCATGTTTGATTCGTTTTAAACACATAAATACTAAAAAAATACTTTCTAGATTCCATGTAAAATAAAGTTCCAGGGAAAACTGATCTTAGGATTTTAGGTCCTGATTTCACATAAAAAACTATTGTGCAAATCCACCCTTGTTTTTCGTAAAAGTGTTTTTAAAAATTCTTTTGTTTGTTTTATTTTACTTTAGTTGAAAAAAAAACCTAAAAACATTGTCAAACCATAAAAAACTCAAAAATATTACTCTTCCATTTTTATTATATTTTACCACCATTCTTAAATAGACATAACTCTTGTTTTGTCACCATTATTTATATAGTATCACATTTTCTAATTTCTTTTCTTTTCATAATTTAAAAGTTAAATAAAAAATTGCAAAACTAAAAAACAAAAAAAAAAGAAAAAAGAAAAGATCATTTGCATTGCTATTCATTTTCATTGGCATAACATACATCGCATCTCATTTCTATACGTCATTTCAAGGGTTTTTTTATACTTGTGCCCCTCTAAGATTCTACGACTACAGTTATACCCTTGCTTTTTTTGCAATAACACTTGTGCCCTTATATGCACACATTCAATCCATTCGGTTGCAGTAACACTTGCGCCCTTGTATACACTTTGTACATGGTATCTGCGAAAAGGATGTCATTAATTAAAATAATTCATTTATTTGGTCATAAAAAAACGAAAAGGAAAGAGAGTTAATGTCGTGCATGCAAAGAAAATTAAAGAAAATGCAAATGTGATTTTACTGTAAGCATTATATAAGGAAAGTTGGGGGGAGAGGTGCATAGGAGAGAAGAGTTAAGTGTTTTGAGGAAAGTGTTAGGATTAGTGTAATATTAGGATTGGAAATTCTAATGAGATTGGACTCCTGATATAGTATTAGTTGAGTTGTATTCTATTTATGATCCTATTAAGAATAGGAATGTGGGGTTCTAATTGTGCTATATATAGAGGGGGTTGGAGGCATTGCCTCAATACCACCACATGAATAGTGTAACCCCCTAGAAAAGGGGGGAGAGAGAGAGAAGAGAGGAAGAAAGCGAGCGAACAGAAAGAGTTGTACGCGTTCTTCTTTTAGTGATCCTTCTTTTCCGGTGGTCGCGAGAGGTGATCGACCACCGTTATATTTGCTTGTTTTTTTCTTCGCGTGCTTCTGTTGCAGTCGATTGTGCATCCGCATCTGTATCTGGGGGATTCGTATCTGCAACAACCGATATCCGAGAGGAGACGATACCGACGGGTCGTATCCCATCAAGTGGTATCAGAGCTGCGTTGGTACTGCTTCCACTCCAAACAGAAATTGCGCGATGAATTCGACTCATGTTCATTATGATAAGAACTCGTGAGTCAGGCTTGAAAGGCTAACGGGTTTGAGTTGAATATATGACTCATTATCCTTATTGACTCGAGTTTGAGTTCAATGGTGTTCTATTCGGTAATTTAACACATTAATTTTTTTATACAATAATTATATTGCACACATGCCACGTCTGTCCATAAATGTTCGAATATTAACACATTCCTAACTCTCCTACGTGGCATGACTCACTTCGGCTTTCTTAAACCCTCCTATGGCTCTTCATCGTTCCGTCTCCTCAAACTCTCCTTCCTGCCTTTACATGTATGGTCGTGCGAAATCGCTCCCCTGCTTTTCCCAGCTCTGCTAATGGTGAGCGGATCCTCTGTTGTGCAGCAGGGATCCGCTGTAACTCGAGAGTGTGCTCGAGCCGCTCGATTGAGATCGAGCGGTTCGCACGTAATTACGGATTTTGTGGGCCTTTACCATTTGAATCGCTCGATCTTGATCGAGCGGCTCGGGCACACTCTCAGGTTACAGCAGATCCATGTTGCACAGTAGAGGATCCGCTCCCCTGCTAATGTCGTGATTTCATCAAGATCGCCCCTCTCTTTTGCCTTCCCTTTGCGGTACGTATACCATCAACATTATCCTCTCTTTGGAAGTGTTTTTCACATTGTTCTTCCTCATTCGATGCCATTATTTTGAAGACGTCCGCCCCAAGCTTCTATCCCTCAACGTTCACCGTCTTCTTTCAAAAGTTTAGGATGCTTCTTGATTTCTCAATTTTTTTGTTTTTCCTTCTACTTTGAACGTTTGAACGTCAAGATTGTGCAGTATTTATCATATGTATATTAATATTCATCATTGGGAGGCCTTGGATTGAGTGTTGAAGTACCTTAAGGGTACTGCACTTCTTGGACTGCTTTATGGTAAATATCCTCTTGTCTTAGAAGAATATAGTGATGCAAGTTGGAGAGGTCAAATGGAGGACTCCGGGAGTAACGGTATAACTGGATATGTATTTACCCTTGGAGGCGGTGCAGTCTCCTGGATGTCTGTGAAACAGACCATCTTGGCTCGGTCTACCTTTGAGGCAGAGTTGTGTGCTTTGGATATAACAGGTATAGAGGTTGAATATCTTAGGGAGCTTCTCTCTGAGATGCCCATGGTGGGTAAGCCGATACCGGTAAATTCTTTACATTGTGATAGCATGACTACTATTGCAAAGGTAAAGAACTCAAAGTACAATCAGAAAACTAGAAGACATATCCAAGTTAGACTTAAATCTATTAGGGATTTGGTGTCTTCTACAATGATTGTCGTGGAATTTGTTGGTACCAAAGATAACACAACAGATCCACTTATAAAGGGACTTGATAGATCTTTAGTCCAAAAATCCAAACTTGAGATGTAGCTGAAATCCACTGAGAGTTTACCCGCAATAGCAACCCAACGTAAATGAGTGGAGATCACACAAAATAGGTTTAAAGGGAAAACAAGTTGTACGGGGAACTGATTGGCACTCATTATGCAATACTTTGCATGTGAGTCCTATCCCTGAAAAGTCGAGTGCATGAAAGCTGCAGGAAAAGGTTGAGCTTTATGCTTTTATTGGATTCAAGCTTTTATAAGCAGGATGTGAGCAGTGCATCCTTGGAGAATGCCACCTATATGAGTATTTCTGTAGGGCCGCAGATAAAAGATGAGGGTTTATCCTTAATATACTCATGAAACAGTGAAGGGTGCACGGCCATTAATAGCACCAACCAGAAGATTGTCACCATAGACTTCACTCTGTTATTACCACTCGATACCATTACATTAAAGGATTAAAGTTCAAGACTTAGTTCACTTTATTCATGTAATGGTGAAAGGGCATAACTCGGGTAAAGGTTCAAACCGGAAGGTACCTTTACTAAAAGCAGAGTATGGAAACCCGAGATTTTTGGCTATTCGTGCTTCAACAATGAATTCGTGAGGGTATGTTGGAATTAATGTTATTGGGATACTTTGATACAATTTGATGGTCAATATCATGTTGTATTAATGTATCTTAATTCCCGGAATTCAATGTTTCAATCCTGTGGGGTGTTGTTTAGTCCCACATCGTGGAGAGTCAAATCTAGCACTTGATTTTTTATATGGAAAGTCCCGAGACTAGTCTGGAAACAGACTAGAGAGTACTTTGGACCACCACACGTGCGTGCGCGTGTGCGCCCGCCCGCCCGTTTGAATTCCAAGGGACGTGTCCCTTTATCCTCTCACGAAGCGTAACCGCCCGGACGTCTTTAAG
Source organism: Ottelia alismoides (assembly GCA_037367405.1). Lineage (NCBI taxonomy): Eukaryota > Viridiplantae > Streptophyta > Magnoliopsida > Alismatales > Hydrocharitaceae > Ottelia > Ottelia alismoides. The sequence goes on along the minus strand of JAZKJV010005388.1, from coordinate 100,223 downwards.
TATCTATTAAAGTCGTGGATGTGGGTTACGAACATACGTACACATAACTCTCATTCTCACCGCCTCTTCTCTTCCTCTCACGATCTCGGGCTTCGTCTACGGAGGTGACTTTCGAGGACACTCAAGCACAGTGCGCACCGTCGACGAGCGTGTACCTTCGGACCCTGAGAGCGGTACGTCAAGGCCTTGTGCGTCGGTAAAGTGGGGGGCGCTGTCTCTCTAAGGGGAGTCCTACAACATGACGCTTCGCTTGTGATCTCTAACTCTCATTTTTCTTTGTCGCATTGTTTGTCGTGATGTTTGTTTCCGGATTTTTCCATTACTATAATATGAATATATTTTTAAAATGGATATTTTTCTTATCAATGATGATCTAGATGATACATACATTGATTTTTTCTGGAAACCTGTTGAAATCGGATTTATGTATGTGTGTTGATGACGTTTTTCGCAACAAAAGTAACATCATATTGTTTTAAAGAGATTAAACATCAATTGCATTAGTCCTTGGTGTATTCAGATCATAACGATGTGTTTATTATAATAAAGTCCAAATGAATCACAATACGGATTTAGTCTTCGTTTCTGACGAAACTGGAATGGTATATTGGAGGGATATATAGATGAATATACATAATGATATTTAAAAAAAATACAGAAAAATAACATGAAGACAAACCCATCAAGCCCTTAATAATATAATCCTAAATATATTCAAATAGTTGGCAAACCTCCTTTGTGTATTTTTAATATAAAATTAAAATTTACTCAAATGAGTCTCGACCTTACAACCTAAGTATGAAGTATTACATTGCGGAACTGACATGCCATCTTCCAATTAAGTAATAATTGAAACCGTTATTTTTTTAATATAACATTGGCATTGTAGCTATAGTAACTGCTATTGTGCCTAGTCCAGGACGCTTAATATATTGTAAGATGTTATCAAAGTAGAAAGCAACATGAATAAGGGAATATAAGATTGGATAACACAAACCAAGATAATGGTGATATACACACACATATATAGGGATTGGGGAGCCTACGCCCATGTGTAGGTAACTTTCCTACACCCACCTCTTTTTTCCTCATTTTTTCATTTTTTGAAATGGATCTTTAGGGGATTTACTTAGAATATTAAATGAATATGTGTTTCAAATTTCATGTAAAACAGACATTCATGACAGCTCCATCGGAAGGGGTCAATTTCAACAAATTTGTACCGCTAAAATTTGACTATCATGATGGATAAGTTAGAAGTCTCGAAATAAGTTGAAATTTGAATGACACCATGGTGATATATTGTGATCTAAATTCCTCAAGAATTCAATTCAAAAAAATCAAAAAAAATGAGGGGAAAAGATGTGGGTGTAGGAAAGTTACATACACATGGGTGTAGGCTCCCTTTTCCCATAGGGATTGGGGAGCCTCCATCCATGTGTAGGTAACTTTCGTACACCCGCCTCTTTTTTCCTCATTTTTTTCATTTTTTGAAAATAGATCTTTAGGAGATTTACTTTGAATATTAAATGAAATATGGGTGTAGGCCCCTTTTCCCATATATATATATATATATATATATATATATATGAGTGATCCTATGAGAGCCAAAACTTGTGAGAGTATGAGAGCATTGATTTTGGACCACATGATTCTGTCTTCTGTCTCCTGGTCTTCTCTCTCTTGGCTGAATCATGTGGTCCAGAATCAATGCTCTCATGCTCTCACAGGTTTTGGCTCTCATAGGATCACTCCTTTATATATATATATATATATGATGTTAATGGGGCTGCCCCCGCGCCATTTGCGGTATTTTTTTATTTTTTTTCTCAAAAAACATCGCCATGTATATTCATCCCTATATCCCTCCTATATGTCATTCGAATTTCGTCAGAAACAGAGACTCCTATGACATCCATCTAAACGGTCTTTTTAACGGTAACATAAATCGACACCATCTCGATGGAGGCCGTAGGAGTCTTTGTTTCTGACGAAATTCGAATGGTATATAGGAGGGATATAGGGATGAATATGCATGGTTTTATTTTTCAAAAAAAAATAAAAAAACACGTCGAAATAGGGGGCGGGGCAGCCATGTTGGCTGCCCTCAGGAGGCAGCCCCATTAAATCCTATATATATAGGGGGCCTTTCAAATAGGACTTGGCCCTTCCATCCTTATGGAAGGCCAACGATCCTAACCGTTAGATTCAAATCTAATAGCATCATCAATTTATTTGCTCAAAAGGGCATTTTGGTCATCAACTTTTTGCATTAATTATTCACACCAATTAATATTCCGAAATACTAAATTTAGCTATTTTTATTTTTGGTATTTTTCGCAATACCATAATTAGAAAATGTCTTGTTTTGTACTATGCGACGTTACGTGGGACAATGTTTGTATCCTAATGTGTTTTTTTTTGTAGAATTTGCATTCCTTTTGTAACGATTGCATGTTTTTTGTATTTAATATGGTTCCTTCAAAATTAATCAGCTATTTGTAAATTTAGTTTGGTTCTTTGTAGAATACAATTCATATTAGCAATTAATGCATGCTTTTTTGTAACGATTATATGATTTTTTGTACAATAAATTTTATATTGTTCATTGTAAAAATGCAGTAGACATTCACACTAAATTCATAAGTAAAATACAACCATATATGTACAATACCCATCCACAATGTATAATGCACATTCAAAATGTGTAATACACATCAAATATACAAGATATATAAAAAATGACAATTTTCATTCGCACGAAATTGTTATGTAAAATACATATCAGATATGTACAATACACATCAAATTTGTATAATAGACATCGATATTGTATAATACAAAGTGAAAAATATATTTCTACGTAACAATTCTGTGTCGCCGACTTCTGCCTTATTGATGACGACGCGAATGACATCGTTAACTGCTCCATATCGATGTTGAAGACGGAGATGAAGGGACGAAGAACTTCATGTCGACCACGCGTAGTTGTCCACGTGAGGACGGAGATAACACCGAGCTCCATACCGACGTTGAAGACGTCGATGAAGGGTGCGAAGAACCACCCGCCGGCCATGTTGACAGTGAAGATGGAGACGAAGATGACGAAGAGTATGACAAGGCCTGTGAAGACGACAGAGACGAGACATGTGATGTGTGCACGATGGAGACAAGCGACGACAGAGATGAGCGACGAGCGAAGGTGGAGATGGAGATCGAGACGAGCAGCGGTCGACATCCTCCTCTTCCTCCAGCGGCCGACGTCCTCCTCCTCCTCTCGTTTTCTTTGCATGCGAGATTATGAAATGAATGGAAAGATGAGAGAGTTAATGAGATATTTTAGATGTACGTGTGGGATTTTTGGAAAGTTTGGGAGAGAGATTAATGAGGAGATTAATTGGATTGTTACATACTATATTTAGATAATGAACAATGACCAAAATGAGTTTTTGGTTAATTAAATTATAATTATAATATGCCTTTAATAATAACCGACGAATTGAATATGGATGCATGAGATCGTTGGCCTTCCTTAAGGATGGAAGGACCATGTCTCATTTGAAAGATATCATATATATATATATATATATATATATATATAAACAAGATGGTCAAGGATAAGTTCGTCTATATATATACTGTAAAAAACTTAACAATATCATTATTATTGACATTCCTAATGAGCTTAACTTAGCTAATGAAAGAAAGCTTGCAAACAAGAAGTATACAAGTTAACTTATAAAGGCTCTTTAAGAGGCCGGTGAGTCAACCGAACTCAAGTACGAGTTATAGTCAACATTCCTAAACTCGAAACTTATCAAGTCTGAGCTTGAGTCCACGTTTCATTATTGAGTTCAAATCTGACTTGAGATTGATTTGATCCATTCAACTACATAGACATATCTAGAAAAAGTTTAATAGGGAATGGTAGACCACATGATTGGTAGACTAAAGTAAGGAGAAGAGAAAACATACAAAATGTCCATGTTGGGTCTTTATATTCAAAATGCCCAATTTGACTGCTGAATAAAAATTAAGGTAAATTACAAAAAAACATCGCAACTATATCTCGAATTCCAATTAGATGCCACATTTTTTAAGTGTAACAAATAGGGACCTAAACTTTCAACTCAATGATTTAACGTCAATATATAAGGGTCGTTGAAGCTTAAGGATGCCTCTATTTGAGACAAAAACATAAAATCAGACCCCTCTTTGTTACAATTGAAAAACGAGTCCCTAATTGAGAATTGAGGTATATTTGAAGTCCTTTTTGTTCTTTACCCTAAAAGTTAATTTAGGTAAATATTATTATGCCTTGCACACTTTGATTCATATAATTCATTTATAAGCTATGCTAAACATTTAAGATAGATTTAAAAGAGATATTTTTGAATTAATGACAACTTGATTGCTAACGTATTGTATAAATATCTATCTTCATACAATATCTAATTATATTAGCTTTGTAGATTTATATTCCTAGTGATATATGTGTTCGAAAAGATTTTTTTCTGGCCAGGTTCGTTTGGTTGCAGGGTTGGGCAGGGTTGGGTTGGGTTGGGTTGGGTACTATTCACAGGGGTACCCCCTCCTCACAGTTTACTATTCACCCAGCCCTGTGAATAGTACCCAACCCAACCCTGCCCAACCCTGCAACCAAACGGGCCCTTAGGTCGAATACTTGGATTTAAACTTCACTTATTTTTTTATGGGATTTTGATATGTTTTATAGGTACAGTATGTAGAGATCATAAGACGTAAGTTGTGCTCAAGAATGATTGAAAAATATATGAGATTATGACCGGAATTCAGGTAATTTAAATAACTCATCATCATGGATATTGGATTCATCAATGCATCCACATATTCAAATGTTCATTGACGAAATCATATCAGACGTGAGATTTTGTAGTCGTACGCATTCCATCATAATCCCATATATCACTTCCAATAATAGTTTATCAATTGGTCCAATTAAAAGGCGTCTAATATATTATATATATAATTTAATCTATTCCGGATAAAGAGCATTGGAGTCTCTGTTTCTGACGAAATTTGAATGAAATATTAGAGGGATATAACTATGAAAATCCACGGAAGTATTTTTCAAAAAAATAAAAAATATTGGGAAAAAAATAAGCATGATGTAGGTAAGTTACCTATATCATTAAGTATGATATCTTTCCTCTTAAAAATATATATAATTTAAAATAATAGTTATTGCTAATCCAATATTTAAAACTTGTGTAGATAATGCTTTTAGAGGAAGAAATAGTATTGATGAAATTCGTTGATTAGATGTTCTTCGGAACATTTTAACATTTGAGTGGCACGAGCCCTTTCATAGTCGCAATAACAACATGGAGTTGGTGCATCTTCACTCTAAGGCATTGTTTGTTTCGAGAATAAGCGCTAGAATAAGGGGTCAATTCCCTACCTGATGCGGTTCTGAAGAGTACGATTATTCTCATCTGCATCCAATTGTTTCACCTTATTTCACCTTTATTCATATCTTTATTTCACTTTATTCTCCTTATTCCTATCTTCCCAGCCAAACAACGAATAGACCCTTATTCTCCTTATTTCCTAACTTTATTCATGCTTATTCCCGAACTGAACGTCGCCTGATGTTAACATGTCGTTAACATACGAAGAGCACTTGTATAGGATTGTCAATATAAATTGTTAATCCGTGTTATATAATACATCATAACCATACATAACAATGATAGAGAGTGAGAATCCAACAAATAAAATAGATAGAAGTTGAAATTAAGGTCATTAGATATCAGTTGAACTCTTTAACTTCATCACCCAAATCAATAACTTTCGAACTCATATGTTGTAGCACTACTCCTTAAAGATATCGAAATACTAAGAGGACATGTCTAAAGATTACGGATGCTAATCAAACTGAACATGAATTTGCAATTTTAGATCGATAGCCTTAATGAACCAACATGAACATAGCATATGTATGTTCAATAAAAGTTTGAGTCCAATGCGTACGTATATTTGTATAACTTAGTATTTGTAAGTACATGCAAAATTTCGAGTTAAAAACAATATGTTATTAATTTATTGATTTTGTACCACTTTAATTCGAGTAATTTCTTATTTTTACTGCTTACCGAACATTTATCAATGAACTCCAGCTTCGAACTTGTTTATCAAAATAAGATTGAATTAAATTATAAACAAACAATTATTGAGCCGAACTCGAATATTCATTTTCTAAATGTAATCAAACGTGTCGTATTGAACCTTTTTGAATAACACTCAAACTTTCAAACTTATCGAACCAAATTAGAACATAAGTTTCTTCAATACAGTTAGATTTGATTAGCTGCCCTACTTAAGATACAAATTTAGACATATGCGCCATCCATTTGAGGTACCAAAAATGGTTATTTTAAAAAATAAGATATCATAATGACTACATATTTAATAACTAAAACTGCGAAGTGAAATTTAATCGCAATTAAAGATGCAAAAAAATTAAAACATATATTAAATAAACTTGGTTGCATCATTTGTACATAAAAATTATATAACTAAAAGAAACAAATCGATTTCTAATCACATTAGCCGGCAAATTTGGAGTTTTGATTTGAATTTTAAAATCTGCAAGCATATTGAATCTCCTTCATCATAATCGACACTAGATTTTGATTCCTCTCACAATTCCGCCTCCGTCTACCTGGAAATATTTCAAAGAAAGTAGGCATACGGCGTACAAAAAGCTCGTGTCTTCTTGATCTCTAAAGACAGGATGTCCTAACCAACCAACAACCATTCCATCTTCATTGTCCATTGATACCGCTCTGAATAATCCCCCTTTTGCAGGTAGGGCTGCTAATTGAACTGAATCATTCGAATTCGATTAGGATTCATTCGATAAAAATTCGAAAAAAGTTTGATTTGAAATCAAATGAACTGAATTTGAATTTAACATGTGGATTCGATTCCCAAATGAATCGAACAAGAATTAATCTGAATTCGTTCGATAATAATTCGATTTGATATCTGTACGTATACATACATATATATATAAACACGTACTACTAGAAAGAAACATTTTCGATGGAATATTTATGACAGTCTTGTTTACCGCTGCAAGTACTATGACATTTGCACAATGTGTATAGGGGTTGTTGATTCATGCGCCGTTTTCAATTATCAACGCAAATGTCAGTGTTCGGGGAAAAGAAGGCTTACTTCCCTCCCCCCCCCACCCCCCCAAAAAAAACCCAATCTCAACTCCCGCCCTAATATTTCCTTGTTCCCCTCCAAATCCAACTCCCTTCCTTCTGTGCCTTCTGCTCTGGAACCCTTGTGGGAGGCTCATCTACAGAGAGAAAGAGGACATTATTCTCATCTAAGGTTTGCGCACCCCACCCCCTCCTATTCTTCGTCCTCTACTTGTGCCATCCTCCCTGACTTTCCTCGGCCAATTCCCTCTCAACTCCACACCATTCTGGCCTTTCGACTTCGGCTTCGACTCCCTCCAGGTCCCCCTAGTCAACCTTCGCACCCCTATCTACTTGACCTCTTCTATCGGACCCCTGACGAAATCGACCCCACCCCTACCATGACATGATGGCTGTGCTCGAGAAGCATGAGCACTTTGTCTACGAGAAGTGGATCCAAGCCTCGGAATTTTATGAATATATTGGGCATGTTTATTCATTAGGTGAAAAAGCAACTTTTCGAGGACCAGTTTTCCCTCAGTGGTGAAGGGATTTTTACAGATACGTTGGATACACTAACCATTGATGAAAGAGCAACTTGTCATGATTCAACTTTTTCAAAGTTGTGGAGAAGGATAAAAGGATGCATGCATTTCTTTGTTTTAGTTGTCTTTTCAATCCAGAGTTATGCCTCTTAGATGGTATTGAGTCTATATAATTATGAAGGTCCATTTGTAATGGAAATTAATGGATAAGAAGCATGGTTCTTCAAGCCTTGGGCCTAAGACCTCTCTGCATTGGCTCTTTGTTTTCTTGGGTCTTTTACTCTTTTTCTCAACATTCTCCCCCTTCCCCAGCAGCTTTGCATGTTCCTCCACTCCGTACCGTGCTCAACTCTATTATGTTCTATGGTCCCGTTCCTTCTGAGTTTTTATTGGTGGCCAACGCAAGATCTATGTTCTCACTACTGATCCGCCCAAGGAGACGGAGACCAACTACGACACCTGGTATGTCGACAACTGCCAAGTAATTACATGGATGACTAACAGTGTTGATCCAAATATAGCCTCTAACCTGCTCTACAAATCCACTGCCAAGGAGATGTGGGACAGTCTTGAGAAGACTTACTCCCAGAAGACGACCAAGTCTAGGCTCTCCGATATCTACACTCGGATCTGGTCTGCAAATCATGTAGATACATCCATGATTGAATACTATCGCCTCCTCACAGGGCTGTTCGAAGAACTCCTTATATTTCAACCTGCTTGATGTGATAAACAGATAGGAGAACGTGCAGAATGGCAGGTAAATCGATTTCTCTCAGGTCTACACCCACGGTACAAGCCCGTGAAGGATCAATTTCTGACACCCGCTGCTCTACCCTCTCTTGAGACTATCTTTGGCAGACTCCAGGAGCTAGAGTCTCCAAACCCCCCTCAATCTACAGAGACTACTACAGACTTTGCAGAAAGATGCTCGACCTACCAGGGGGGACGTGGCCGTGCGTTTGGTCGTGGACGTGAGCATGGTCGAGGACGTGACTCAGGTCGCGGCTGTGGACGTGATTCTACTACTGCCCGCTACCCAGCGTGCTCCCATTGCGGACGCTAGAATCATCTGTCAGAACGATGATGGGCGAAATTTGGCATGCCTCCTAATGCCAACAACGCCTATGAGATTGTTTCTTCCGATGGCACCTATGATACTATGGGCGCCTCTCATGCCCAGTCTTCCACAAACAATGTTATCTCCTTTACTATAGCAGAGTATGCTCGCCTTCGCCAATTGCTACAGAACTCCGCCACTGATACTCCTGCTTTTGGCCCTACTGCTAGTCTGGCTGCCACAACAGGTACGATTGCCAGCTCTGCCTCTACCTCTACTCCTGCCTGGATAATCGACTCAGGAGCGTCCACTCATCTTACAGGAGAAGGTAGTCTTCTCACCTCCTCACGGCCATCCCCTGTTGTAAAAACTGTTCGTGTGGCAAATGGCGCTCATTCCCCTATTACCAGTGTGGGAACCGTGGATTTTTCCTCCAAACTTCGGCTAACTGATGTCTACGGTGCTCCTGACTTTCCTCTCAGTCTTCTGTCTGTTCATAAGCTATACACGTCGAGTGATATTTGATGGCTTTTGTTGTTATTTTCAGGACATCCGGACGAGACAGATTTTTGGTGGGGGACATGAGAAGAATGACCTATGTTATCTTGATATTCCTTCCGACTCTGGTTTTGCTGGCGCGACTTCCATCTCTGCTGACCCTCTTCTCTCGCATCTTTGTCTCGATCATCCGTCTGCAAAATCTCTCTCCTTAATGTTCCCCAAACTATCTATGCTCAAGCCCTTTGAGTGCGAGGCATGTCAGTTCGGGAAACATCATCGAGCTTCCTTTCCTGCTCGTACTGAACCTCGTCGTGAAGTTTCTTTCTCTTTAGTTCATTGTGACGTTTGGGGACCCTATCCGGTTTGAACCATAAGTGTGCATAAGTATTTTGTTGTTTTCGTTGATGATTATAGCATGTCATCATGGGTCTATCTTTTAAAAGAACGTTCCGAGATCAATAAAATTGACAAAAATTTCTTCCACTATGTCAGAAATAATTTTTCCTCTAATATGCAGATTTTCCGTTCTGATAATGCCTTGGAATTTACTCAACATGACCTTGTAGATTTCTTTGCTTCCCAAGGGACCATACATCAGACCTACTGTCCATATACATCTCAACAAAATGAAATAGCCAAACGCAAGCTACGACATCTCCTAAACATTGCCCTCTCCCTTCTCACTCAAATGAAGGTTCCCAAGAATTACTGGGGTGACGCTGTTTTAATGTAGTTCATCTTATCAACAGAGTTCCTTCTCTCAATCTAAAGGGGTTTACACCCTTCTCTATACTTCACCCGAATGAATCACCTTTTCCCCTGTCTCTACTAATTTTTGGGTGTGTGTCATTTGTTCGTAATTTTCACACTCCGGACAAACTTTCCCCTCGTGCCATCAAATGTGTCTTCCTTGGTTATTCTCATACTCAAAAGGGTTACAGATGTTATGACCCCATTGGACATCGTTATTATAACTCTGCAAATGTAACCTTTTTTGAGCAGAACAGCTTCTTCACGCAGCCTATCACCGATATCCCTCTGGATCTTCCACCTCCACCAATTGTTTATAAGCGTCACCAACAACCTTCACCACTAGACGTCCCTTTGCCCATCCCTTTTTTGCTGGATGATATGCCTTCTTCAAGTGTCCCTTCTAATGCTGCCTCGGATGATCCAAGAGATCTTCTCATTTGATGAACGTGAAATTTGCCTCTTTAATAATCAATAATTGTAGTATAGGAGGCGAATTTCGGCCGATCAAAATACCACAATCTTTGAATATTGTGGAATATTTTTACTTGGCAAGTCTACTAAGGCCGAACATAGGGAACAATAATTCTTAGTTATGTGGTTTTAAATTAAATTAAATAATCAATTAATTGCAAATTAATTTCAGTATCGAAAAATAAAGAGAAAATATAATGGAATGTGAAACTAAACAAAGCGGATGAGCACAATATCTATGATTTATGATTTTTAATCCAAAACAGAATAATCAATGTCCTCGAAATGAAATCACAGATCAAAAAAATTTCAATAAATGAGTTTTCAATCAAATGCAAGCTGCATGCCAAGGGATTGATCAATAAATAATTCTGTCAGAACTCCTTATAATTTGCTCCTCGAAATTAATTATTGATCATAGAAATTATTAGGGAGCTAAATGAATTTATCCTCGATTTAGCCCCTGCAAAATATTAATCCTCAAAGATATCAATTGATATATGTATCAACTTAAAATTTCTTCAATGCATATCTTACAAAGTAAATCATTAGTCTCCTTGATAAAATATCACAGAAACATCAAAAATCGATCCTGAATTAAAATCACTCCTCAAATAATAAACAACAGGAAAGGTCTTCAGATTAGTCCACAAAGCATATAATATGATAGAGCACATAAATAACTTCAAATGGACATATTGTGCATAAAAAATGGAGTTCAAATGGAGACGATATGCTAAATTGAAGTTTTGAGGACTGAATTGCAATAAAAATAAAATTATTTCCACAAAAAGGTCCCTAGAAGGACTTATCTGCAATTTCCTATAGTCAGAGAACTGCTTCTGTAATTTTCCCCATGCAGGGATATATATGCAATTAATAAAATTGTGAAGGGCCTGCACGCAAAACTTTTAGTGTGTCACGTGCATGGCAGATTTGCGAGACTTCTGGATAATTGATGAACGTGCAAGGGTCTGGTTGCAGAGATCCCCCCTCACGTGTGCAGAAGTTCTGGGGCAACGGGCTATCAGTGGTGGTGCAGCGGGGGCGTTAGAGCTGAGCAAAAAGGCTACGGAGGAGCGGAAGCTCCGGTCGGAGGAGCTCGATGGTGCGTCGGCTGACGCAACAGGGGTCAATGGCGAGTGGTCCGGTTGACACACGACCGGATGCTGGAGAAGTGAAGGCTGCTGGAAAGGCGGTCGAGCTGCACTCCTATGGAGGAGCGGGGCTCGACAATGGAGATGTTGCACGGTTGGGCACGACATGTGGTTGGTGTCAAGGCGACGAGAGATGCTGGACGTGTTGCAGTAGTGGTGGAGGTGGTTCTGGACGGAGGGTTTGCTGCGGTGGGCAGGACGCCACGCGCAACGATGGAGACCTGCAGGGGTTAGCAGAAACGAAAAGGGAAAATGGGGGCGGAGCTCCGCGCAGTGGTGAGGGAAAGGAGCTAGAGCTCTGGCCTTTGCGAGGTCGGAGGTGGAAGATCTGGTAAGATAGAGGAGAAGCGATGTGGGGGATGAAGGAGGTGGTTGTAGGGGTGGTTCCCATGAGGGTGTGTGAAGGTTGAAGGAGAAGGATGTAGGGAAGAAGAAGAGGTGCAAAAAATGGAAGCGATGAGGAGGAGAAGTATGTAGGAAGAGAACGAGAAGGAGGGAGAAAAGAAGAGGAGTGAGGAGAGAGAACCGTGAAGTGATTTCAACCAAGAAAAGGGGATTACACAACTTCCTCCGTTTTGGTAGGGATTTGTTTAGCTGATGCAAATATTTGATTAATCAATTGATAAAACTTCACCAAAAAATAAATAAAAATCATATTCATGATAAGAAGGCATGATTTATCTGTTGAAATGCAATTTTTTTAGCGATTTGGTGGACGAAAGATGATGAAATGAGGAGAGAGAAAATATAGAGAAGAAAAAGATGATGAATAAAGGAGGAGGAAGAAGAGGAGAAGAAGGGAGGAAGGAGGAGGAGGTTACCTGTATTGTGAATGGATTGCATGTGGGGATGCTGAAGGTCAGAGACCTCCCTTGGTTGCCTCTAGAGCCGCGGCAAGGGGACGGCTCGAAGCTTGGCTAAGCTTCAGGAGGAAGCTTGGCTACGACAGAGTAGGATACACAGGATCACGCCTGGAAGAGCCTCCTTGTGGTCGCCTGCAAGACGAGACCCGTAGCTGTCACCTATGGACTTATCGAAGCAATGAGGTGGTCTTCTTGTCAATAGGTGGATGAGGAGAAATGAGGTGGTGGCAGGATTTTATAGGACTTTGGATGTTGAAGAGTTATGGATTGTGGTGGTAACAACTATGGAGGATTATAGCAATCATTAGGAGGTTACATGCAAGGTGAGAATGGTTGGAGGAGAAGGGGATCCGACGTGTGCATGAAGAAGGCGGTGGGTCTTCGTATGTAACGGTTGTAGTAGGAGGGAGTTGACTTGGGGTCAATGGTGGGTGTGGTATGATTGGTTGGAAATAGAGGGGGAGAGAAAATGAGAGGGAAAGAGTGAGGTGGATTAGTAAAGTGAGATGGACCAATGGGTGGATGCCAAGTATCATTGACTTTGACCAGACACTAGAAAAGAAGAAACAATAATAAGTGATAAAGGATGGATTCAAATGAAAAGGTGATCAACATGAAAGTTGTTCATCTCAACAAGATATACAACTTTTGTGAAGAAATCAGGATTAAAAGAGACCATCTGTACAAAATTGTATTTTTGGTGGTTTTAAAGAGGATAAAAATCTAGAAAAAAATACGATAAAATACAAAAAATTAATTACACTTTAATCTATTTTTTGGATTTTAATAAATAAGAAAATGAGAAAATAAAATCGAAGTATGAAACACACAACTTTTGTACAGACTCACAACGGAAACTTGGACACGTTTAGTTTCTTTGATTTTTGTTTTTATCTAGATTTGAATTTTTATGCCACTCAATAAAGCTTTCATAAAAGAACATAAATGAAGAAGGAATAAAATTAAAAGGGTTAATTATATACATAAAAACTCAGTTCAAAAATCGCAAAAAGTTAAAATACGCAAAAGAGGTCCAAAACCCAACTTTCACATATGAGCTCCGGATTTTACGAAATTGGCCTTATTTTGAAGGTATTTAAAAATGGAGTACTTTAAAAGTGAGTAGACCAAAATCAGACACTGTATGTGAGAGATATGCGTGTTTTAGTCTGTCAGGTGTGAAATTAGACTGTGGGATTATTTGACACTTATTTGAGTTAGTATTTTTTGTATTTTTTTATTTAATAATGTTAGTAATATCTACATAATGGCAGTGGTTTGGTGTTAATTGGAGTTAGGATGAATGAACTAAATACATGAGAAGTTAGCGGCTTTTTAAGCTAATTTACACTTGGAATTTTTAATGCAATTATGCATGATGAAATGCAAATATTATTTACACATGTATGAATGCTAATGATGCTTTATTAATGATTAAATGCATGTGAATTTTGGAGAACAAAGTCTAATTGACCAATTTTAACATGATGAATACGAGATTCGTCATACCCCTATACTTAAACCATGCTCGTCCCCGAGCATCAATGAATGAATGACTTAGTTGAATATAACTATGACTGTGCATGTGAATTTTCAAAGCTCAATTCATAGAAGACCCTTAATTTGAGTGATCCTAAAATTCTGGGCTCAACCATGCTTTAATCAGAAGGAATTCAACTTTTCTAATTTTCAGACTCTCTATTTATACATATAATATAAGGACATGATTTTTAGTGTACTGCATTCATGAGAGTCAAGTCAAGATATCATCCAAAATTCCAATCCAAGAGACTCTCCTCTAGACCTAATCCTCAACACTAGGGAATAAGTCTATTCTTGCTTCAATCAACCGTCTCATTAGTTTGTCAGACTTGAAAGTGTAGATGGACGGCCAGATGATGGAGGGCATAGGATTGTGTCTAATTTTCTATCCCTCTCATTAAAACAAGGTACATCTCGAGTGCCTTATTACTCAACACAAGTATATTTTTATTTTGTTGATCAATGTGTCCGTCAAGAGAATTTGGAGTCGTCTGCACTTGTTTTTCTGGGAGTACACCGGGGTGTGTCTCTTTTGAGTATCTAAGATACCTTCAACACCCAGACTTGTATCGCTTACGATGCAGAGCCCTTTTATGGTATCAGCCCGACTCCTTGGTCCTAATTAGCGCTTGGTCCAAGTGGACACTTTGAAAATATTTGGGAGCGCTCGTCATTAGTGGAAGCTCATTTGTAATTTGATTTTGGATGATAGAGCTTTTCTTTGATATTTCTTCTTCTTCTTCTTTTGTTGGCTAGCTCCACTGCTTTTACCAAATTGGTTCACATTGATCAACAATTTTCATTAAGTTTCATCACACCCTGGCACATAGGTAGATATCAAAGAGATAGCATATGAATCTTGTTCACATACTGGCTAGGGTTTTGCTGACACTCATGTTTTCTGAAGCCTTCATTAACTATATCCCATCCTCGAATATCATTAGATCAGGTCTAAACTCAAATCTCTAGTCCTAGTTCCTCAAGTGATATTTCAACTCATCTCATCAATCATGCAGTTGTGAAAGTAATTGTGCTGATCATATTCTTTTGAAGGTAGAGATGAAGAGTGCAATATAGCGCTCAAATCTTTCAAACTAGGGAAGTGTAGATTATTAAGTTCAAAAATCCTAATGACTAAGACATGTTAGCTCATATTCTCAAGATCACAGAAATCAAGTGTCCTCAAAAATCCTCAAGCCTTGAGTGATGGTGAATGTGTCAAAAATATATCAACCAAGGAATGTATGAAATGCTTGATGAAATGCAAGACCATGAGTGAATTTTTATGCAAAAAATTGTTGTTGTTGTTGTTTTGTTTATTGTTTTGTTGAAAAACAAGTATTGTATACATAATATACACTACATGTACCCATCCCCGATGTTAGATGAAAACAATTAAAGTACGAGCTATGGATAAAGTAGATAGAATATACAAACACCCCCTATGCTTAGCTTGTGCTATGTCCTCATGGCACAAAGTGAAATGTAGACATAGCTCGTACTAAGTATAGATGAGTTAAAAGCAAAAGAAGAGAAGTGATGTATCAACAATGGTAATGGTCCCCCTATACTTAGGCTCAGGTCAGCCTAAGTATAATCGGATGAATACATATGAGGAACCGGGTAGATTTGCGGATGTACAAAATCAAGGAGGTTTGCAGCAGACCTACTTGCGGGAGTGTAGAGGGATATAGTATGGAGATGATGAAGAGGGGGCCGATGAAGAAGACCAGCCATCGTCGGAGTCGTCCTCAGGAGAATAGTAGTTGTATGCAGAGGATCTCCAACTATTATCGATCAGAGGTAAGTGCCCTTAGATCAGAGCCGTACCTATTCCACTTACTTGATGAACCACTTCGGGACCAGATGGGGACTCTTCAGAAATCACCTGGTGCATAAGATCGAATGTGACTTTCTTGGTCGGCTTGTTTCCTTGAGAAGTATTGGGAGGAAGTTGGACAGTCTTCATCTCCCCGTCTTGAGTAACCGATGTGGCATTCACGAGTTCCTCACCAGATAAATCCCCATAAAAGTCGACCAATTCTTGTAGTGTCATACGTTGCTTAAGTCGAGAGAGATTGTTCCTAGTGGGTTTGTGTGTTATGGTTGGGGGTGTTGATGTCACTTCCGGATGATCGTGAATGTCGGTGACATCGGATGTTTCCAGAGTCGGTTCCTTATATGGTTGAAGTATCTCATGAATTACTGCCAACTCAAAATTTGGACCATTTAAATAATCATGACGTTCCTCAGAAATATGGTCCAATTCTTCATAAGCTCCAAAATCTTGATTTTTCCTAGGAGCAGTGATAGGGTGGTGAGAATCCGAGGTCTGTCTAACATACAATCTTTTAGGTGACTCTCCTAGGGTTTGTATCTGTGTGCCACGCAGGGATGTCTGATAATGTGAAATGTTTGTCTCCTGATCACAACTGTCGGTTTCAAGTTGGTTTTCCTCAGAGCGGGTCATTTCATTGGGGGTTTGTTCATTGTGGTCCGAGTTCGGGAACTTGATTTCTTGAGTCTCACAATCGACGATTGCCTTAGCGGAGGCTAAGAATGGCTTTCCTAAAATGATAGGAGACCCAGACAACCTTCCGGGGTGCTCAATGTCAAGGACAATAAAGTCCACTTTATGTTCTTTACCTCGGAAATTTACGACGACAGAAACGATCCCCCACGATCTTTTGGTAGATCGATCGGGTAATTGAACGATCACCATAGTCTTTTTGAGTTGTCCGAGTTTGAGTTGATTAAAGATGGATTTCAGGAGGATGTTTAAAGTAGAGTCGTCGTCTAACCAAACATGAGTGAATAAGGTATCCTCAATTTCACACGTGATCCGAGTCAACCGCTTGACTTTGCGACTTTTGATTTTATGATTCATCACCAAAGAGCTGGCTATATATACGACATGATATTCAGTCCTTGATCTTTTCTTGCCCGTCTTTTTGGGGTTTAGTTGACTCTTCACAAATCTCTTAAGATCGGACACATATTCTATGTTGATCAATGAAAGCTCTAAGATCATACTCTTGTAAAATGCTTCCATTTTAGAGTTGTCCATTTTTTTAATTTTTAAAATTTTCAATTTTTTATTATTTTCTGTGATATGGTCAGTAGGGGGTCAGAGGTCAGTGGTTGTGTCTGATTGTGAGTCACTTGTTGATTTAGTGGTTCACAAGGTGGTGGCCTCTCTTCTTCTGAATTTTGCATAGACTGGATGAGATCATATATTCTCTCAGTTAAGGTATCTGCTCTATGATTAATCCGAGCAATCTCATCCTCAAACATCTCATGACTAGTGATTGAATAATCATTCTCCATGTGTCGTGATTCTGGCATGTAACCTCGAGTAGAGTATTGATTATTCATAATCATTATGGTCTGGTCATGAGTTATATTTCCTTGACTCTGGTTTTCTCGTGGATTGTCGAAGGAAAATTGATTGTACTCAAGAGGATAGTCATCCTGAGTAGGGGATGGTTCAAGAGGTTGTGAGATCATAGTATTCAGAAATCGTGTTCTACTATCAATATCAGTTACTCTATTGTTCATCCTCAATTCTGCTTGCTCTCTCATGTCTATAAGATTGTTAGAATGTGAGAGAGGTCTATTGCATGAAGAAGTGTGGTCATAGGGTGGGATGTAAGGGTGGGAAGAGAATGATGGTTGAGGGGGACTTGATTTGAAGAGCATGTTCCCTTGAGAAATGTGAGAAGAAGAATATCGGGATATGGTCGTGGAGATCAGGAAGGAAGACCGTTGTGCCGACATCTTCTCAAGAGATGGATGGAATGATCTGCGAACCACATTTTGCTTGCAATTGCAAGGTTTTTGATGCACTGATGAATCTGTGATTCATCACATCAAAAGTCAAAAATAGATCCTTGTTCTCGAGAAAATAGAGGCATATTTCCTTTTATCTTGCATAAATAACACTCATGCATGCATCCATAATTCATGCATTTTAGCAGCTCATCTGCATTTAAATAAGAAGCCAAAAATCCCCTGTAAAATACCTCTTCACCAAAATAACTTCTTCTCTATAATATATATGTATTCCTTAATAATATAGGGAAGAATGCCAAAAACCACCCTTGTAAAATAGCCAAAATAGCCTAAGAACCCTTGTACATTAAAACACAAATAAAGCCCTCATACAAACCTCGAATTAGGTCTACTCACTCTTAGAATACTACACATTAAAAGACCTTCAAAATGAGACTAATTTCATTGAAATTGGAGCTTGTATGAGAAACTTGGGTTTTTGGGCCATTTTGTATACTACATATGTATATTTATGTATCCTTGTATTTATGTATCATATTTGACCTCATCTCCGTCTTTGGTCAACATGAAACTTGTAGATCTCATCAAGATCTACAACTTTCATGTTTTGAGTTTTTCCAAATTCGGCTTCCTCTTCTCTCTACACGTGTTTCTTCCTCCAGCCATTCACAGCAGGCCACGTGGCGCCCTCTGGTTGCGCCACGCGGCCCGCTGCCCATCGCCTCATCCGCCCGCGCCTTTCGCCGTTGGATCTCGCTTCAGATCCAACGGCCCAGGCCTTTCCACGTACCTGACCATCTCCCAGCCATCAGATCCGCCCCACACTTCATCTCCACCGTCCCTCAGCGCCGCACCCCCAGCCAGCCACGTGGCGGCATCTACGCCGCTTGATCGCGTCCCCGATCCTCTCATCGCAGCCGCCCCTCTCCCAGCGAGTCTCGACCCTCAGATCAACTCCACCCTCTCATCTAAACCACCCGCTTGCGCTTCGCCTCAACGCGTCACGTGGCTCCATCACAACCCATCATCTACGTGCCCCAGATCTAATCCTACCCGCTCACCACGCTCTGATCTCCACCGTTGGATCACAAGATCCAACGGTGGAGACCTCGTCTCCTACCTCCAGGCGCCCCTCTCCCCCACGTCCCTTGCCTTGCGGGAGGGGCGCCCCCTTTCTTTTTTTTGGACACACGTCAGCCATCTCCTCCGGCCGCTGACCCCCCCACGACATCACCCACTCATCCCTCTCCCTCGCCAGCTCCCTCAAGCTCCACCACCTCCACCATACTCGCCCCACGACGACCACCAACCTCGCCACTCCACCAGCCAACCCACCTCCTTCGCCTTATAAATACGCCACCACCTTCGCCGTTCACCCCTATCCGCCACTCCAGTGAGCTTCCCTGAGCTCCGACCTACCAGTTGGTGACAGCAATTAGGTAAATCGTTGAGCGAAGAAGGAGAATCGACTCCGGCGAGATCCACGGCCGCCACCGCCGTGTTGCAGCCTCCCTCGAGCAGCTTCCCGAGCTCGGGACCCTACCGATCCCTTGAGCGACGACCTGGAGCTCAAAGCTAAGCCCCATTCCCCAGGTAACTCCCTCCATTGTCCTCCGATCTTCTTCTCCATTTTCTTGCTTTTTCTCCGTTTTTATTCACCGTCACTGACCACCTTCTCGCCTCCAAATCACCTCGACGAGCTTCGCGTCGAAGCTCCGATCCTCGCGGTACCTTCCGCACACTCCGACGACACGTTTCACTTTCCTCCGACCAACAGCTCCGCCATTTGGCTGGAGCTCGCTCGCCGGACCGCCTCACTCCACTGTAGGCCTCGCCGATCACGCCATACTTCACCACGAACACTTGCACGCTTCGGCTACTTCGTCTAACCCCTGCAGGTTCTCGTCCCTTCACTGGCCGGAGCCTCACCGGAGGTCTCTTCGAGCTTCATCTCCGGCGAGCTCCAGCACGCCTCCGCAGCCATTGAGCCCGCCGGAAGCTTCGCCGTACGCCCCCGCATCTTTCGAGGCACTCGGGAGCCGACGACGTTCTTCATCGACGCCTGGCGACCGAGGCGGAGCAAGGCCAGCCTCATCGGAGCTCCGCCTTCTCCTCCGCTGGTGGCGGAGGACCGTTCGAGACGAAGCAGCAGCAGCCGTTCGATCATCCGATCGAACGGTCCTCGTCCCGCTACGTGTTTCATCACCGTGCCTGTCCCCGACCGTTAATCGCGCCTCTGATCTGACGGCTCTCCAGTTGCCACGCGCCTTCATCGACATCCCTTGGATCCATCTTGATCCGAGGGCCTTCAGGCCGCCACGTCTACGCATCCGAGCCTCAGCGTCCAAGCCTAGGCTCGGGCTACCCGAGGCTGCATCGAGCCGCTGTCCGACCCTCCAGAGG
Organism: Ottelia alismoides; assembly: GCA_037367405.1. Lineage (NCBI taxonomy): Eukaryota > Viridiplantae > Streptophyta > Magnoliopsida > Alismatales > Hydrocharitaceae > Ottelia > Ottelia alismoides. Next base: position 79,943 of record JAZKJV010005388.1, on the reverse strand, counting down.
ACCCGAGCCTCGCTCCGAGCCTCCGACACCCTCCGAACCTAGGTCGCCCACGTGAGGAGCACGTGCGGCCTGGGTTAATTGCACAGACGCCCCTGAAGCTTTCCGGAATTACAAAGAGGTCCCTGTGAAGCAGACCCCACGTGAGGAGCACGTGTCTCGTGGAGAAATTGCATAAAAGTCCTGCATATTATCGGTAATTGCATTTTAGTCCCTGTCAGCATATTTATTTATTGAAAGTTTAATTTCCAGTATTGCATTCACACCCCTGTGTTTGCACGTGTCCCTAGAGTACATTTTTCATCATTTTGAGATTCTAAAAATTGCATGTTGTTGGAAATTTTTTCCTCCATCTGTTAGTACACGTGTCTGATTTTTGTAGGCTTATTTGAATTATTAACGAATTAATTGGTTCATTGTTGACATATTTTGCCCAGTGATGCCTTTTGATTTTTAATTAATTATCTGTGCCTTCAAAAATTATGAAAAAATCACAGTAGCCTAAGGACATCATTTCTAACACACCATAAAAATTTCATAGCATTTGCACGCATATCGAGGCCTAAATAAATAGTTTAATGATTTTCTTAAATTAATTTTAATTAATTCATTTCACAGTAAATTTAAGTCCTGTTAATTTTCCTAGGTCCCTTATCATTAGACCCACCTAGGATAATTTTAGTTCTTGGAAAAATTGTGATTTGATATTTATTAAAAATTAAATACTGAAAATTACTCTGTCTGCTTATTTAATTCACAGAAAATGTATTTTGAGTCGAAAAATTCCAAAAAAATTAGTGTAGGTCATTTTCATCATAAATAATCATCTGGCCAATTTTCATTAATTTTGGACTTCATTTGATACATCATTTAAATCAAACGTTAAATTGGCTCGCCTTGTCTGCATATGTCTGCATAAAAACTAAAAAGACCAAAAAAATTCTTCCTCGAACATCAACACTTGAAAAATTGCTCTAATTCACCTAAGGAGACAGATGCCTCCCTGAGATCGACCTTGGACTTCTACCAAGTAAAAAAATTGCCGCTTAAAATTAACTTCACATTAATCGTTAAGTGGTTTTTGATTAACCCCTCGTATCCGACTACAACGAATCACATACATTAATTTGGACATTAATCTGCCTGAATTAACATAGGGTGCGGGAGCGTTATCAAAATGGCGCCGTTGCCGGGGAGGCACGGCTTAGGTTAATTGTAGCACATTTTTTGAGTGTCTGATTTCCAATCCCCGGGTAGTCTGACCCCCGGTTTTTCTTGTAAATATTTCTCTTATTTTCTTTTTGCATTATTTTGTTTTTGTGTCACTCTCTGACCTCCATTTAATTTTTGTGCGAGGACCACGAGGAGTCGGCGACGCTTCAAGGACTTAGCATTTAAATTGTGTTGAGAGAAAGAGAGGCATTGTACTTTATTTTATTTTTCTTTTGCATTATTTCCAGCGGTTCCCGTTTGGGATCTCGCGCGTGTAAATATAGTGGAAACCGTGTCCCGTGTGCTGTGTGGGTGAATGGTAATTTAGCATGCACTAGCGGCTCCTCGAACCACTCTAGGATTTGCTTGTGCTCGTAATCAATAGGACCACACATTACACATAAAAGACGCACCTAGACCGCAGGACTTAGTCCAAATTAAATTGTTCTTCACGATAATAGAACTGCCTGTTTAGGAGCGGCTTTTATCGCCTGCATTTGCATGTAGAGTAAAGTTTTCAATTCTGTATTGCATCCCGCATCAACAAGCGAAGGGATCACTGTAAGTACTCTCTACTTAGCATACGCATCATCGATTTCAACTTGCATCAGCTTTTCTCGATTTCCCCCTCTGATTTTCTCACTTAAATTAAACAGGAAATTGGGACTGTCCGATAGGCGTGCTTTGTGGTGGATTAATTAAAGTGATAACCTAACTTTAAAATCGGGACTACTAACAGTATTGACCAAAAAAAGAATAAAAACTGAAAATTGTTTGCGGGAGACTAATCCCCGACCTTGTTTTCAGGCTGAGTGAGGGTACCTGAGTGTGTGTGAACACCCTAAGGTAGAGCCCAAATCCCCGTCTTCCATATCACGTTCTAACTGATCCTAGCAAGTATCACAAGCCGGATATTTTCAGATTCTTTGACTAGTACCAAGTAGCCTCCGCCTGTCTCAGGTAGATAGGGGCGAAATTGCGGTACTTCGCGACAAGCTGCCAGTAACCCCCAGGGGTGAAGTTCCGACCTTGTCAGCCTCCGCCTGCTTGCAGGTAGATAGGGGCGTGGTCACTGAATCCATCGGCTTGGGATAGGAGCGAAGAAAGGAAGGAGCGGCGGTATCTTAGACGACAGGATAAACAGGGAAGACGCATCCGGCTCTGAGCCGACTTCCCTCTATGCCGCGTAATCCTTGCTAGATTTGCTTGAATATCACACTTAAAAACTACAAGATAAATTGGACTCAACTTTGAGTCCTTCACTGTGTTGAGTGTGAATCCAGGGTCTTGGATTGATCTTGTGCTTGCTTCAGGTAGGAGTAAAATCCTATCTTCTTCTTGCTTCACCAAGATGAGTGACTGGGGAGATCTCGACGCACTATTCACTGATCTCTCTATGAGTCCCCCAAGTAACTCGTCTTTCTCGGTCCGAGCGCACCTTGGACCACCCAGGACTCATAACCCTCTTGAGTCCTGGTCCCCTCATGCTCAGGGTGGTTACTCTCAAACCAACCCTTTTATCTCCTCTGAGATTACCGAGGAAGACCATTGCCTCGGTAATCCCTTCCTTGATTCACCCTCTAACACCGATCTTATTTTCCAATTCCCAGAATTAGAGGGAGAAATGCCGCCAAGGATGCCGCCCGATGAGGACCAGATGAGACAGATTCTTAGACGCCTTGCCGAAGCCGAACAGAAAAATGCTGATCTCACGGCCCGGATGGGACAGATAATAGTAGCTGAAGGGATCGACCGACCAATGGTCGATACCTACAACCCGGCGGAGAACGAAATCCAAAATTGGCTAGCACCTGCAGTTCCCGACCAGGCATTCGAGCTGAAGCCCCACTTCCTTAGCATGCTGCCGAAGTTTAACGGAAACCTCAGTGAAGAGCCTTACACCTTCCTCCGTGACTTCGAATTAGTATGCAACAATCTTAGCCATCTCAATGTTGGCCAAGATTATATCCGGCTGAAGGCCTCCCTGTTTGCCTTAGGAGATAAGGCTGCACATTGGTTGAAAAACTTAGGGGTGGTATGTACTACCTGGATGCAGTTCAATGACCTCTTCTTGAAGAAGTTCTACCCTCTCAGTAGAACCAATCAGATGCGAACGAAGATTGCCAGCTTCGCCCAAGGACCCTGCGAACCGTTCCATGAGGCTTGGGACAGGTTCAATGACTTAGTACAGAAATGCCCATGCCACGGCATTTCTAAGGCGATCTTAGTCCAGACCTTGTTCTGCGGTCTAACCCCAGAGATGCAGGGGTTAGTCAGTGCCGCCTGTGGAGGAAGCTATCTGAACAAGAACGAGCACGCCGTGTGGAAAATCCTAGAGCAGATGGCAGGAACCGGCAGGTCACAGGCCACAAGGGCCTATCAGTTGTCTCCCTCGACCTTATCCAGTGAGACAGCTAGAAGGACTGTTGCAGATCTGACTGAGGACCTCATCCCCAGCATGGGGATGATTGCCGACAAGCTTACCATGGTCGAGCAGATCCACAAGAGAGTCGCGGAGATGGAGTCTCTTTCGAGCCTTCCCAAGAAGGTGGAGGAACTCTCTGAAAAGGTAGCCAAGATTAAGCTACCCACCCCTTCTGCACCACCTGTACCTGTACATCGAGTCCATCTTGTACAGGAACAGGCACCGGGGTCTCAGAGCAGCTGGGATCAAACCTATAACCAGCCGAACCATCATGCACCCCCACCAGTGGAAACAGAATACAAGGAGCCTCCGCCCGTTTACGAGATCAACGGGCTCTGGTATAGCCGTGACCCGCTAGTCCGGCAAATCGAGATGGGGAAGGATCAGGCACACCGTCCAACCCCAGTCTACCCAGAGACCAGGCCCGTCACAGTCCCGCGATACCAGTCCAGGCCAGAACAGGGGTACCAGCCGCAGCAGCGCACCTACCAGCAGGGGCCAGCACCATCCCATCAGCAGCAGTATCGGCACGGCCAGCAGGGCCAGTACAGGACCGCATCCACTCAGCAGCCAGCCCAGCCCACCGAATTGGAGTCCCTCACCTTGGCGATCCAGACCCTGTCTGATAGGGTCCAGCAGATGCAGAATGACTACCTGGACATGAGGACCGACATCAATCGGGCCTCTCGTGCTCAGGACCAACAAATGGCGCCAAGGACTCCAATTCCCGCACAGGTTCAGGCCAACCCAAACAGCATACACCAGGGCCAGAACCGACCCCGAGATCAGGTATACTATTCAGATAATTATTTATCTGAACATGAGATCCTTTCGTACGATAATGTTAACCATATGTCCCTCAGGAGCGGAAGGACCGTGACCATACCTGATCGAGCACGGGCGCAAAAGGAAGGAACCTCCAAAATTCTACCTGAGGAGGATTCGGAGGAAGAAGAGGAGGAGCATCACCACCGCCACCGCCAGCAGAAGAAGAGGACATCTGAGTCCTCGAAGCACCAGCCCCGCAGTCATCCAGAGTCAGACGACGCCGATGAGCCCGCACCTCCATCTGAGGAGGATCGTCCAAAAGAAGCGGAAGAAGCATCACCGGTCTCGCCCCAGCATTTTCCTTTTTGTCAGAGTCCAAGTTCGAGTTTGTATCAGAGTCCGAGTCAGAGTCGTGTCAAAAACTCAGAAATCAATGAGAATATTTCAGTTCCAGAACCTGAGTTAATAATCCCTTTCCCCCGAGCTCTCAAGGGTGGGAAGAAGAAAATGAAGAAAATCCAAAAAGATGACCCTGAGATGGCTGAATTTTGCAATAAACACATCAAGGTCACAATCCCCTTTGACAAGTTCGTGGAAATGACCCCTGCGTTCCAAAAATACCTTAAGGTGAGATGCACACCTACTAGGGTTAGCAGGAAGACCAAAAGCCGTGTTGAGAAACACGTTCTATCAGTAGCCACGACTTGTGAAATCAAGAACTCGTTTCCTCGGAAACGAATAGACATGGGTGCACACTATGTAGTGAGTCATGTTGATGACATCGCGTTTGCACGCACTCTCCTGGACAATGGTTCCTCGATCAACTTAATGCCCACAGCCCTCTATGAGCGGCTTAATCTCGGACCTCTTAGGAAATCTAGATCTATTCTGCAGTTTGCCGACAAATCCACTAAGAGGTCCCAAGGAGAGTTAAGGAACATTGTGATCAAAGTCGAGGGGCAAGAATACATGGTGCTTTTCACTGTCCTGGATATGGAAACCCCTCGTAATTGGAGAGATTCCCAGATCATTTTAGGTAGGCCCTTCCTCAGAACAGCAGGGGCCTTGTTTGATTATAAGAATGGGAAGATTCAGTTCCAAACTCCAGGCGGAGATGAGGAACTTGAGATGAAGCAGACAAGATGGCAGAGACCGGACTCCGAATCCAGCACCGAGTACTCTTCTACCGGAACATACTGTGAGCATGTAGACGTAGTTGGGCCATGGAGACAAAACCCAGCCAGCATCAATGTGTCCATCTCCTTTGAAGATGATCCAGTGCATGAGTCAGTCTGCGAGATCCTCAGGAACGAGTACAGCTCTGAGCCTGCATCGCCCTACATCTTCGATGACGTAGAGGCCCAGTTGGGCCTGTCAGTCCTTACATCCTTAGGACAATCGGAAGATGAGGATGACGAGTCGGACGAGGCGTTTGCCGATTGCATGGAGACCTTTGACGATCCGACTCCAGAGCCGAGTTTGGTAGCAGCTACTACAGAACATGATCCAGCCACTTCCAACACCGAACCAGATCAGATTGAGCCAGACTTTCTAGACGATCACACTATTCCTGAGCTCAAACCTTTACCCACAACCCTGAAGTATGCCTTCCTTGCGGGCCAAGACAAGAAATTTCCGGTCATTATCAGTTCGCAATTGACCGAGGAGCAGGAATCTCGCTTGCTAGAGATCCTGGAGAAGAACCGCAAGGCAATAGGATGGAGCATTTCCGATCTCCACGGAATAAATCCCACTCTGTGTTCGCACCATATTTACTTGGAGAACGAAGCCAAACCCTCTCGTGAATTCCAACGCCGGTTGAATCCAAATTTACGAGAGGTAGTGAAGAAAGAGATAGAAAAATGGTGCGACGCGGGTTTTATTTACCCAATCTCCGACTCTAAGTGGGTGGCCCCAATCCATGTTGTCCCGAAAAAGTCGGGAATTCAGACGACCACCAACGAGGATTGAGAAGAGATCGTGACGAGAGTACCCACGTCGTGGCGCGTCTGTGTGGATTACAGACGCCTGAATGTCGCGACGAAGAAGGATCATTTCCCCCTACCGTTCATTGATCAGATCCTAGAAAGATTAGCGGGGAAAGAATTCTTCTGCTTCCTTGATGGGTTCTCGGGCTACAATCAAGTAGCCATTGCTCCGGAGGACCAGGAAAAGACCACGTTCACATGCCCCTTTGGTACCTATGCTTCAGGCGCATGCCTTTTGGGCTATGCAGTGCTCCAGGTACTTTTCAAAGGTGCATGATTGCTGTATTCGCCGAAATGGTCGGTGAATTCCTGGCAGTCTTCATGGATGACTTCTCGGTCCACGGCGATTCTTTTGATTCCTGTCTTCGGAATCTGGACCGAGTCCTCAAAAGATGTTGTGAGGTCAATCTGGTGCTCTCCTGGGAGAAAAGTCACTTCATGGTGACGGAGGGCATAGTGTTGGGGCATGTCATCTCCAAGAGAGGAATGGAGGTTGACCCTGCCAAGGTGGACGTGATCAGACGACTCCAGCCACCAACCAACGTGAGGCAGTTGCGGTCGTTCCTCGGGCATGTCGGATTTTATCGAAGATTTATCAAGGATTTTTCTAAGATCGCCCGACCGCTAACTGAGCTTTTAGGCAAAGACACGGAGTTTATTGTAAATCACAAATGTCTTGAGGCCTTTAAGCTGTTACAAGGAATGATCATGGACGCACCCATCTTACAAGCCCCAGATTGGTCTCTCCCTTTTGAGATCATGACGGACGCCTCAGATTATGTTGTTGGGGCTGTATTGGGACAAAGAAGAGATAGCGTCCCGTTTGCAATTCACTACGCAAGCAAAGTGCTTGATTCTGCTCAGCGTAACTATACAGTTACCGAAAAGGAAATGCTTGTGGTAGTGTTTGCCTTGGACAAATTCAGATCTCATTTAATCGGATCCAAGGTAACCGTGTTCACAGACCATACGGCACTACGATACCTGATGGAGAAGAAGGACGCGAAGGCGCGTCTTCTTCGTTGGATTTTACTTATCCATGAATTTGATTTGGACATCCGTGATAAACCTGGAAAAAAGAACGTAGTAGCCGATCATCTTTCTCGTCTCGAAGATCTTAATACTTCCGATGTTTCCCCGATTCGAGACTCCTTCCCTGACGAGTCGATTTTTGTTATCGACTTACTCCCATGGTACGCCAATATCGTGAACTATCTTGTCTCCAAGAAAGTTCCCGAGGATTGGCCCAAGAGCCAAATCGACCGACTAAAGTCGGACGCTAGACACTACCATTGGGAGGATCCGATCCTTTTCTTTGAAGGACCGGATTGTGTCTGGAGACGTTGTATTCCTCAGGAGGAATACCAGAGTGTCCTTTCTTTATGCCATAGCTTAGAGGCAGGAGGACACCACTCCGGGAAGAGGACCACATGGAAGGTACTTCAGTGTGGCTTTTACTGGCCGACTCTGTTTCGCGATGCCACCGCCTTCGCGAAGTCGTGCCCAGTTTGCCAGAGAATGGGAGGAACCGTTGGTTCCAAGGATGAGATGCCAATGCAGCCGGTCATCATTTGTGATGTCTTTGACGCCTGGGGCATCGATTTCATGGGCCCATTCCCCTGTCAGCCACGGATTCGAATACATTCTTCTTGCGGTTGACTACCTATCCAGATGGGTGGAGGCTATCCCAACCCGAGCCGCAGACAGCAGGACTGTCTGTAAATTCATCCGAGAGAACATAATCTCTAGGTTCGGGATCCCCAAAATGATGATATCAGACGGGGGTAGCCACTTTGTGAATCGGGAGGTGAAGAAACTCCTGAAGGACTACTGCATCGAACACCGTGTCGCGAGTCCTTACCACCCACAAACTAATGGTATGGCTGAGGTGTCCAATAGGGAGGTGAAAACCATATTGCAAAAGCTTGTCCGCCCAGACAGGAAGGACTGGTCTCAGATCTTGGATCAAGTCCTCTGGGCGTATAGGACGGCTTACAAGACACCGTTAGGCACCTCCCCATTCCGAATGGTATTCGTAAAGCCGTGCCACTTGCCCGCAGAGTTAGTGCACAAATCAGAATGGGCAATAAAAAAGGTCAACTGGAACACACACCTGGGGCAGAAACAGAGAGACATGGATCTGAATGAGCTTGTGGAAGTCAGAAACCGAGCATACGACAACAGTGTGGTGTACAAGGACAAAGTGAAGCGTTGGCACGATAGATATATCAGACGAAAGACCTTTGTTCCTGGACAAAAGGTATGGTTGTTCAATGCCAGGCTGAAGACTTTCCAAGGCAAATTAAAGTCTAAGTGGACGGGACCATTCGTTGTCCGAACGGTGCATGATAGTGGATGTGTCGAGATCTCAGATCTCGCAAATGACGCACCGACATTCCTAGTAAATGGACAGCTGTTGAAGCACTTCGTCGAACACAATGAACAGTTAGTCCATGTGGAGGAGATTGTATTCATGCGCGAGACAGATACAACAGATACATCTCAAGCCGCGTATGAGACCTTGCAGCAATGAACTCCAGCCATCAGCAGCATCTCCAAAAGATTCAGACCGACTCAGCTGTATATATATCATTCTTCCTGTAGATCCTATCCTTTATCCCCACGATTCCAGTAACCCATCCCCACATCATCGAACCATTATCTTGGACTATACTTAAGGATGACCAGATCCTAAGTATAGGGGGGAAGGGTAACCCGAGTCGATTCACTGTACATTCTCCAGATTACATCGGTTCTCATACTCACTCCTGTCCTATACTTAGGCTGAGCAGAGCCTAAGTATAGGGGGGACCGATGCCCGCCATGTAGATATTCATCCATCTCTCAACTTTCCCTCGTCCGCCCCATTTCTGATCTTCTTAGGCTGCTAGAGCCTAAGTATAGGGGGGCGAGACGACTTCTATACTTTCTGTTCCTTTTGGCTCTCCTATGCTTAGCACGAGCTATGTCTTTTTCCTCGCTCTTCGTGCTCTGAGGACATAGCACACGCTAAGTATAGGGGGGCGTGTATATATTACATATATACTTTTCCCATAGCTCGTACTTTTGCGTATTTTTGTATTTAGTACGGGTGGGTAAAAATCGAAATTTTTTTTTTTGAAAAATATAGGCTTCTTATTTACTCTTGCATATCATCTCTGCATAGAAAAATAAAAAAAGAGTCTTGCATTTCCATAACATGACATCTCATCTCATCTGCATATCTTTGCATATGTAAAGTGAGAAGCTAGTGGGTTCTAGACCAAGTTATGAGTAGATATGGAGGATGGACTTGATTTGACCTTAATCCACCTAATTTCAGAGGAACCTTATAGGAACTGGAGTTAAGATTTCTCAGGTCAAGCGACTTAATTCTTTGAGTCCGCATGTCTATGTTCACATGTCATCTTAATGAGTCTAAGTAGAATATCTCGTGCATACGCAGGATTCTTTTAGATAATGACCTAACTTGGACAAGCACTATGCACGTAGCTCTTCACTGATGAGGTGGTGAGGAGGTAGAATCCTTTAGCTTGGAGTAGCACACGGGTGGAAACATCCGTCCTCCTCTAGGGAGGGAAGTGCGTCTCAACCTAGTCTAGTGGTGTTGACATCTAAGGACAGGGTGCTGTGGGTTGCAATAATGCTTCAAAAGAGGGATAGTCTACTGACTCAAGAGGAAAAACTCCTGATGTATATGCTGCTCCTGAAAAAAATATGCAAAGACTCCAAAAAAATCAGACAAGTTCAAAAAAAATAAAATACCTGTCGGAGCCTGTATACTAGTAAATAAATGCAGCTGGATGACTTGGCTACACTGGTCAGGCATCCCGGGATAGGTAGCTACACTGGCTACCATCCATTCTCTTCTCTACCCCCTCCTCTTGAGTTGGTCGTACTTGAACTTAGAAGGGAATACCCCGCTCCTCGAGGAAAGAGTTATTGGACCGGGTTATTGAGTTACCTTGTTAGAGGAGGCTGGTTCCGAGCCATTTCTGATGTGGAGAGTTACAAATCACTTACACAGTACAAGTAAGAATCATAGTCATCAGAAATTTGCGTTTGAGGATTTGTTCTGACCTGACTATTGAGGCGTCTTGAATAGAAGACTTGTGGAACTTGAAGTCTGTTAGGTCTTAAGTCCAGGTCCAAATAAGGTTCCGCCACACAATTAATCCAAAGGTCGAGTCAAGCTCCATTTTCAACTTTTGTTCATGACTTTGGTTTGGAACCCAAAATCATTTCACTCTTGCATTTCATTTTAGTTGCTCGGGGACGAGCAAGGTTTAAGTATAGGGGGTTGATGAATCCGTGATTCATCACATCAAAAGTCAAAAATAGAGCCTTGTTCCCGAGAAAATAGAGGCATATTTCCTTTTATCTTGCATAAATAACACTCATGCATGCATCCATAATTCATGCATTTTAGCAGCTCATCTGCATTTAAATAAGAAGCCAAAAATCCCCTGTAAAATACCTCTTCACCAAAATAACTTCTTCTCTATAATATACATGTATTCCTTAATAATATAGGGAAGAATGCCAAAAACCACCCTTGTAAAATAGCCAAAATAGCCTAAGAACCCTTGTACATTAAAACACAAATAAAGCCCTCATACAAACCCCGAATTAGGTCTACTCACTCTTAGAATACTACACATTAAAAGACCTTCAAAATGAGACTAATTTCATTGAAATTGGAGCTTGTATGAGAAACTTGGGTTTTTGGGCCATTTTGTATACTACATATGTATATTTATGTATCCTTGTATTTATCTATCATATTTGACCTCATCTCCGTCTTTGGTCAACATGAAACTTGTAGATCTCATCAAGATCTACAACTTTCATGTTTTGAGTTTTTCAAAATTCGGCTTCCTCTTCTCTCTACACGTGTTTCTTCCTCCAGCCATTCACAGCAGGCCACGTGGCGCCCTCTGGTTGCGCCACGCGGCCCGCTGCCCATCGCCTCATCCGCCCGCGCCTTCCGCCGTTGGATCTCGCTTCAGATCCAACGACCCAGGCCTTTCCACATACCTGACCATCTCCCAGCCATCAGATCCGCCCCACACTTCATCTCCACCGTCCCTCAGCGCCGCACCCCCAGCCAGCCACGTGGCGACATCTACGCCGCTTGATCGCGTCCCCGATCCTCTCATCGCAGCCGCCCCTCTCCCAGCGAGTCTCGACCCTCAGATCAACTCCACCCTCTCATCTAAACCACCCGCTCGCGCTTCGCCTCAACGCGCCATGTGGCTCCATCACAACCCATCATCTACGTGCCCTAGATCTAATCCTACCCGCTCACCACGCTCTGATCTCCACCGTTGGATCACAAGATCCAACGGTGGAGACCTCGTCTCCTACCTCCAGGCGCCCCTCTCCCCCACGTCCCTTGCCTTGCGGGAGGGGCGCCCCCTTTCTTTTTTTTGGACACACGTCAGCCATCTCCTCCGGCCGCTGACCCCCCCACGACATCACCCACTCATCCCTCTCCCTCGCCAGCTCCCTCAAGCTCCACCACCTCCACCATACTCGCCCCACGACGACCACCAACCTCGCCACTCCACCAGCCAACCCACCTCCTTCGCCTTATAAATATGCCACCACCTTCGCCGTTCACCCCTATCCGCCACTCCAGTGAGCTTCCCTGAGCTCCGACCTACCAGTTGGTGACAGCAATTAGGTAAATCATTGAGCGAAGAAGGAGAATCGACTCCGGCGAGATCCACGGCCGCCACCGCCGTGCTGCAGCCTCCCTCGAGCAGCTGCCCGAGCTCGGGACCCTACCGATCCCTTGAGCGACGACCTGGAGCTCAAAGCTGAGCCCCATTCCCCAGGTAACTCCCTCCATTGTCCTCCGATCTTCTTCTCCATTTTCTTGCTTTTTCTCCGTTTTTATTCGCCGTCACTGACCACCTTCTCGCCTCCAAATCACCTCGACGAGCTTCGCGTCGAAGCTCCGATCCTCGCGGTACCTTCCGCACACTCCGACGACACGTTTCACTTTCCTCCGACCAACAGCTCCGCCATTTGGCTGGAGCTCGCTCGCCGGACCACCTCACTCCATTGTAGGCCTCGCCGATCACGCCATACTTCACCACGAACACTTGCACGCTTCGGCTACTTCGTCTAACCCCTGCAGGTTCTCGTCCCTTCACTGACCGGAGCCTCACCGGAGGTCTCTTCGAGCTTCGTCTCCGGCGAGCTCCAGCACGCCTCCGCAGCCACTGAGCCCGCCGGAAGCTTCGCCGTACGCCCCCGCATCTTCCGAGGCACTCGGGAGCCGACGACGTTCTTCATCGACGCCTGGCGACCGAGGCGGAGCAAGGCCAGCCTCATCGGAGCTCCGCCTTCTCCTCCGCAGGTGGCGGAGGACCGTTCGAGACGAAGCAGCAGCAGCCGTTCGATCATCCGATCGAACGATCCTCGTCCCGCCACGTGTTTCATCACCGCGCCTGTCCCCGACCGTTAATCGCGCCTCTGATCTGACGGCTCTCCAGTTGCCACGTGCCTTCATCGACATCCCTTGGATCCATCTTGATCCGAGGGCCTTCAGGCCGCCACGTCTACGCATCCGAGCCTCGGCCTCCAAGCCTAGGCTCGGGCTACCCGAGGCTGCATCGAGCCGCTGTCCGACCCTCCAGAGGACCCGAGCCTCGCTCTGAGCCTCCGACGCCCTCCAAACCTAGGTCTCCCACGTGAGGAGCACGTGCGGCCTGGGTTAATTGCACAGACGCCCCTGAAGCTTTCCAGAATTACAAAGAGGTCCCTGTGAACCAGACCCCACGTGAGGAGCACGTGTCTCGTGGAGAAATTGCATAAAAGTCCTGCATATTATCGGTAATTGCATTTTAGTCCCTGTCAGCATATTTATTTATTGAAAGTTTAATTTCCAGTATTGCATTCACACCCCTGTGTTTGCACGTGTCCCTAGAGTACATTTTTCATCATTTTGAGATTCTAAAAATTGCATGTTGTTGGAAATTTTGTCCTCCATCTGTTAGTATACGTGTCTGATTTTTGTAGGCTTATTTGAAATATTAATGAATTAATTGGTTCATTGTTGACATATTTTGCCCAGTGATGCCTTTTGATTTTTAATTAATTATCTGTGCCTTCAAAAATTATGAAAAAATCACAGTAGCCTAAGGACATCATTTCTAACACACCATAAAAATTTCATAGCATTTGCACGTATATCGAGGCCTAAATAAATAGTTTAGTGATTTTCTTAAATTAATTTTAATTAATTCATTTCACAGTAAATTTAAGTCCTGTTAAATTTCTTAGGTCCCTTATCATTAGACCCACCTAGGATAATTTTAGTTCTTGGAAAAATTGTGATTTGATATTTATTAAAAATTAAATACTGAAAATTACTCTGTCTGCTTATTTAATTCACAGAAAATTTATTTTGAGTCGAAAAATTCCAAAAAAATTAGTGTAGGTCATTTTCATCATAAATAATCATCTGGCCAATTTTCATTAATTTTGGACTTCATTTGATACATCATTTAAATCAAACGTTAAATTGGCTCGCCTTGTCTGCATATGTCTGCATAAAAACTAAAAAGACCAAAAAAATTCTTCCTCGAACATCAACACTTGAAAAATTGCTCTAATTCACCTAAGGAGACAGATGCCTCCCTGAGATCGACCTTGGACTTCTACCAAGTAAAAAAAATGCCGCTTAAAATTAACTTCACATTAATCGTTAAGTGGTTTTTGATTAACCCCTCGTATCCGACTACAACGAATCACATACATTAATTTGGACATTAATCTGCCTGAATTAACATAGGGTGCGGGAGCGTTATCATGCACACAAATCAAACACAAAACAAACATGTAGATTCACCCACTCAGCACTGGTGAAGGCGCGTTAGGGTTCAGCTGCTTATCTTTTCAATTTTATTTTAATGACAAAACAATCTTGAAAATTAAGCGGAGCTGTTAGGTGCTGAAATATTTCACAAAGACTATCCCGAGTTCATACAACTAGTTGCACCTACTTTCAGCCAGTATAGGTGTAAGTACGGACCGTTTAAACGGCTACCCGTGTTACTTGAGGACGGAGCCTTCCGCAGTATCCTCTAAACCACCTAATCTGCTAAAAGAAGTCAGACCGTAAAACGGCTACCTGAGACCCTAACTGAAAAGTAGCTAAATGTTTTTAAAATCAATAGTCTGAATAGAATTTTTTCGGTTTTTGGCTCTGTCCTAAGTGTGTGATCTTGTCCTTACAAACAATGAGTGGGTTTCTCTTCACCAGACACAAGGGTTAATTTTATGTTAATTATATTTACAGTCACCTTGATTAGCAGTCCCAGTTTTAGATTAAAGTTATCACTGAAGTTTATATGAGCACAGAAATTCATGTCTAACGAGCAATCCCAACTCCTTTAATTCCTAAGTTGTAAAACTTGAGGAGGAAGAATTGAAAAAGCCAATGCAAATGTAAATCAATGATGCATGCTTAAGAAGACGACTTACAGTGACTCCTCGCATTCTTCATGCGGGATGCAGTTCAAGGTATTTTAAAATTTACACTAAATGATATGCACAGATGAAACTGCCCTAAGCAGATAGTTCTATTAGCGGAGAAGAATTTATTTAAAATTTTGGCTAAGTTGAACGATCTGCCAGTGCGTCTAGTTAGTGAATAATGTGGGTCCTAAAATTTACGAGCACGAGAAAAAAAATAATTCTAAACTAGCGTATGTGCTCCTAAATTCTGCGCCACACCATAGTAAGTCCAGTCCTGATATTACAATTAACATGGTACAAAGAGAGAGGGAC
Source organism: Ottelia alismoides (assembly GCA_037367405.1). Lineage (NCBI taxonomy): Eukaryota > Viridiplantae > Streptophyta > Magnoliopsida > Alismatales > Hydrocharitaceae > Ottelia > Ottelia alismoides. The sequence continues at coordinate 64,751 of JAZKJV010005388.1, read as the reverse complement.
TCTGTGAATAATGCAGAAAATTTAAACCTAGACTAAGCTCTCTCTCAGAAAAAAAATATTTTTCAATTCTTCGTCCTTGCAGATCCTTGATTAAATCCCAAAATTTTGCTCCCAGCAGTCTGCACAGAGAGAAATTACGGTTAGTAGCAGAAGTAAGAGAGAAATGCAAAATGAAATACAGAAGAAAAATGACACAGAAATAATTTTCACAAAAATTAATTACAAAAAAAAATTAAAACTCTAAAAATTTACCGTTCCCCGGTAACGATGCTAGTTGATGAACAGAAATTTGCCTCTTTAATAATTGGTAATTGTAGTATAGGAGGCGAATTTTGGTCGATCAAAATACCACAATCTTTGAATGTTGTGGAATATTTTTACTTAGCAAGTCTACCAAAGTCGAACACAGGGTACTATAATTCTTAGTTGAGTGGTTTTAAATTAAATTAAATAATTAATTAATTGCTAATTAATTTCATTGTCGAAGAATAAAGAGAAAATATAATGGAATGTGAAACTAAACAGAGCGGACGAGCGCAATATCTGTGATTTATGATTTTTAATCCAAAACAGAATAATCAATGTCCTCAAAATGAAATCACAGATCAAAAGGAATTCAATAAATGAGTTTTCAATCAAATGCAAGCTACATGCCAAGGGATTGATCAATAAATAATCCTGTCAGAACTCCCTGTAATTTGCTCCTCGAAATTAATTATTGATCATAGAAATTATTAGGGAGCTAAATGAATTTATCCTCGATTTAGCCCCTGCAAATGTTAATCCTCAAAGATATCAATAGATATATGTATAAACTTAAAATTTCTTCAGTGCATATCCTATAAACTAAATCATCAGTCTCCTTGATAAAATATCATAGAAACATCAAAAATCGATCCTGAATTAAAATTACTCCTCAAATAATAAACATGAAAGGTCTTCAGATTAGTCCACAAAGCATATAATATGATAGGGCACAGAAATAACTTCAAATGGACATATTGTGCATACAAAATGGAGTTCAAATGGAGAAGATATGCTAAATTGAAGTTCTGAGGACTGGATTGCAATAAAAATAAAGTTATTTCCTAAAAAAGGTCCCTAGAAGGACTTATATGCAATTTCCTATAGTTAGAGAACTGCTTCTATAATTTTCCCCACACAGAAATATATCTGCAATTAATAAAACTATGAAGGACCTGCGCACAAAACTTCCAGTGTATCACGTGCGTGGCAGATTTGCGAGACTTCTGGATAATTGATGAACGTGTAGGGGTCTGGTTGCAAAGATCCCCCTCACGTGTGTGTGATGAACGTAAAATTCGCCTCTATAATATTATGGAATTATGCTGTAGTACAGGAGGCGAATTTTGTTCAGCAAAAACCACAGCCTTTGAATGCTGTGGAATATTTATACTTGGCAAGTGTACCAAGGTCGAACACAGGGATACAACAGCCTAAGTGAGTATTGAATTTTGATTCATGAAGGCATAATTTCAATTACTTTCAGTTTCAGGTCCATATGTAAATTATGATGCACTGTGCTATTTACAAGGCGATGCCATGATTCATGCATTTTTTTATTTTGTTTTTATGCAAGTTAAAATGATGCAGGGGCAAATAATGTAAAGGAATATGCATGATGAATAACATGCCAGAATTATACCCTAAAATGTGAGCAACGCCATATAGAATGAAGTTAGAGTCATTTTGAACACATCATTAAAAATCGGTCATCAAATCAAGCAAAACAAGTAGAGCATGGTCCCATTTATCACATAAAAAACCACTTAAATTTAAACAGTGTCAAATGGAACAAATAAGTATGCTAGAATGTAGAGGATAAAATAAGGATCAAAATGACACTAAAATCATGCAATTTGGACCTACGATGCTCAAGTTATGCTAAAAACAGTGCAAGGGCATAATGGTAATAAAAATGCAATAAAATAAAGGGATAAATATTGCATTTAGGTCCAGGGACCTAAATGCAAATATGAAAAACTGCCTGGGCCCGGTTGCAATTTATCCATTAGCGTGCAGGGGCATTTCTGTAATTTTGAAAACGTTGCGGGGCTTCCCTGTAAAATACCCAAGCACGCACGTGAGGCACGTGCCTGGGGACCAAAATGTAATTCTTCAAAACTTCGGGTCTTTTCTTGCAAAATACCCAGTACCTCACGTGTGCTGCACGTGAGGGGCCAGGCTCGGGAGGGGACCTCAGCTTCGTGCCACGTGGCTTCCTCTAGAGGTTTGGAGCGATGCTCGGATGACCCGAGCCTGTAGGTCGGGGAAGAGGCTCGGGTCCACCACGTGGCTGGATCATAGCCGTCCGATCCGGATGATCGGACGACACCTGCAGCATCTTCTTCTGCCGCGAGCCACCGGAGGAGGTGGGGCTCCGGCGGTACGCAGATTGCTCCTCCGGGCTCCAGAAGGTGGTCTGAAGGTCGGAGCAGAGAGTTGGAAGTCTGGTGGAGGTTACTGAGCCGGTGCGGAGCTCCATAGATGTCTGGAGCTTCCCGTTGGAGTTTGGTCATCGGGGGCGGAGCTGGAGATCGGCAAGGTGGCGTGGGCTCCGACTATTGAAGGGGCTTGACCTGCAGGCGTTAGATGCATATAGTAGCAGCGTGAAGTGAATGTTTGTGAGGTGAGTGGACGGCCGTGGCGGCGTCGAGAGTGGTGGCCGGAGGTCTCTTCCCGGCGGAGGAGGGAAAGAGGGGGGTCGGAGCGGGAGAGGCTCTGGAGAAAGGAAAGGGGGTCGACGAGGGTTACTGGTGGTAGGCGATGCTCGGAGGGGGGTCGAGTCGAGGTGAGGATGACTGTAGACGGTGGATTAAATCGAAGAAAACCAAGGAAAAATAAAGATAAAAATCTCCTCGCCGGAGCGAGGAGTTGGTGGTTGAATCAGCCTGGGTTTGAGCTCCGATGAACTCAGGGGTCTTCGCAAGGCGGGTTCGGCCGATCCCCGGTGCTCGGCGGCTCACCAGAGGCTGCCGCAACGTGGCCGGAGGCCACGGATCACACCTGGAGGCGCTGCCATGATCGCCTCGACAATTCCGCCCTCCGCTGTCACCGGAGGGCGGAGGAAGCTAGGGAGGACCTCCGTGAAATGGTGGATTACGTGATCGGTGGCGGAGGAAGGGGTTTTATAGATGGGGGTGTGCGGCGGTTTCAGTGGTGGAGGGACGTTTTGGAGCGAGGGTTTAATGGAGTGGGAGTGATGGCGAGGGGATTTGATGAAGGCGCGAGGATGGCGGAGGTCATGGCTTTGTGTAGGTGGCGTTATGAGTAAGAGAGGCGGTCGGAGGTGTTGGCCAGAAAAGGAAGGGGCGCTAGTGCCGCGGTGAAACGACTGGAGGTGAGGGGGGTTACGGAGGTTGACGATGAGCTACAGCCGTTGGATCAAGGGATCCAACGGCTGGGATTGAGGCGCAAACGGAGGGATGTGATCAGATCATTAAATCTGATCGTACGGCTGAATACGAGGCGCTAACGAGTGGTTGTGATGGAGAGTTGGAGAAGATCGTTCGGTGGAGGTTAAGGGGTGACGTGGAGCGTCGGCCACCGTTAGATGAAAGTGGAATCGTGCGGCTCTGGAGGAGGGAGACGTGGCGCAAGGAGGAGCGTTGGATGAGGATGGTAGGAGACGACTTCTTGGCCGTTGGATCGTGAGATCCAACGGCTAAAAAGGAGGGTGTTAAGGATGGATGGGATCGGATCTAAGATCTGATCCAATGGATAGGATCGAAGCGCTAGTGGATAGATGTGATCAGATCAGGCGGGGATCTAACGGTCTGGAGAAAGGGAGAACATGGATCAATATCAGCCGTTGGATAAAAATGGGATCAGTGGCTGAGATGAAGGGGTGACATGGCGCGAGGATGAGCGTGGGATAGGAGGTGGATCGGAGGGCTTAGATTTAGGCGCGAAGTAGCGGTGGAGATCTGATCTGAAGATCAGATCCAATGGATGTGAACGAGGCGGGGTTGGACGGCGGGGATGGAGGCGATGCGGAGTCGATCCAACGGTCCAGGAAAGGGTCGGGTGGCGGGATGGAGAGCGGGCCACGTGGGTGGCCCAGAGGGCGCCACGTGGCCCAATCAGATTAATTCAAAAATAAAAACAAAGAAAAATAGAAAAGAAATAGTTAGGTGTCGAATTTGGAAAAAGTCAAAACATGAAAGTTGCTTGTCTCGACGAGATCTACAACTTTCATGTTGGGCAAAAAGCCAAAAGAGGTCATCTGTACAAAAGCTATTTTTTGGGGGTATTTTTAAGGGGATAAAAACACCAAGTTTGGAGTTTTCAGATTTTTTTGTATTTTTTATCTTTTTAAGGGTCAATGAATTATAGACAACTTAGCTACCTAATTTTAGGGGTTTTTGAGTGATAAAAAAATTACAGAAAAATAAGGGTAATTAAATACAAATAATTAAAGGCTAATTATACACAATATGGTACATGATAAAAATAGATAATTAGAGGATATTTTTATTGGCTTGTTTAAGCAGGGATTTTAATATGGAGTTTTTAGCATGATGGATACGAGATTCATCAGTGTGGATGTTCTGGGGCAACGGGCTGTCAGTGGTGGCGCAATGAAGGCGTCAGAGCTGAGCAAAAAGGCTGCGAAGGAGCGGAAGCTCCGGTCGGAGGAGCTCGATGGTGTGTCGGCCGATGCAGCAGGGGTCGATGGCGAGTGGTCCGGTCGGCACACGACTGGATGCTGGAGAAGCGAAGGCTGCTGGAAAGGCGGTCGAGCTGCTCTCCTATGGAGGAGCGGGGCTCAACAATGGAGATGTTCCATGGCTGGGCACGACACACGGTTGGTGTCGAGGCGATGAGAGAGGCTGGACGTGCTGCAGTAGTGGCGGAGGTGGTTCTGGACGGAGGGTTTGCTGCAGTGGGCTATGCCGTCACGCGCAACGATGGAGACCTGCAGAGGTTAGCAGAAACGAAAAGGGGAAATGGGGGCGGAGCTCCACGCAGTGGTGAGGGAAAGGAGCTAGAGCTCCGGCCTTTGCGAGGCCGGAGGTGGAAGATCTGGAGAGATAGAGGAGAAGCGACGTGGGGGACGAAGGAGGTGGCTGTAGAGGTGGTTCCCGTGGGTGTGTGTGAAGGTTGAAGGAGAAGGATGTAGGGAAGAAGAAGAGGTGCAAGAAATGGAAGGGATGAGGAGGAGAAGTATGGAGGAAGAGAAGGAGAAGGAGGGAGAAAAGAAGAGGAGTGAGGAGAGAGAATCGTGAGGTGATTTCAACCAAAAATAGGGGATTAAACAACTTCCCTTGTTTTGGTAGGGATTCGTTTAGCTGATGCAAATATTTGATTAATCAATTGATAAAACTTCACCAAAAAAATAAATAAAAATCATATTCATGATAAGAAGGCATGATTTATCCGTTGAAATGCATTTTTTAGCGATTTGGTGGACGGAAGATGATGAAATGAGGAGAGAGAAGATATGGAGAAGAAAAAGATGATGAATAATGGAGGAGGAAGAAGAGGAGAAGAAGGGAGGAAGGAGGAGGAGATTACCTGTATTGTGAATGGATTGCATGTGGGGATGCTGAAGGTCAGAGACCTCCCTTGGTTGTTGCCTCTAGAGCCGCGACAAGGGGACTTCTCGAAGCTTGGCTAAGCTTCAGGAGGAAGATTGGCTACGACAGAGTAGGATACACATGATCACGCCTGGAAGAGCCTCCTTGTGGTCGCTTGCAAGACGAGACCCGTAGCTGTCACCTATGGACTTTTCGAAGCAATGAGGTGGTCTTCTTGTCAATAGGCGGATGAGGAGAAATGAGGTGGTGGCAGGATTTTATAGGATTTTGGACGTTGAAGAGTTATGGATTGTGGTGGTAACGGCTATGGAGGATTATAGCAATCATTAGGAGGTTACATGCAAGGTGAGAACGGTTGGAGGAGAAGGGGATCCGACGTGTGCATGAAGAAGGCGTTGGGTCTTCGTATGTAACGGTTGTAATAGGAGGGAGTTGACTTCGGGTCAATGGTGGGTGTGGTGTGATTGGTTGGAAATAGAGGGGAGAGAAAATGAGAGGGAAAGAGTGAGGTGGAATAGTGTCCCCATTAAGGGCACTTCTGTACTTTTCTCTGTATGACTCTCTAGGGTTTCTAGGGTTTTGTCCTACATAAGGACCCCTAGACCTATGGAATAAACATGAACTTACAGCCTCTCCACATTCATAACTTCTTCCGGCACCAATTTTAGTAAAATAATATGATCTTAAATCTTTGCACCTCAATCATACTAATTAGCAGCTGATTATGATGATTAGTCTGAGTAATGTTTAGAAGGAATGATTGGCTACATTATTTACAAGTATTGTGCACATCTTTCCAGGTAATTATGTTATAGGTATTAGACGAATATCTTTAGCTACACTAGTGTCCTTCTCTTTGATTGCACCGGTATATCTTTTATTATGCCATACACTTGGTTTCTCGTGAAAAGCTCGAGCATGTCCATTAATTCCTACCTGTATATTTTTAGATATATCAATACATGTTCATGTCTGGAGTCGAGATTTATAAGAATAACTATTTTTCTTCCCTTGTATTTCAGGCGGATGTATTTGATGGGGTTGAGGCAACTTAACTTCAGATGCCATGCAGCGTTCCTTCCCCCGATCTTCTTTTCCTATGCTCCAGTTTCCGTCTCCTTCGTTGCCATGTCCATGTCGCCGTCTAAGCAACTCCCAAGCCACTCCATCACAGTCTCACCCCTGCTCTGCCTTCGATCATTGTCCACCCAGATGCTCCTCCTCAGCCGCTGCTCATGTCGACGTTGGCTTTCGCCACTGTATAGCGATCAAGACGGGCCTTTCTGGGTATGCCTCTGTTGCCAGTTCCATCTTCAACAAGTACTGCAAAAGTGGCTTCCTTGACCACGCACGTAAGATGTTCGATGAAATGTGTAACCGAGATATCGTCATGTGGACGACCCTCATTGCAGGATATTCTAGAAAGAATGATTGGTGTACAGGGTTGGTTATCTTCTCTGAAATGATACGTGGCAATTCTGGGGCTGTTCCAAATTGCTTCTCCTTGTCCAGTGCTTTCCGGTGCTGCACTGGACTTAGGGACCTCAGTTTGGGAAGAGGGATTCATGGTTGGGTTCTGAGGAAGGGAATTGGGTTAGATACAGCATTGGAGAATTCGATGGTCGATTTCTACGCCAAGTGCGGCAGCATTCGACATGCCAAGTATGTTTTTGAGAGGATCTTGGAACCGGACATGGAGTCATGGAATGTCATGATGAGTGCTCTTATGCGGAAGGGCGACATAGATGGGTCGATGGAAGTGTTTCGAAGACTGCCCACTAGAGATGTTGTAAGTTGGAACACGATCATATCCGGTCAGATGCAAGGGGGATATGATAGAATTGCTTTAAGGCTTCTTTACGAGATGGCGGCGGTAGGCCCTGAGTTTAATCATTTCACTTTATCTATGGCCTTAGCACTGGGTGGAGACCTTGTTCTTTTACAATTAGGGAGGCAGGTACACAGCAAGATATTGAGAAGTGTGTTCGTACGTAATGTTCATCTGAATAACTCGCTAATTGATATGTACTGCAAATGCGGTGAGACATATTCTGCACTGATTGTTTTTAACAGCATGCCATGGTTCACAGATAGACTGCACGACTCTTCCACATTTAATAAGGGATCAATGGAGAAAACAGTTTCCTGGTGCTCAATGATTTCTGGGTACGTCCACAATGGAATGGATGAAGAAGCTCTTTCTCTCTTCCGAAGAATGATCAGGGAAAATGTTGAGATAGATTTGTTTACTCTCACGAGCATTTTCTCTGCATGCGCTTACTGTGGAATCTTGGAACAGGGAAGACAGGTTCATGCTTGTACTGAGAAATCAGGTCATGGGTTTGATGTTGTTCTATCATCTGCCATTAGTTACATGTATGCGAAATGCGGAAGCTTGGAAGATGCTCAAGCTATTTTTGACAAAGCTGAAGTCCGCAATTTTGTTTTATGGACTTCCATTATAGGAAGCTATGCTTTCTATGGGAAAGGCATGAAGGCTATACAGTTATTTGAGCTAATGCTGAAAGAAAATATAAAGCCAAATGATGTAACCTTTGTTAACATCTTGTCAGCGTGCTGTCATGCTGGATTGGTAGAAGAAGGTTACAAGTATTTCAAATCGATGCAAGAAGATCATGGTGTGGATCCCAAGCCTGAACACTTTACTTGCATGGTTGATCTTCTTGGGCGAGCCGGTCTTCTGATCGAGGCTAAAGATTTCATCGTGAAACATAAAATCAGTGATCTTGGAACCGTTTTGAGAGCATTGTTGTCAGCTTGCAGGATTCGCAATGATATTCCAATGGCAAACTGGGTTTCTGAAAAGCTGGTTGAGCTGGAACCTTTTGATGCCAATTCCTATATCTTATTGTCAAATACATATTCTCAAAAGATGTTGTGGAGTAATGCGTTGATCGCAAGGAATATGATGCGAGAAAAGGGAGCTACAAACAGACCAGGTCAGTCTTGGATACAGTTGAAAGGTAAGATTCACACTTTCTTTTCTGGAGACAGGTCACATCCCAACTTGAAAGATATCTCTGCTTACTTGGAGAAGCTAATGTGGAGGATCGAGGAGTTGGGATACAGGAAGGACATAAATTTGTCTCTGCATGATGTGGAAGAGGAGGAAAGAGAGGCTCTCCTGAACGTCCATAGTGAAAAGCTTGCTGTTGCTTATGGAATCATGAGCACACCCAACGGAGCACCGATTAGGGTCATGAAAAACCTACGAGTTTGTGGTGATTGTCATACTGCAATCAAATACATAAGCCAAGTTACATGCCGAGAGATAGTCCTTAGAGATGCTCTACGGTTCCATCAGTTCAAGAATGGTCACTGCTCCTGTGGGGACTTCTGGTGAATTAAACTGGAAACATGCTTAATGTTCAAGACATAAATCATATTCCATTCCTTGTACAATGTACAAAGTTGTCTGAATCATGTCCAACAATCCCATTTATTATCCTCAATTGAGGATCATATTTACAGATTACTTCTGTCTTCTATAGCACAAATCTCTAAGATGGCGCCATCTATTCGATTTTGAAGGACTGAATAAGCAGTACATGACCTACATGTCCAATTTTGACGTGCATGTTGCATCTGCCCCTCAGCAATTAAAAAGTTTCTTCTATTTTCTTGTGTGCAGAAACTGGCATGATGCCTGAATGCAGGTACAAATATTTGCATACCTTATTACTCAAGCATCTAGCAACTTGATTTCTCGGAAGTTATAACATTTGATTCTAGTGTAATCCTAAACATGTCGAAACCGAGAGGAATGTCGATAAGTGTTCCAGTAGTGTTGGTCAGGATGGTATTTCTGTCCATTAAGAATGTTGCTGTATTAGTTATCTGCATGTGACCATTGTAAGTACATTAAAATCAAATATGATTGCTATATTTATTCTGGTTCACATGAAATTACAGTACTTATAGTGACCAAAATCTTACACATTGGCTCCCACTCAAAGTTCCAGTATTTTATTTATAAATTTTAAATGTAGTCATTGGAAAAAGTATTGGATCCTAATCACTACAGAGGAAAATATACTGTAGCGAATTATCGGATTTAAGCCTAAATGGATGCACAATGGTTGCAATCCAAAGCTCTGATGTTTTATTTTTAAAATTAAAATGTTGTCAATGGAAAAGTATTATGTATGTGTTGGTGTATGGAGAAGTATCAGATATGAGTTGGGGTGGTCATGTGCTTGTGCACATGTGGGTGCGTGTGTTTGTGTGTGTAACCATTCATTTCATTTGATGTATGTCAGTGCAATACCCAACTAGGATTAGTCAATCAGCAAACAAATCTATTCTTTTATTAACCGGATGGAGTCTTGGGTCGACACTAGCATGTGGGTAGCTATTATGTGAATGTGAATGTCTCTAAGGGCCTGTTTGGTTGCAGGGTTGGGAAGGGTTGGGTTACCCTTCCCAACCCTCCAACCAAACAACCCAATCCTCCTCACAGTTTACTATTCACAGGGGTACCCCTGCCCAACCCAACCCTGTCCAACCATGCAACCAAACAGGCCCATAGTTTATTTACTATTCACAGGGGTGACCCAACCCAACCCAACCCAACCCAATCCAATCCAGCAACCAAACAGGGCCCTACTATTCAAATCAAGTTATCCACTCCACCAACCCTCTCAAGAGTAGGATACTCCATCCCACTCTATCCCACCAACCAAACGAGCCCTAAGTGTGAACCCAAGTGTAAAGTCAAGTATGTGAGTGTGTGCAAACAAGGATGAGTGTGTTTGTGTCTACAAGTTGTGTGTTTATTATGTTTTTAGTTATATTTATTTTTTTCTTTTATTTTAAATTCTTATTTTCTTAATTTTAATTAAATAATTTTTTAGTGTATAATAACATAAATAAAGAAAAAGGAAAAAGAAAACTGAGTTAATTGATAATTACAAAAAGGATTTAAGTGGTATTTATACATTATATATTTTTTAAAATTTCTTTTTAATATTTTTATTTCTTTTTAATTTGCACATTTTAATTGATTTTTAATTATATAAATAAAATTAAAATTATAAATATATATGTAAAAAACTAAGAAAATGATGTTTTAACATAGGGATAATTACACCCATAACCCTGAGTAATTCCTCAATATCAATCATAACCCTGCATAATCGCGAATTACACGAGAAACCCCGAGTAATGCTTAACTCTTACATGAGATAACCCTGTGTTATATTCCGTTTAAGATGTCCGTTATAATTGACGGCTTCCGTTAGAAAAAGTCAAAATTGCCCTCAAAGATCATTCTTATTTGCAATAACTTGCCACCCCCTTCCCCGTCGAGCTCGAAGCCTCACCTCGTCGCGCCAAATTCCCTCCTGGCCCGCTGCCCCGTACCCTCGCCAAGCTGCTCCGGCCTACTCTAGCCCCCTCCTGGTCGAGCCCCTCGGCACCTCTAGAGTGATCCTTAAAGGAGATCAGATTTGTCGTTCCGTCAACATCATCCCGATCTAATCAAACACCTGGAGCATTACAGCACAGCTACGCCTTCTTCAATGATATAAAAATTTCACCCGGATTTATGTTCAACGCACACCATCTAAGTTTTCTATTTCAATATGCATCTGATTGGAGCACCATAGATCAACTTCAATCCAATTTTTCGGAGTCTGATCACTTTCAGACCCACTTGGAGCAGCTCTGCATCTGACCAGATCATATGCCACCAACGAAAGAGGAGCACCTGAAAATTGATTCGAGCAGCGACAACTCATCTGAGATCGAGAGATGCTAGACTTTCAATCCTCTGTATTCTAATTTGGAAATCATCACGCATTGCCTGGACACCTGTAGGAGAACATGCGTCTGGAGATGATGGAGCAACTTCGCCTAGTGCAAAGCATAATCACCGCCTTCACCTGCAGTAATTGACCATCATCGTCGAGCTCGCTCAACCTTCGCCGGAATTCGTAGTCCGCTAAGCCTTAGACCGACGACAGCACTTCCGCGTCAAGCACACTCCTCCTCGATCGAAAACGACAACCGAAGACGGATTTCCACCGATTATAGCACTTTCTGGAACAAATATTCGTTTGAATCTAATTTCGATTTGGGGAAAATAATCCCAGTCGTCAGATCTACAGATCAACCATACGTCATATCTATAAGCTTTCCCACCGTCCCCGCCCAGCCGACCTGCTCGATCCGGGATCCCTTTGGAACCACCCAATTGTAGGACCGATGGAGCAACCTCAAGCCCCGCAGCTTCCCTGTTCGAATGCCCCTGAACCCCGCAGCCTCCCTGCTCGAGCGCCCCCCGAGCCCCGCAACCTCCCTGCTCGACCGTCGATGGAGCCCCCCAGCCTCCCTGCTCGAGCACCGATGGAGCCTCGCGCCCAGCCTCCCTGTTCGACCCCTACACCCCCCGCCACCTAAGCTGTCCATGCCATCGACCCACGCGCAACCTCCAGATCCCACCGTCTCGCCTTGCAGGAATTTTTTTTCCTTTTTTATTTTGGATAAATCCTAAACGTTCATTACTAGATTGGTTAGATTAACTCACTCAAATGTTGAGTTAACGTATCAAATTAACGGAGGGTTATGAGTGTGAGACGGAGTGCCTATTCGAGGTTTCTCATGTAATTCACGATTATGCGGGGTTATGATTGATATTGAGGAATTACTCAGGGTTATGGGTGTAATTATCCCTTTAATATATATAGGGAAAAATGGGGTTGCCCCCTAGGGGCAGCCAACATGGCTGCCCCCATCCCATTTTTCGCAATTTTTTTTATTTTTTTGGAAAAATATCACCATGTATATTCATCTCTATATCCCTCCTTTATGTCATTCGAATTTCATCAGAAACAGAGACTCCTACGGCCTCCATCCAGACGTCATTTTTTTAACGGTCGCAGGATTCTTTAAATCGACCCTGTTTAGATGGAGGCCGTAGGAGTCTCCGTTTCTGACGAAATTCGAATGGCATATCGGAGGGATATAGGGGTGAATATACATGGCGATATTTTTCAAAAAAAAAAAAAATTGCCCCAAAAATGGGACGGGGATTTTCACACCACTACCTTATGCACTTTGTAAATTACCATTTCGACCTTGTATGCTTCCTAATTATCGTTTAACCCTCCTGCAAACTTGTTAACTCTTGCATTACGAACCCTATGTTTAACTCCCATCTATTTGACCATTAAAGGTGGACGGAAACTGTAGAAAAAAAGATGTCTTTTCTCTTAAGATCAATCAAGTTTACTGAGATTGCCCTCCCCTTATCTATTAACTTCCTCCCCTTCCATGTGCTTCTTTGGATGCCCGAAATCCTAATTCTGGCAGGTCTCCTTTATCTGTCTTTTACAAGGGCCTTCGATCTAGGAAATTTCTAGACAAATATACAGAAACTCCATCTGCGTTGTGCTTTAGCTTAGTTTATGTATTCTTGACTAATACACAGACAGTAGAGCATATATTTCTTGTAGCAATATTTGTACAATGATAGAGTAGAATAGTGGTGTTTCCTGCATCAGTGTGTGCTTTCCTTTTTGTATCATTGGACTTAATGTCTATCATCTGCTGCTATATGTTATTGTTGCTTGTAGATTTTGGTCCTTGAACCTCGAGATGATCTGTCTCTTCACTCCCAAGTGCAAGGCATCAGGTTAGGGGGAACCAACTCCAGCCCCTCCCCCCAGAGCCTCCATACGCACCAGCGTCGTCGGAATCCCCAAGGCCGTCTCCCCCGTGTCGTATTTGCAGGTGCAGTGTTACTTCCTGGAGGCAGCAGAGGCCAAGGCATTGACGGAGGATGAAGGGAGATGAAGAGGAAGAAGGGGGAGAGGTCCTCCGGTCAATTTTAACTTTATTTGAGTCAAAAACTTGAGTTAATCTAAACGGTGAAGCCTTCTCCCACTATAAGTAGGGCCGGCTACAGAGGTCAAGGCATTGAAGGGCTATTTTTTACGCCGGTTGTCGACTACCTAACGCAACCCCCACAAGGAGAGATTTGAACCCTGATCTTTTGGATAGTAGGCACATTGCATACCACATTACACTACCATCAGAGGTAAGAGGAACCGTGTACCTAAATGCATATATTTTTTTAGGAATTTTTACATGTGTGCCCCTCGAGATTCGCAATTACAGTTGTATGGGAACAAGTGCACTATATTGGCACAAGTGTAATAATAAAAGGAGCGCGGATCGTCTGCTGTATCCCCACACCAGCAGACTCTGCTGCGGCCATGGGGAGCCGCTCGATCATGATCGAGCGGTTCCCACGAATTCCCTTTGATCGGGTCCCACACATAGGGGGAATTCGTGGGAACCGCTCGATCATGATCGAGCGGCTCCCAATGGCCGCAGCAGAGTCTGCTGGTGCGGGCTACAGCAGACAATCCACGCCCTAATAAAAGGGCAGTACTTTGAGTTCTGTAAGAATACATGGACACACTTTTTTTTTAAAAAAGGCATAATTATATTGCAAAACATCTCATAAGGGAATAAATGTAAAAAAACTTTGTTTTTGTACGTGGTACATTTCTAAATTTTAACCCAAGCTATAACATATTGCGAGGCAGAGTACTAAAGCATTCTTCTGATTAGCTTTTGTCCTCTGATATATTGTCACTAATAATGACTTCTTCAATTTGTTTATTTCTAAGAAGCATTGTTGGCTATGCAAATATTTAGTTTTCTATAACGTCAATGCATGGCATGCATTAGTTCGTTATCAAAGTAATGAGTAAAAATTAAAACCAATAAAACATTAAAATCACTAACAATGTCTAGATTTAGATATAAAGTTTTGATAGAATTGAGATTTATTAAAATCATAATATCATGTAAGTATACGAGTATTAGTTTCATAATACAAATAATTTTGAATCCTTAATATCCGGCAGTCCTAAATAAAATTGTGTCCTGCAATCATATTTATGTATATAATGATTCACGATATAATATATTGTGACGAGGTATCATCAGTTGTGGTTTTATATGTATTTGTTTTGCAATGTTGTGTGCATAATCATGATTATATGTATTAAGAATTATTCTTCATATTTTATCTACTCAGAGACAGATGTTATTTAAAATCGAAACTAATTAAAAGGATGGGATTTTTACGCTTAGATTTTTTATCCCTATAATCTTTTCGCCACCGCTGTAAGTTTATAACACCATAAGTGTTACTTGAAAATATGGTAGGAAAAAATGGAGCTGCCCCTTCCCCCAATTTTCCTGCAAAATTCTTTTATTTTTTTTGAAAAATATCACGATGTATATGCATACACACACACACACACTCCAATACGCCATTCGAATTTCGTCAGAAACATAGACTCCTATGCCCTCCATCTAAAACAGGTAGACATGTTCTAGATGGAGGGCATATGAGTATCTGTTTCTGATGAACTTCGAATGACGTATTGGAGGGGTATATAGATGAATATACATTGTGATATTTTTAAATAAAAAATAAAAAAATACCGAAAATAAGGCGGAGGCAGCTCCATTGAACCCAATTTGGACCCAATTTGGAATAACACAAACGTAGCCTTAAAAAATTATCGTGAACTTTTTTTAAAAAAGAAAACAATACGGTGAGTGCCCAAAACTTCACTATTTATCACCAGACAATATTACGTGCCTATTACAATTGGACTGGAAATAGCATTTACATTATTCAACTCTCAGCCATCGCATTTGCATGCGCCACAACATTCTCCATATGGAGCATGCCCCGTCGAAAGATTACTCCATTCTGTGCCAGTCAAATCACCCAAATGATCGTTAGACAACTCGATCTCTCCTTTTCCGTGCCACTCCAATCCACCTCCACAGATCCCCAAAAGCTAGAGGCATTGTTCGTATTAATCGTCTCATCGCTCCATTTTTCGGCTAATTTTTTCAAAAATACCGTCATGTATTTTTGTTACTATATCCCTCTAATATGTCACTCCAATCTCGTCAGAAACAGAGACTCTTATGCCTTCCATCTAGAACATTTTTTCCCTTAATATATATAGGATGGATGAAATGTTAAATAAACATATTTATATTTTATATTTATTTTATAATAATTATATCAAAATAGGTTAGAGAAGGCCTTCGATATATCTTCACGCATACATATTCTTGTAATTTGTTTTAATTCCATGATATTAATATATTCATTTTTATTATTATTTTGATATTTGATTCTTCCACCGAAAAAATCTACACGCCATTCCCATTTCTCATATTAGCATATTTTCTACAACGTCTATATTCGCATGTATATTTAATGAGAAAAATGGGACTGCCCCCACGGGAGTTAACTTGGCACCCATGTCTTCATTTTCCTCGTTTTTTTATTTTTTAAATGAATCCATAAAAATTCATCATTATATCTTTATATTATGTCATTTTAGTTTTGAGAGAAACTTAGATTCCCATGTCCTTTATTTAAACAGTCATTTTTTAATGGTTGCAGAATTGTTGAAATTGACCCCATCTGGATGGAGACCGTAGGAGTCTCTATTTTGCACGAAATTTGAATAACATAATATAAGGGTATAATGATGAAAATCCACGGAAATATTTTTCAAACAAAATAAAAAATGGGGAAAATGAGGCCAGGGTCGGCTCTGAGGATTGTTTTGAGGTGCATTGGCCTATGGCTCATCAACTTTAGGAGCCCGTTTTAAGACCCATATTTACCCATTTTCCCATTCTTAAATTCCCAATAATGAAATGGAGATTCCCCTTCCATATTATCTCAACGCTAATGGTGTTGCCTGTTACGATCATTCTCATGTTATATCATCAAATCCTCTCTCCCTCTCTCTCACGAATCATCGAACCTCTAATTCCAAACAAACCAAGCCAAGCTCCAAGTCCCCAATCCATCCTACCATTGCAATCGTCATCCGGCAATCGGATTCCGAATCGGCAAACCGTACTCTCTCTCTCTCTCTCTCTCTCTCGAATCATAGGTTGTCTGTGGGCCTCCCGCCTTTGACGTTTGCAGACTTGCAGTGCAGTGCAGCCTCGTGGCCCTAGTCAAGTTGCCAAGGCTCGGACATCGATCGTACAATCCTTATCAAGTTGTTTTCTTATTTGCTTTGCAGCTACCCCCAAGGTTGCCCTTGGCATGGACATAACCGTGTGCCATCCACATCCAAACCGCATCTTCTTTCTTAAATTGGTAGTCCTTATGAAACAAGGATAAATATGCAAAACATTGTTTCAGATGCGAGGAAAGGCATTGATAGATCCACATAAGCGCCGACATGATATTGCAATCATCCTCAGAAATTATTGTAAGCACATAATTCCATGCACTCTCCTGAAGGTGGACCCAACAGTGGCGGACCTAGGATTACATGCTAAGGGGGTCACACTCACAAACAACAACAACAATAATAATAAATAAGAAGCCGCAACTCGACAGTCTGGCACGTATAACAGGGAAGCAGAGTGACCCATTGAGCAGGTGGGAGGAGCCAACAGGGACATATGGCGCACCTATGTATTTATCACTACAAAAAAATTGAGCTATAATGATTGTTTTTTCAAATTCCATCACTAAATTAATAGTTGCTAAATATATATAACGATGATTGCGAAATGACTCTTTGTACTCGAAATTAGCGACGAATATCATATATGTCGTTATATCATTAGCAATGGTCCACATAGAGACACTTATCTGTTGTTATTTTTCAAACTTCTAAGTAACCATCGTCAAATTTCGAACTAAAATAATAGCGATGATTAGTTGATATTTTGAAAAATAATAACAGATAAGCGTCGTTATATGGACCGTTGCTAACGATATAACGACAGATATGATATTCGTTGCTAATTTTGAGTACGAAAACTCATTTTGCAACGAATAATATTGTTCTTATATATTTAACAATAACTAACTTAGTGATGGATTTTAAAAAAACCGTCACTATAGCTCAATTTTGTTGTAGCGTATACATGCTGCCACTATGTAAGGGAGCCTAGGATGCCACTAAGTGGGGGAGCCAGCACCATGGGAAAGGAAGGTGCAACAACTTGGGTTAGACATACAGAGGGAATGCGAGAGAGGATATGATGTTACTCAAGAGATGGAGGGTGGGCACGTAATGTCACTACAGTTGAGATCCGAGGATGCCATCGGGCAGGGAGCCGACACCATGGGGAGGGGAGGCACAACAACATCGACTCAAGTTGGGCGTCCATAGAGAATGAGAGAGAGGAGGCAACGAGGGATAGATGGGGGGCACGATGACTGGATTTTGATTTCAAATAATGAAACAAGAATGTAATTATAGGAAATATACAAAATTTAGGGGGGGCACGTGCCCCCCCATATCATGTATATGGGTCCGCCCCTGGGACCCAAGCACCATTGCTGCTAATGGAAGCCCTTTGATTTTTTTTTTACAATCTCTTCGATAATTATTTGCAATCTGCTGGTACTATGACAACTACTTGATGTAGAAGGCCCTCCATATGGAAAGGCATACGACTGAAAGATCTGCAAGCACTCCTTGTCAGAAAGAACACCGAATGGATATTGTTTCACAAAGGCGGGTGTATGTTCTCTACTAATATCCTCTCGGGATGTGATGATGGTGTAAGTTCTCTACTAACATCCTCTCAGGATGTGATGATGACCTTGCTTCCATCACTCTCATATGTAAAAGGATCCCGCAATTCCTTCCATCTTTTCGATTTTCCACTCCAGCAATCACCCAACACGATAAAAAAATCCTTTTGCCCTCAAACTCAGAAGGGATCTCTGTCTTGTCCACTATAGCTCAACCAAGGATTTGATTTGTAGTTCATGTCTTATTGTTTGATGTTCGATGCCTATAAACAGCCATATGTCTTTGTAAAACTTTAAAAACTTTTTTATAAGAAGTTTATTGATTTTATAAAATTGTATTATAATATTTTTCATAAGAGCCCTGTTTTTTCTTTTGTCCAGGGCCCACGAATTAATGTCAGGGACGGTCCTGAACGAGGCGGAGGAGTCAAGTTAGCTCCTTCAAGAGACAACCCTATTTTACTCATATTTAATCGCTTCAAACCTACTCCTTGCATTCAAATATTCCACGAATTTATTCATCAGAGCGAATTTGTTCATTAGGGCGATTTTGTTCGATACAAATAAATCGATCTTTTGAAAATTGAAATCCATCAAAATTACCGGTTTTTCTTTTCTTTTAATCGGATTTTCGGAGGCATAAAATTGAATAATATTAATGCAGAAAAAAATTCAGATGACAAACAATAAGAGAAAAACACGAGAACATTTATCGTACTCACCTTCATTGAAGGAACTCATGTCCATCCCATGACAATATCCCAACCACATTAATCGCGGCTATCCCGGACCAAAACGTGGATAACGTAATCCGCACCCAACCGGAAAGAATAAAGAAGAGGGGATCGATCTCATATCCAGATTAACATCTAATGGCTACTCTTATCCACCTACTTATCAAGGCCAAGCCGACGGACGGTCAGTTGTGCAACGGATTGGGCCCGGACGGCACGAGCCGCTTCTGCACGCCGTACCTCGGGTCGAGCTCGTAGCCGTCGTCGTGCCCGCATGCCTCCGGGAGCTTGTCCACGCACCGAGAACGGTGCGTGCGTGACGCGTGGAGCGCGTCGCCCACGAGCCGGTTGTAGCGGTTGCGCAAGCGGTGTGGGTCGGTTGGCGAGGACCCGGCGACGGCGAGGATCGCGACGAGGATGAGGGCAGGTGCGAGCAGCTTCGTCATGGTTGTGAGGATAGTGAGGGGGGAGGTGCCGAATTGCAATGACGGTTGGCTTTATAGCGAGGTTAGCAAGATGCACATGAATGGCGTTAATACCGTTGGTTGTTCTTGGGGGACCCGCGTGGGCCGTTATCCAACTGAACCGGGTTCAGACAAAGAGTATTATTTGGGTTTTGATTCTCCAAGATGCGAGTAATCAGGACGAGGAAGACCGCGTGGCGTCCTTCGTCGGCTCGTTTCGTTCGTCTGTTTTCACCTTCAGGGGGTGTTTGGATAGTGGGTTTAGGTGGGTTAAACTGGTTGCATGTAACTTATTTTTGGGTTTTGGTGTTTGGATAGAGGGTTAAATTGGGGGTGAGTTAGAAGTGGGTCTGAGGTGATGTGATTGTATTGGAGTTTGAAAAAGTGAGAAGTTATCGTGATGTGATTGTATTGGAGTTTGAAAAAGTGAGTAGAAGTGGAGTAGTTTATAATTTTTATATGATATGATGGTATAGTATATTATTTTTTGATGGAATTGATGATGGAGAATTGATTTATTTAATTTTTTAAAAAAGATAAAAAGTGGGACCCACGTAGAGGGAGAAAATATAGGGTAGGGGAGTTAAACCACCCTTGGAGTGGTTTAACCCGATACAAGAACGCATCAGAGTTTGTTAGGATAATCCAATTCTTTTTAGGCTCACGTTTGTTTGGTAAGAATCGAATTAATGTAACACCTCGAAGATAGTTTCAACGTATAAAACTTACGAGGTTTACAGTACAGCGGGTTACCAGAGTGGGAGAATATTACAAATCAGGGACTATAGTTTCATGTCTAAACTGTATGTTTGGATAGATGGTTATCTGGAGCTTGAAAACCCTCTTAAAAAAGTGTTATCTACCGGATAATTTTTTTTGTGTGTTTTGATGTTTGGATATTGGATTTTACCGTTAAGAAGTTTTGTGATAATATTGTATTGAAGTTTGGAAAAATGACTAGAAGTCGAGTATTTTATAATTTTTATATGACAAGATGATATATTGTATTTTTTTGGAATGGATGATATATTATAATTTTTGCAAAGAAGATCAGTTGATGCACCGGTTAGGAGATGCGGGTGTTGGGATGTTGAGCCGGCTAAGAGAGGGCGGGGACGGCCCAAGAAGTGTTGGAAAGAGACGATATGAAGGGATCTTTGTTTTGTGGATATAAGCTCGAGATTGACCCAAGATAGATCTGAATGGAGGCGAAGAATCCATGTAGCCGACCCTACTTAATTGTGGGAAAAGACTTTGTTGTTGTTGTTGGAATGGATGAAAGAGAAATGGATGATTTCACATAGTAAAGGAGAGAGTATGTGGTTTTTTTGGTGAATCCACATAATGAAGAATAAGAATAGATGGTGGGGCCCATGGGTTGGAAATGGGGGGTTTGGGGGGAGGGGGGAATCCTTAAAGGTGGAGATTACCCAAATTTTGGTGGATAACCTCCAATCCAAATGGCCCTTTAGGTTTATCCAATTATATTACAATGTTATGATGGTTGGGGCCTATTCTTAATTTGTTTTCTGAGGTAAGAAACACTAATGGATGGTAAAAAGATATCAAAGAGAAGGTAAATTAAGACAATAGAATTATTCATTGATACCAATGTAATAGAAAGAAAGATTTGTATCAGTTGTGCCCCTCTGAGATACTGCAATATCAATTATGCCCTTCTTTTTTTGAAATATCAGTTGTGCCGTCGACTTCTTGTCGTTCTATCACTTGTGTCTCTCGAGTTAGTTGCTGTGCATCCTAATGCAAACCAACATTAACTTTGAGGGCACAAGAGGAATTAAATTTTTAAAAAAGGATTGAAAGGCTTTCACCAACTCCTCCCCTCCTCCAGAACCCCCTTCGCCTCCTCCCACTCCCCATCCTCCTCCTCCTCAATGATATGTAGTACGTGGAACCTGTCGTCATGAAGAACAACACCAAGCTCCGAAAGCTCCTCCTCGAGACGACGAGCAAGGTCATGATTGTGATCGAGGACATCAACTGCTCCCTCGACCTCGCAGGCAAGCGCAAGAAGAAGGCGAATGACGAGGACAAGAAGGAAGGGGTTGGAACCCAAGATGCTCGAGTCGCCGCCCACTATGCTTCTCCTCCCCAGCCTTGTCCGCCTGCTCCTCCTCCGCCTCTCCAACCTCCTATGCCACCTACTCCTCCCCCTTCCCCCATCTTCTTGTGCCCGCTCCTCCTCATCCCCAACCTCCTCCGCCCCCATGCTCCTCCCCCTCCTAGCATCCTCCGCCCCTTGCTCCTCCTCCCTACTCCCCACCTGGGCCACCTCCCCACTACTCCTCCTCCTAACCCTCCCCCATCCCACCTCCTCTGCCCTTGCTCCTCCTTCTTCTCCCCTCCTCCTCCCCCTCCCCAGCCTCCTCTTCCTCCCCAACCTCCTCCACCCCATGCTCCTCCATCGCCCCTTCCTTGTCTGTCCCCTCTTCCTCCTCCTCCGCAATTGAAGTTGAAAAGTCTATGTACAACGACAAGGACGATGAAAGAGGAAGTCAGAGGGCATGGGGCAGAGGAGGAGGGGTCAGAGGAGGAAGATGAGTGGGGAGAATTTTCCAATAGTTATGCCCCTCTTAACCTCATCATAGTTTAAAAAAAGTCATGGTTAAATTCAACTCATTGACAGCTAACGTAAACAGAGAGCACAAGAGATAAAAAGACAAGAAGTCCGGAGCACAACTGATATTTCAAAAAAGGGAGGGCATAAATAGTATTGCAATATCTCAGAAGGGCACAACTAAATAAAACTCTGGAAAGAAATAATAATCATATGAAATAAGTTTGTTAAGCGGAAACCTTGAAATTTTAAAAATACGGGCAATCTAATCGTCCTGATCTTAAAAATTAAGAGGTAACAAATTATTATTGTCTTATTCACGTATATGAAATAATGATGCAAATAGATAGGGATATATCTGTATCTGATCCACCATCATGTCCATTTTATATAGATCTCAACACCCATATATGTATTTTAAAAATGATACGAACGTAGATAACACTTTTATATCCACAAATATTCACATTGGTATCAACGTATCTATTTTTATATACAGAAATAATTGTATATTTATTTTTAACCAAATGCAACATAATTTTATACCTTCTTCTACCATATTTTGTATAACGATTACAATGTAACTATATAGTGTATGCTTCTCATGTTTAATTCGTCCATTACATGTATAATTAAGCTAACCTATAGAGTATTTCTAATATTATTCGTGTTTGTTCAGTATCTGTTTTACATCCATATATGTTTTAAGGCCTTGGTAACACAATTGTCATATCCATCGCATCGATATTTATATTTAAAATGGACAAAGATATGGTCATACCTAAATCTATATTTGTATACGACCGTTTGCATCCTATTGTGAAACTCCATTGGCCCCATCCTCGTTTTTATTCCTGGTTCCATCCCTGCTACAAATCAAACAATTGTCATGGTTAAAATTCCTCAATAATGGTTTCGAGAACCTAAGCTCGGTAAGTTACAAATAGTGTTAGTGTGGATTCCCTATTTAATTGGAAAAGCTATCCAAGGAAACCTAAGCATGGAGGTTGGACTGCAGCTGCTGCTATTATTGGGAATAAGTGACAAACCATCTCACAATGAATATGTTGTGAATATAGATGGGGGAGGTTGTAACAATTGGAAAATATTCCACATCTTCAACCTACAAAATCCGAGAGTGTATTATAAGAATGGAGGTTTAATACTTGACAACTTGAACTTGAACATTTTCTGTGATTGTCAAAAAGTTGCATTGTATAAGAGACCAATAAATTGTCATGTTCAGTTTTTCTTAATAACGGTCTGGAGCCAAACCCCGACATGATACCATTACGATGAAATGTATAAAAAGGAACGAATTTGAAATAGGAAGAGAAAGAAATGAGCTTTTACATTTCATTATCTGTTTCATATTAAGAGTGCACTTTTTAATAATTGATTCATTCCTTTTTATTTTTTCTTTGACATATATGATTTAATACAAAATAGATATTGCTCACGCTATATAATTTCCTACGATTGACATACACAAACATACACACATACGTATGTATGAATGCATATGTATGTATGTAAATAATATATCGAAATTTGAAAATTTTCTGATTGCTTAAACAAAGGTACAATTATATAATTACTTCAATATTGAAATTTATTATATAAATTTAAATTTGCGAAAGATATTGATCTGTGCATGATCTTCTACGATATTTATTTTCATTCTAAAATAAGTTTGGATACCAATATCATTTTGATATCTACAAAAATATGCATCCCTATATATAGATATATTTTGGTAAGTTATTGTGGTTATAGTTTTATGAATAATACCATTTGATATTATCAAACATATACATTTAGTGCATTTTTTATCCATATAGCCCTCATGCAAACTTTAATCTATAAACGTATGTGGACACGTCATAAACACACGCATATAGGAGAAACGTCAAATGATGCGGGGTCTCATCATATGTATGGTGAGCCACCGTCAATTTAGGATATTCCCAATGTACGTATTTTACAATTTATTATTTCATAGATTTAATAATATATATATTCAATCAGCTATTATATATAGTCTATCCATATTTTGACACGTGTATCTGTATTCATTTTAAAATAAATATGATGACAATATTACTTTGATATCCATAAATATATATTCATATTATATGTAATTAGTATAGTTGTGGAATTTTTGTAAATGTATTTTATATAATTGTTATGGAATAAGTGAATTTATGACTATTACTTCATAAGTGACTCAATACATGTATATTTAATCCATTTTAAACGATAGTTTTGTTATCATCTATATTAGATTCATATCAAATTTATGTATTTGTTTTTAAAAGATAATAATCGCTATTCGTATAGTATCACATGCCAGAGGAATTTACGAAAGCTGGAAATTTATATATCATCTAGCAGGAAAATTACTAATCACATCTTTTCTCATGGTCATATCCAATCACCATGCTCGTAAGAATGTCCTGAAACACAATAGCATATGGGTCAAATATGTCACGATAATGTAAATCCTTGATTATTTAACTAATGGACAGTAAATTCATAGAAAATTCAGGAGCATAAAGAACATTCTAAAGTCACATTGCAGGAGTTAACTACATCTCCCCCTGACTGGTGATGGGAGAGTGTGTCCCATCTACTACCACTACATATCTCCCTGACTGAGTCGGATTGTAAGTACTAAAATGACATATGTCACCGTGAAGATGATTAGATACTCCTGAATCCATAATCCATTCTAATAAATCTATCATGTAACAGCTAGTAAGAGCATATACTATACCTGATGTGGATGCCGAGGACCTTGATGTTCCTATTGCCTTACAGAAGAAGAGTCGTACATGCAATATGTATACTCGTGCTTCCCATGTCTCTCTGGCATGACTCTCAAAGGATTTTCAGATGTTTGTTGTGGATCTATCGATCGTGGAGATATCACTGTCCCATCAGGAGGCATTGCAGAGTATCTAAGGCGTCTGGCTATGGAGGAGGAGATGACAGCGTTACAGTCTTGCAACACTTGGAGTATTGTACGAGTTCCCCCTGGTGCATCTGTTGTCGGCAACAAACACGTGTTTACAGTGAAATACCGTGCGGATGGTACTGTGGATAGCTATAAGACCAGAATTGTTGCTCATGGGTTCATCCAAACATATGGGATGGATTATCAGGATACATTCCTCCAATTGCTCATCATTCTACGTCGTGGATTCTTATTGCAGTTGATGGGGTGCGTAAATGGCCGCTATTCCAATTAGATGTCAAAAATGCCTTCTTGTGCATGGACTTATAGGAGGAAGTCTACATGTAGCAGCCACCGGAGTTCGCTACTGAGGGGGAGCCCCATATGGTGTGTAGACTTCACAATGCCATCCATGGACTTAAACAGAGTCCGAAGGCTTGATTTTCGAAGCTCTCGGAGTTGATTGAACAACAAGGGTTCGTCAGATCTACTGCAGATCACTCTCTTTTTATTAGGAGAACCAAGAGAGGTACCGTTACTATTCTGATCTATGTAGATGACATTGTTATTACATGCAGTGATGAACATGGCATTCAGGTAGGTAAGGATTTCCTCGGACAACAGTTTGTGACTAAGGACCTTGGCAATCTTCATTACTTTCTTGGTCTAGAATTTGCAAGAAATCAGCGTGGTATGGTAATGACGCAAAGGAATATGCCACTGAACTCCTATTTGAGACGAGCATGACAGGATGCAGACCAGTGGATCCCAATGCTAGGCTCTATGATGATGACTCTGAGGAGGTGGATAAGAGAAGATACATAGAGCTAGTAGGTAAGTTGTTGTATGCCACTATCACCAGGCCTGACATATCATTTGCGGTTACTAGAGTTGGCCAGTTCATGGAGCAACCCAGGAAGGTTCATATGGATGCAGTTAACATGATCTTTAGGTATCTGAAGTCTTCTTCAGGTGTAAGGCTTTTGTTAAGAGACATGTCTCTTACATTTACTAGATGTGCTGATGCAAACTATGCTTGATGCCCCAAGGACAGGAAGTCCACGTCAGGCTTCACTATGTTCGTAGGTAGCTCGCTAGTTTCATAGAAGAGTAAGAAACATACAATTATGGCTAGATCTAGTATTGAATCAGAGTATAATAAAATCAGAAAATAAAAAGATACTCGAAAACCAAGAAGAAACACAGGCTAAAACCGATAAATACCGAGAAACCTCAAATTGAGAAAAAAATCAAGAAAAAGAGAACACACAAAATCCATCAAGAAATCAAAGAAAACAAAACAAAGAAAAAAGAGAAATCCAGAGAAAAAGACAAGGCTAAAAAATCGAGAAGAATCAAGAAAATCGAGAAAATGAGAAGAAGGAAAGAACGAAAAAATCACAAAAATAAGTTTCAAAAAATCAAGCGCGGCTACGCCACCCCGACAACAACGTCATTTTGATAACCGATGTTTGACCAATAGTTAAATCGTGTCGGTTGTAGCTACCGTTGAGAGAATCACTAATTAATCAAACAAAGTACAACCAAATTATGAGATATATACATATATATAATGAAGGATAAACATGCTCTTCTCCTAAAATTGTCGTTTCACTAAATATTTAGCTAAACTATTGTTCCTGGGTAGAACTCAAGGAGGCAGAAAGACACGCTCAGATTTTCTGAGTGAAGAAAATAATTTTATGATTTTTAATTTCTTTTCTTTTTTCTTCGATAAGAAATCTTTTTGGTCGGTTTTAATTTTGGGATTTTTACCCGACAGGCTCTATAATCTTTGTCAATTACCTCCACGACCTTTGAAACAACGTATTTCCCTCTCGACCCTGTAAACTTATTCCATCTTACCCCACAGACCCTTCCGTCAGTTTTAACTTTATTTAAGTCAATTGCATGGGTTAGCCTTGAGTTAATCTAACTATTGGAAATCGAATGGTGGATATCCTCTTCCCCTTATTTCACACGACTACTAATGTAAGGGATGAAGACCGAGGATCTCGAGGAACACCCGATCTCCGCCATGGGTGCCTTTATCATCCAGCCCGTCGTCGAAGAAAACGACACCATCCTAGCCCCCGGTGGTGGGAAGACAGAGGGTGAACTTGTTAAAGTAGCCGAGGGAGGATGATAGTTGGGATGGGAGGGCAACACCGGTCCGACCGAGCCCAGCCATTCCGGATGCCTCCCGGACGAGGCCCTCGATTAGGGAGCTTCCAGCGTAGGAGAAGGTGACCTTGGGGGCGGTCACGGCTCTCCGGGGGTTAAAGCCATCGGTGGTGCGGAGGGTAACGCTGTCCTCTGCGAGATCTCTGGGGCCGGAGGTTCGGATGTAGGGATTCCCCGGAAGGGTACCACAGATGTTCGAAGGAACACTTCAGGCCTTCGATAGGCTGGCCTTGCAGTCGGAAGAGTTGCAGGGGATGTAGGATAGGGTGGATGAGTTGTAGTTCCTGTCGCAGTCCACCCATGAGTAGCGTGCGCCGAGGTCGACGACAAGGTTTAGGAGCGAGGAGGGGGCCTTCCGTTGGATGAAGGGATGTCGTGGAGGAGGGCTGGAGGAGTGAGGGAGAAGGGATGTCATTTTTATAATTTTGAGAAACAAAATGGACATTATGGAAATGAAATTCACAAAATACGGTTAGTTTTAACAACCAACTGGATGTGAGTTAACCGCAAGGTCTATACGGTAAGAGTTAGCAAGTTTACATGGTCGAAGGAGGAATTACGATGTTTCAAAGGTCGTAGAGGTCATTTAGCAAGTTTAAAGGGTCTGCCGGGTAAAATCTCTTTGATTTTTGTTGTTCTTATTTGATTTTTTAAGTTTCGATTTTTATTTTAGTATTCAGTGTTATTTTTCAAATAATTGACCTAAAATATAGTTATAAGGGTGATATAAAATATAGTGATACTATATAGTAGATGAATCACTCGAGCAACGGGCTCAAGAATGTACTAAAAAAGAAACTAAAACAGATCGAAAAATGAAGAATAAAATCCCAATAGAAATGCGATAAAACTCTTCGAAACCACTATATTCTGCTCATTTCTCTCCTCCCCCAATCAATCAGAAAAGAGATAGCAAAATCTGATGATCCGGAATCACTACTCTCGTACTCGCACAATTTTTGGCTCTCATAGGATCAACCCTTTCTCTATACGTATAAACACACACAATGTTTAGAGGTGTATATATACATGCACACTTGTTTCAGGGGTTTATATGAAAAACCCCTCAAGCTAAACCCACCCCATCCCCCACCCCACAAAACCCTAATTAGGGTTTTCGTTCGCAACAAGTCCTTCCCCGGTCGCTGCTTGTCAACCCCTGTCCGAGTCGCCGACGAGCATAATCCAAATTCGAAAAAATGGTAACTCACCCACTAATCTCTAGTCCATCGATCCCGACTCGAGTTTCCGCTGACTTCTACTTCGGATTTTGATGCAGAGCACCGATCAAGTGAACCCCAAGGCATACCCTCTGGCGGACGCGCAGCTCACGATAACCATACTCGACCTCGTCCAGCAGGCGTCCAACTACAAACAACTCAAGAAGGGCGCCAACGAAGGTGGCAGTGCTGTTATTTTTGTTGCCATCATCCAAAAAAAGTATCCTTTTTGCTGCTCTGTTGGAATCGTTGTTTTGATGGTGTCGTTCTTGCAGCGACGAAGACGCTTAATCGGGGGATATCGGAGTTTGTGGTGATGGCGGCGGACACGGAGCCGCTGGAGATCTTACTGCACTTGCCCTTGCTGGCCGAGGACAAGGTAGTGTTCTGGTCCTATTGGATTTACACTGGTGTTTGAAATGTTGCACTTGAAGATGCCTTCTTTCATTTGAAGTTAAGGGATATTTTTCACAGACTCCAATTTGCATTATATTGACTTTTACTTTCTTTTGAACATTGAATAATGTGTCGAATATTTCTTTTTGGTAGACGGTGTGTAGACAAGGAGATGGGGTTCACCATATTTAATTGTTCAGTTCAGTTGTTCGTGACCACCAGGACGACTGATTTGAAAAAAAAAACGAAACTTTTGATATTTTTTTACTCTGAAAATGGATAATTGGAAAAAAAAGAAAGAGAAATCAAGTTCTTGTGATTGTAGTAAATTGTAAAATGATTCTGTATAACTGTGTTCATTGTAGTGTATTTGGATTGAGATAATAGTATATAGCTTGGGATGAGAATCCTTTTCTCAGCAACAATGTAGTAGGGATTGGATGGAAGCTTATCGCTGGGGTGACGTTGAAGTAGGGATGAAAATGGTCGGATACGATACAAATACATGTGTTATCATATCCTTATCCTTTTTAATATTCGGATACGAGTACAAATACGAATATCATACGTATGTGTAAAATGCAGAATTATATCCTCAAAATATGAATACGAATGCAAAACGAATGTTGGCAATTCGGATATGAATATTGATAAACGAGTGTGAATTAATATACGAATGTTATAAATGACCTAATCTATTAAAAAACTATAAGAACTTTATATTCAAAATAAACTTCTATATATAACAAGTGCATTGACTATTTTGATTATGAAAATTTAACATAACAAAATTAGGAAGTAAAAGAAGCTTAGCAAATACCAATCTTATTTGTTATAGTCCGTATCTTCATCCATTATTGGTATCGCATGCTTTTTGCCACTTGAGAACATGAAATTTATGAATAGAACATGGAAAAATGGTGCAACATGGCCAACTAAATAGTAATTCGGCTCGACATGGCCAAAAAATCTAATTCGGCTCGACGTGGCCATCTAATTCAAATTTGGTTCAACATGGTCATCTAATTCAAATTTGGCTCAACATAGCCATAATATGAACATACCTGAGATATCTTTCTGTGGGAAAATATAATCATATCAACCCGTATGCGTCATGTCACCTACATATAAAGTCAAAAGAACCACACAAGTACTACATATTCTTTTCAAGAAGTCGTGTAACAACCTAATAGTAATATCTACACAAAAATAGATTTATCATATAAATGTGGTAACAAAGGAGATCGCAATGCAAAAAAAGTACAACTGTATGCATAAACACTAGACAACAAAAATTTAAAAGATTAAAAATGACTTTTTGAGGTGGAAAAATAGTTTTGTGCAACTTTAATATATCCTTTTTAAGCATCGAAAGTATATTTCAGATAGGCACGCACTTCTAATCTAGTAGTGTTGTATATTTGGGGATCGTTGGAACATCTTTGGTGCAAAATAACTACAGCTGAGCTCCAATATTATATCCACAGTAGTTCCAATCAAATGTCTTAAAAATATGGACACGGACAAAACACGAGAGTCTGTTACTTGAACTTATCATTGCTACATTGGGATCGAGATGTAAAAAGGACACATTATGCATTATTTGCTTGTCATTTACATTTGCATATTCTTGATTTCGAGGTATGTCCAAAATAACCATAGTGCTGCTTGGGAATAAAACATAAAATACAAAATTAAATATAGATTTGTGTAGTGGGACTCATAACTAAAGTATCAGTAGAAGTTAGTGGACGGCTCTTTTTCAAACCCTAGATGCCCTCGGAGGGGACATAGGTGTGCAAACACAAGAGCTGCGAACGTGTTGAGCGACGACTGATGAGTGATGTCGGCACCAGTATCGGAGGATGAGATGTTGGCTGGCAGACGCGAGCAGTGACCGGTCTTGAGGATGGTGGTCTGGTTGCTCGGACGCATGTTGGTGAATGGAGGCATCAAGAATAGGGTTTCAAGAAAGGGGTACGGAAGGGAATCAGGGAAGTCAAACTGCGGAACTGGTTGGAGTCCATAAATTTTATGCCTATTTAGCAGGATGTAATTCTTACCACATTGTCCGCCAGTGAATAGTCGTTGAAGATGCACTAATTGCCAGATTCTTTCGTTGTTATTTTGTCTTTTTAATTTACATGCAGTATCAATAAAGGAACTTTTCTTATAAAAGTTTTCTTTTTGATGTGCTTAAATGTGCAGTTGCACAGCAACTTTTGCAAGCTAGTGCTGCGTGAGCTTGACTTCTCTAAGTTCTCTTTACTTTTCTTCATCTTACTCTACCTGGTTCAGTAGTCATTTCCTCGTAAATGCACTCATGGAAATTTTATAGCATCGATAATCTCTTGACACCTTAACAATTCAAGGAAAGACTGCTTATACAGGAAAATTGACATAGTTGTCCCCTGGATCCAGCATGACTGGAGTTCTGTGAATTGGGCCATCCCCCTCAACATACCAGCAATACTTACCCCGAGTTGGTGTTTTATCTGTTACCCTAGCTAAGCATAATCTGTCATTATGGATGCTCACTGTAGGGGTAATGTAAATATCCATACCTTTCCTACGAGACCTGTCATTTCTTCCATGCCCATGCCAGAATTTAGTAATTATTCTATCCTTGTTTATTCTTCTTAAAGCAAATTTCGTGGACCTTTGTTTTTCTTGTATTATCTGTAGATTTTCTTCTATGACTTTTGGTCCTGCCACTTCTAGGTATTCATCAAAATGTTTTTATTAAGGAATTTTTATTTTTGGATATTAGTTTCATTTTAAGTAACTCGTGATGTTTGTTATTAGTTCCGCCAGCTTCTATTGCTTCAAATTTATAGACCTCTATATTGTTCTTTTCGTCATAGAAAGAAAATAAAATGAGTGTACGTTTCTAATGTCTAATCATTCATGGATTTAGTTAAGTTCAGACATCATTTTTACTTTACTGATGTCTTAATAATCTTTAAATTATGTTAGGGCAACTTTGAACTTGAGGAGCACCATACACCATAATAAATATCTTATCGAAAGATGTATGGTTTGGTTGAATACAATGAACTTACATTTTTAAGGCATCTTTGTTGTCGCATGAAACTCAAGCTTATATATGCACATCTTTGGAGAAATCATTATATACTGGTTATTTGTTGAATAAGGAATATTTTTTTGTCTTTTCATGTAGTGCACAATTGCAGTTTCCCTTTACACGTGCCTTTAGATCTTTTATAAAGCTCTTAAATGGGCTAATGAGCTCTTTTGTTTTGCTCCATACTCAATTGAGACGCTGGATCCAAATAGTTTGTAACTTGTATGCTCTTATTTTTAATTTAATGTAAGAAGCTCGTAATTTGCATTTGCTGTAGGGTATTGCCATTTATTTTTATTGCCATTGTGAAGTTACTAATTAGTAAGCTCATGCTGGTTTGCCACACAGTGGGGAAATCTTGTCTGGCATAACTTTTAAGCTATAAATGTTAGGTTGGATATGTTTCAGTAAGGTTTAAATATCAATACTGTACATTTAGGTATGTAAATGGATATATTGCGGTTGCGGACATATAGAGATACGTCGCAGATCAGTGGAAATCTTAAAACGGGTCAAAAAAACAAATTTATCGTGAATTAAAATCATTTTAGTTTTTAAAGCAATAAGTATCGTACAAATATATTCTTGAAGACATGAATGAGATGCATTTAGTACATTAACAATAGGTTACACACATTATGTATATATAAAGCCTGCACGCCATCCGAAATGAAACAAAAAAAGATCATGCAATAGCATGTATACAATGCAATACATCATTTATGATATTGAGAAATTTGAAAGAAGATGATCCAATATAGATTTGAACACGGGCTTATCTTGTACCCATATCAATAGATTACTAATACTTAGTAATTGGAATTTCGTTTATTTATTCGTGTCGGATTTGTATCCACGTACACCAATACATGGTGTTATTATATACAAAATCTTAAACAAATCAACCTATAAAGCTTCCGAATTTAAAACTACCTTTCACGTTCCTTGCCTTTTAAATGCAAGTTGTGAATCAAGCAAGAAGGTGATGTTAAAACATCGATATCGTCACATGATATCGACGATATAATATGGATATCGTCATGATATTGACGATATCATCGAAATGTCAGCACTAAATACTTGACATTTCTTTGATATCACTGTTATGAGATATTATATCGTCAATATATCACACGCTATCAGTCGATTTTGGGGAAGAGGATATTCAATATCCTTAACTCATCGTTATTGATATATCAATGGTATATCGACGATATGTTGAGATAATTTAGTCAATATTATATTAGTTATTTCATTAGCTGAGATTTTATGCAACGTGCCTTGCCACATAAGCTGCATATTGCCATTTTCTTCCCAATCTCTCTGTCTTTAATACTTATATTTGGTGATTCCATCGGTGCTGGATTATAAATAGAGTGCTTTTGATAGATAGGGCTGCATTAAGGTTATGGGGGTTTCAATTGTATCGTTTCTAGTGTTTTGTTGGGTTGCAATTTGTGCATAAATTTGCCGCACATTGACACGTTGTAACTTCACACAATGACGTGTGTAGTCTTTACTTTTGGAGGGAAGTTTATTCTTCCAATGCTAACAGCTTTTGGAATAGTGTTTTTAGTACTGTAATTTATAATATTGTCATTTATTTTCAATGTTCTTGTTTTTGCGTGGTCAAATTTGACATTTACTTCAACTCACTGATTTGCTTTGCTATTTGTTTTTCATATAATGATGTAATTTGTAATATCCTGTCGTGTCTAGATTTTTGTCTATTTCTGTCATGCACAACTTAAGTTCCTAGATAATGATCTTAGTTTTGTGAAACTAACATGTTACTTTTTCAAAAGAAAATCACATCTAGACACTATGGCATGCGCAGAATGATTTTAAAACGGTTGCATTAGAACATGCACACTTAGTCTTCTTTTGGAATTGATATTATGCATGTGCTGGACTTAAAGTACGCTATTTTGTCTTTACTCACCACCTTTTTATAAGAAAACTTGCTCGGGTGGCTTCTTTGCTCATGTTTTTTTGGGGAGCAATAACTCTTCTTTTTTCCTGTTACCAGAATGTGCCATACGTTTTTGTTCCCTCCAAACAAGCCCTAGGTCGGGCCTGTGGTGTCACAAGACCTGTGATTGCATGTTCCGTGACAAGCAATGAGGGTAGCCAGTTGAAACCACAAATTCAGAGTCTCAAGGTATTGTGAGCTTGTTTTGCACCTTAATATCTGTCTTTGGTCCTCATCCTTGTGCTTCGGGTTTTTAACAAAGACCTTGAAATACTGAGTCTCTAGCATGCTTGCGTGTCATTGAAAGGAAAGCAACTCTAAGCCCACCCTTTAAAACTGATCCTAACATGGTAATAAAAAATGTGCTTATTGTCGAGTATAGGATCCTCTCATAGAGATCTTTTATTGGCGGAAACTATCTCTGGTTTTCAAATTAGAATGTTTTGCAGGTGATGATGGTAGGAATGCCTTGATTTTCTATGGAATGTAATCCTAGGGACATGCATGCGAATATTGTATCTAATGTCGCATATGCGCACTGCAAATGGGATCTTAATGAAGTTTTTTCTTTGCAGGATGCTATTGAGAAGCTCTTGATCTGATTTTCCCAATACATCCCAGCATGATGGCCCTAAGTCTTTAGAGGCTTGAACTGGTGTTATGATGGTTTTGTGGGTGGAAATATCTTCTAATATTGTCTTGAAGTCTTCTCAGAAGTTGGACTTGTGTTGAACTACTGGTTTTTGGAGAAAGTAATCTAATATTATTCACTAATATATAGAAGCTTTGATTCTAGGTAAGTGGTTGGTATGTTTAGTGCAAGTACTTCCATCTTCTGGGATGGTTCAGGACATCCTCGATTCGTGCAACTGCTTATTTGCGGCAAGGCTTTAAATGTCGGTTTCGGTCATCATTTCGGTATCGACCAAAACAGAATTTCGATGGAATTTCGATCGAAATTTCGGTATTTTCGGACATTTTTTGTACTAGCACCCCCGTATTTCGGTCATTTCGGTCGAATTTTGATTTCGACTGGATATCGATATTCGACAGAAATTCGATTGAATTTCGCTGAAATTTGAGGCCATGATTTGTGGTCTGTGAAAAAATGTTTCACAAGTTAGCATTCAGCATATGAAATTTTGATTCATTTGGTATCAGGTATACGCATTCCATCTTAGGTTCTTGTATCTTGTCTGGATGGTTTTATATTATGACCATATCCCCTGCTGATGTTGAGATTGGGAATGGATTCATTAAGGTATGGAATATCCCATGTTTCTTTATGGTGAATCACGAAAAAGACCTATCTATGTGTCAATATCCAAGTTATGGGTTTTTTTGAAACGGAACAAAGATGAGTTCGATCTTGTTTCTTTGTGTCTTGCATACATACTTTCCTAAGGCCTTTTCAACCGTAAACGTTAAATCCTAAAGTTCAAATTTCTGATACTTACATTGTTACAATTTGAAAAGCAGCACTTAAATGTGAGTTCTTTTTATTTGAAACTAACAGCTTTTAAAAGCAATAGTTTGGTCTATCTCTTTGATAATTAGGTTGTGTGTATCTACTTGATGACACGTCATTTTAGTAATAATAAGTTACAGATTAGTCCCTGAATTATGTACTCAATTTCAATGTCATGTCTTAATGTTGAAAAGTAACAATCTGGCACTTGATTATTATTAGTCATTCTAATTTTGTCCAAAATTAAGATGTATTGTCTTTGTGGTTTCTGATCACATTACTTCAAAATTATTTTGAGACTTCTCAGTTGTTGGTGATGACACTATTTTTTAAAATTTGGTTATGATATTGAAATGGGGTGTATAGTTCATTGATTTTTTTTGCATAAATGACTTTTTTAAAAAATAATAATAGAAAGTTAGGAGCCTTGTGACAAATTCATTGCTGAGAGATTCTTTATTATTCGCTATCGATGTTTCTATTTTTATTCATTTTTAATTTTGAATTTGAATTAAATACCAAATAAATTAGTTATGACTTGATTTATTATTTTTAAATTCAAAGTTGATTTGATTATATTTTTTGAGCTACAAATATAAGCATACCGAAGTTGGGTATGTTCCTTAAACCTTTCTCGTTTAGGACTAACTAATTCATAGGGCGGTAGGAGGGATGATTATCACATGGGTATTTGGAGTGATGAAGGTGTGGCAGAGGCACATATTGTGTTTTTTGGTTTGTGCTTTTTGGTAGCTATCTAGTACTGGATGTATTGGGTCCTAGAAAGACGTCATTATAGGATGCTTTATCTCTAGTCATGAAAACCCTCTTTGGAATTATATAAGTGGTTCTTGCATATAAAAGCTGATATTATAGTCTGCACCAATGTCTTTGGTTAAATATATACAGGCTTGTAAGGTCCCTGGGCTCACTGGAAAAGTCAAACCTGTAGACCCTGCGCATGGTGCAAAAGGTTTTGATCCCTTCGTTCATGGGGGAATAGCTTCTCGTCATATTGTTGCGGGTACATTGGGCATATTAGCAACTAAAAATCAAAAAGTCAGATCACTCTTTAATTTATTTCAGGCACAAGACAACTCCGTTTTAGATGAAACTTGGACAATATCTCAATCACATCTCAAGGCATCATGTCTAATTTTTTAAGAATTTTTAGAACAACTGTGTGTTAGATATGAATTTAATAGCACTGAATGGGTAAAATATGATTAATTTCAGTTAGACAATTTTAATTAATTACCCAAAGATCACAAAAATACAAGGAAATATTCATATGGTAGAAAATGAGTGAACCCATAAGTTTGATAGAAGTGCCATGTACCATCATAGAAGAGGTAGGGTACAGGGACTTGGTGTCTGAAGATGCAGATGTGGATGCCATGGTGGTCGCACGGGTCAAGAAGTGACCTAGAAAGTGTCTGTAGCCTTAGGTAGAATGGGAACCTAATAGTACATCATGAATATACAGTGGAAACCACAGGAGGCTGTTAGGCCGTAGGCAGGGCGGCGCGGGGAGTTGACGGGCCTTGGGGTTGCACTAGGTCAGCGTCGTGTGCGGCGCAGTAAGGCCGCTGGGGCCTGCAAAGGCCACGGTTGGTGCGGAGGAGGCCGCCGACGACGTTGGGGATGTGTCGGGCCTCGGGGCGGCGCTAGGGAGGTGTCGCGTGAGTCGTAGGGGGCGATGCTAGGGCGTCGCGTGAAGCGTAGGGAGGCGCAAGGGGGGGGGTGCAGGGAAGCGCTAGGGCGGCGCCAGGGCGTGGGGAGACCTGCGGGCGGCGCATAGGGCCGCGTGTAGGGGTTGGTGGGCGGGCGCGGGGGGGGGGGGGGGCAGGCAGTGGCGACGAGGATTAGGTCAAAACACCGGTCTAGAACCGCTGCTTTGATACCATGTGGAGAGGCTGTAAGTTCATGTTTATTCCATAGGTCTAAGGGTCCTTATATAGGACAAAACCCTAGAAACACTAGAGAGCCATATAGAGAAAAGTACAGAAGTGCCCTTAATGGGGATATACAGAATAACGACGGTTACATTCTCAACAATGAATATAATCTCAGTTTATGCACCGTAAAATTATTTATAGGAAATGATTAAGGGGGTGCAGGGCGGCGCCAGGGCGTGGGGAGACCCGCGGGCGGCTCATAGGGCCGCGTGTAGGGGTTGGTGGGCAGGCGCGCGGGGGGGGGGGGGGGGGCAGGCAGTGGCGACGAGGATTAGGTCAGAACACCGATCTAGGACCGCTGCTTTGATACCATGTGGAGAGGCTGTAAGTTCAAGTATATTCCATAGGTCTAAGGGTCCTTATATAGGACAAAACCCTAGAAACACTAGAGAGCCATATAGAGAAAAGTACAGAAGTGCCCTTAATGGGGATATAAAGAATAACGACGGTTACATTATCAACAATGAATATAATCTCAGTTTATGCACCGTAAAATTATTTATAAGAAATGATTAAACACGTTTTTTTGGGAGGATTCGGATAAGATGATGCAAGTAATCACACAAAGAGAGATGATTTCCACAAGTAGAGATCTTAATGGACATATGGGAAAGGATGCTTCGGGGTATGCTAGTCTTCACGGAGGCCATGGCTTCATGGATAGAATTGAAGAAAGAGAAGTCATTCTAGATTTTGTAACAACTTATGACCTTTTCATAACAAATGCTCTCTTAAGGAAGAGGGAGGAGCATTTAGTTACTTAAGAGTGGTTCGACTAAAACACATATAGAGTACTTTGCGATGGGGTCTAGAGATCGGCTGTGTTACAAATACTGCAAAGTAATCCTGGGAGAGAGCTGACATCTCAACAACTCTTGCTAGTCATGGATGTGAAAATAAAAGGGTCGGTAAAGAAACGAATCTCGAGATCATTAGAACTAAGGATTTTCACCATTTGCCCTTCTTAACATCTGCAATATCAGTACGCCCCTCACTTTTTTAGAATATCCGTTGTGCCCTTATATCCTTATAAAATTTTCATTTTTGCCCTTGTGTAATATTAATTATGCCCCAATTTTTTTTACAGAAGGACACAACGGTGGATTTTCAAAAAAAGATGGGGGCCCAATCGATATTCAGAAAAAAGGAGGGAAATAAATGATATTGTAGAATTTAAGAAGGATACAAATGATATAAATCCTAGAACTAAACAGTGGAATCTTCAATTGAAGCAATCAAGCTTCAAGGAGAAGGTTTTAAAAGACTTTTCTTGAGATTGTAATGGAAGTGCAAACGAGATGTCGGGAGGGGGGAGGGGGGGGTTAGAATCTTTATCCGAAGGATAGCCAAAGAGATGCTAGGCGAGTCTAAAGGAGGAGTTCTAGACAAAAAGGAGGCTTGATGGTGGAGTGAAGGAGCGTGAGAGAAGCTTCAAATTTAAAGAACTTGCTTTAAAGCTATGTATAAGGATAGAACAAAGGAAACTGTCACAAACTACCAAACAACAAAGAATGAAACAAAGAAGGCTATAAGTGAAGTTAAGTCGAAAGCTTATGAATATTTGTATAAAAAACTTTACTCGAATGAGGGAAAGAAGGATATACTCAGATTGACCAAAGCAAAAGAAAGAAAGAGCAAAAATCTTTTCTCAAGTGAGATGCATCAAGGATGAGGAAGGACATGTGCTTGTTACTCAGAAGGATATATAGACTAGATAGATACAATAGCACCATAATCTTTTCAATGGGGAAGAGAATAAATAGATTACTGATGATTACATTATATACAGAGATAATATGATCAAATTATATGATATATAACTTTAATGATTGATCTGTAAACTCCAAAATCACGTAATCTATATTCCTTACTTACAACAGAGAAAATATCCATAATTGCACACAATCAATTAAAATCTCTGCATA
Organism: Ottelia alismoides; assembly: GCA_037367405.1. NCBI lineage: Eukaryota > Viridiplantae > Streptophyta > Magnoliopsida > Alismatales > Hydrocharitaceae > Ottelia > Ottelia alismoides. The sequence goes on along the minus strand of JAZKJV010005388.1, from coordinate 25,670 downwards.
AATCAACTGATCATGATTTTGTAATCGAGTAAAATATTTTCAAAAATATCGATTACATATTTTATGATTCCTAATCATTCTTGTTAAGTCACACAAATATAACTTAACAAATTATCTATATGAAATAAGCAAATCATATGTACTGGGTATATATAGCATTGATTATAACACATTGATTTGACTCTACAAAACCTCACTTTTTATTGGAAAGAAATAGGGAGGAGGTATAGTGTAAAAGACTCACTCTTTATTCCCATAAAGAGAGCCACCCTCATCATACCTTCCCCATGCATATAAATAGCCCACGTACTATCACTTCCTCATGAGTATGCCTTCCCCATGCACATCCATTTAAAACTTTGTCTTTACTTGCATGGCAAAACTTTATGCATAGCCGCCCATGCCATCTATAAAAGGAGCACTCACGCACCTCTCTCTGGTCCCTCTACTCTCTCCCCCTCTCTCTCTCTCTCGTTATTTCACTCACGCACAACACCCCATTCCCATTCCATTTTCATGCACATACCTCGCCCTCCCCTCACGCATCTCTCTGGCCCTCTACTCTCTCCCTCTCGTTTCTTCTTTCTGCAGGTACATGCACGCACAGTAGCCATCTAGCCCGCGCGACTTGCAGCTCGGATCCTTGGCGTGCACCATCGGCTACAACAGCAAGTGGCTGCGCACCCAACGGCCACTGCCCCCAACACGTCTTCCTTCTCTGCTGCACGCTTCTACGCACCACCGGCAGCTCGTCCTCTCCCCTTTGCGTGTGCAGCTGTGCACCAACCCTTGCGTGCACCAACTGCATGTCCAGTACAGTCCATCAGTTACACCATTGCTGTGCGCATCACCTTTGCGGGTGCAAGTCCAGCAACCTTCCCGTGCGTGGCTGTGGACCACCGGCAACACCCAGCCACATCTCCCGCAGCCATCGGTCATAGCCAGCATCCACTCTCGCGGGCAAACATGCACTTCTCCATACGTGCATGGGGATAACGATTTCCACCTCTCCCTTTATCTATTCGCTTCCCTTTTATTTACATGTCATTAGCATTCCAAACCTTGAGCTTTCCTTTATTTTAAGTATTTCAAGTAAAGTCCTTATTATTTTATCAATTAAAGTGCATATCTTTGAAGCCAGTCTTGTCCAAATTGCACCTATATTATCGACTTAGCAATTTAAGAGTTAGATGTTGAATTAAAATTACAAACTTACTTGGTTCTTGTGGATTCGAACCTCTACTTGCCGTATGCATTTTGTATGTCTCCATTGTGCTCGTAGTTGCATTTTATTTGTTTGATCTGGATTCTTCGTGGAACAACAACGACTTGATAAAATCATCATCTTAAACCGCGAAAAGTCTCATCAACATTTTGGCGCCGTTGCCGGGGATTAGGCAACATTTACAATTTTTTTCTCTTCATTTTTACTTATTTTCAATTATCTAATCCGTGCATTTTTTTGTTGTTTTGCAGGTACTTAGGCTTCAAAAAGAAAAAAATACTTGTCTTTTCATGCATTTTATTCTGGCAAGCTTGTAATTTGGTAGAAAATTTTTTTTGTAATCTTAATTTCCCCCCTCCCTTCTCGGAAAAGCTCGCCATCAACAGAACAAAACATTACGGATTAGCGCCAGAAGTGCAGGCACTGTGAGCTCCCCTCTCTCTTAGGCATCCTAGGTTTTTATATATATTTGCATTTGTTTGTGCTCGAATTTAAACTGAAAAACAATTATTAAAAAAAATACTTTTTCCTTGCATCATTTCTGTGGTCTTCTCCCTGTGCTCACCTAAAAAGATTACCAAAACGTGTGTTATCACACTAAAAAGATAAGCTTGAAAGGCCACCGCAGTGGCCCGAGCAGAAAGCGGGCAAAATTCTGAATGCTTGTTTTGATGCACGTGTATGACACAAAAATCACGAGCACATAGAACCCTTGGTTAGAGACAAAAATCCCTGGTGCTACGTGGGATTGCAGAGAGAAATCGTAACTCCTCGACGCATTGGACACAGGTTCTTGTGGGAAGAAGCAGATCCTCCATCTGAGTACCGCACCCTGGATCCCCCAGCCGGATTAGGACATCGATTTTTCACAATCTTCCATACCCACCTCATCTTTAAGGACTTTAATTTCTCTGAAAACTTTGATTGAATCACTAAACTAAAATAAAAAAGATAACCGCTTCCGCGGCAATTTTGTGTGAGTTGGTGAATCAACAAATTGTCTGATGTTTGTGCTATGTATGCTAGGTCGTAAGTCTCTGAAAAATCTATTGCAACAACCATTGGAGTACGACCCGATCTATAAAAGAAAATCCAATCCATCTCCTTCGATTAAGGAACCTGAAAATTTATCTGACCTAGGAGACATGGGAGAATAAAGACCAAACCCTATGGATCTCATCCTGCATCAACTGCAACTGCTGAGAGAAGAAAATGCCACAATCCGCCACACAATAGCACCTCTCATCCGACCACCTCCTATTAGTACACATTATAACTCGGCTGCAGAAGACTTAGTTCACTGGGTCCAAATCCCGCCTGAAGTAGGGGACTTTTAAATAAAGCCCGCATCACTCTCCTTAATCCCAAAATACTATGGAAATGACTCTGAAAATCCCTTCCTCCACATCCAAGATTCCTGATCTACTTGTGACACCATGAATATCCTTGGGGTAGAAAAAGAATACATCTACATGAAAGCCTTCACCCACTCACTCAAAGACAAAGCACTCCAATGGCTCCGAATTATGGAACCCCACTCACCTCCTGGGACTCCTTAAGAGAAGCATTCATCAAGAAATACTTCCCAATAGGAAAGACAAATGTCCTGAGACAAGCCATATCGTCATTCACTCAGAAAAACAGAGAACCCATTCATGAAGCCTGGGAACGGTTTAAGGAACTTCAAAGAAAATACCCCCATCATGCCATCCCCAAATGGAAGTTAGTTCAAATATTTTATGAGGCCATAGATACATCATTTAAGAGAGTGATTGATGGCTCCTGCGATGGAAACCACATCAGCCGTGATGAGCATTTCGTTTGGAATTTGTTTGAAAATATGGCTGACAATTCGGTGAATAGTTCCTCAATTGAACAATACAGTGGGAACACAAGGACACCCAATATTATTGACCACAAGAGATTTAGCAATGAGAATCCTGACAAATGGGAAACCCTCTCAAAACAAATGAACATCATGACTCAAGCCATAGAAAAATTGACCATGAATAATCCCACCAGCCATGAAGTTGACCACACCACATTCACCCATAATCAAGACATAAATCTTGAGACTGTGAATTGGATGCAGAGAAATCAAGGAGGAGCATATTCAAATAACCACAACACATGGAGAGAACAATCAAATTCTGGGTGGAATGGACAAAACAACTATCATTTTCAGAATCCCACCCAACCCAGACAACCAATAGCACAGCCCGTAGCCCAACCCTCTACCACTGCGGTTAACTTCGAAACCTTGACTCAAGCAATACAACAACTGGCTTAGCACAGCAACAGGCCACTGAAGCTCAACAAAAAGCCAACTCTGAGAATGCCCGGCAGTTTGCCGAGATCAGATCATATATCCCAGCCTTGTCACCTCAATCTCTACCCAATCCCAACACCAACAAGGCTAGTTCATCTGGAGTACTTCAAACTCCACCACCTCCCGGATCTTTCACCTCACCACCTGATTTCCAAAACCAGAATCAAGGATTTTTTACATCTTCTAGGACAAATCAAGGGAACCCACAATAAGCACCTAGAAATCAAGTTAATTTCAAAACACCACCCCGTCCAAACCAATCTGTTAATGCTGTCACTCTGAGAAATAGGAAAACCACTTCCGCCTACACCAAACCACTAGCTTTAGAAGAACAAATTAAAATAGAGGAGGAGGTTGATGATGAAGAGAACTGAGACAACTATGCCCCTTCCTGTCTCCCCATCCATAACTATCCCCTTTCCCGAAGCTCTTCACAGGAGAAAACCTCGATCTTCCATCATCGATCCAGAGCTAGAAAAACTATTCTCCGACATTGTCATTGAGATCCCGCTCTTAAAATCCCTCGAACAAGTTCCAACCTTCTCCCGATTTTTGAAGGAAAAATGCACACCAAAACGGAAATCCAAGGGAAAAAGTAGAAAGGACAATGAAGACATTGAAAGACATGTGCTCCCTCAAGCAACAACCAATGCCATCTCCCAATTCTTACCCACCAAAAAGAAAGATCCAGGAGCTCCTCTAGTTAGATGCACAATTGGCAAATTAACCTTTGATCACACCCTACTAGATAATGGCGCTTCCATCAATCTTCTCCCGACTGCTATTCTGGAGCAATTTGACCTAGGAAAACTTAAACCTGTCTCAATGACTTTGCAAATGGCTGATCGATCGGTGAAAAGACCAAAAGGACTACTTGAGGATGTGATAGTTGATGTTCAAGGTCATAAATTCTCGGTTGACTTTGTTGTGATGGATATGGAGCAAGCAAATATATTGAGTGAGACACCAATCATACTAGGACGACCATTTTTGGCCACTGCTAAAGCTCATTTTGATTATGAGGTTGGAAGAGTTGAATTTAAAATCAATGGTCAAGTCATTCCGGTAGACCTGGTCACCCCTACTCCCACTGAATCTGAAACCGAAGAATGTGGTTGGATAGAAAGATGTGATGTTCTCAACATTCAAAAAGACTTTGCCCCCATCCATCTCACCAAGGATCCTTTAGAGGTTAGCCTGAACACCTTTAGATCCACTTACAAAAGCACTTCTCATGGAATTACCACATACAATCTGAATCTCGCACTAGAAGCTCCACCATGCCTTCTCACCGGACAAGAAATTGATGAGCTTGATAATGCCTGGGACACATTAGACTCTGAACTCGCATTGACTTCAACCATGATCATGCCCATGATGGAACCACCATTTGAGACCATTTCTATAATAGATTCAGGAAACACTACAACTCTGACTCCACCAACAACCACTGTTGAATTGAAACCACTACCCAAAGATCTAAAGTATGCTTTCTTAGATGATGCACACACTCTACCAGTCATTATCAATGCCAACCTAAATCATATGCAAGAGAACCAATTAATGGAGGTTTTGAAAAAGAATTCTCGGGCCATTGGATGGAAGATAACAAATCTAAAAGGAATAAGCCCCACATTCTGCACTCATCACATATATCTAGAAAATGATAGTAAACCCTCTTGAGAAATGCAAAGACGGTTAAATCCCGGTCTGCGAGAGGTTGTGAAGAATGAGATCTATAAATGGGCAAGTGCGGGTATCATTTACCCTATCTCTGATAGCCCCTGAGTCAGTCCTCTCCAAGTTGTCCCCAAGAAAGCTGGATTAACAATTGTCAAAAATGGGAAAGGCGAGGACATACCCACCAGAGTAGCCACATCTTGGAGAGTTTGTGTAGATTATAGGAAACTCAATAAGGCTACCCGAAAAGATCATTTCCCATTGCCATTCATTGACCAAATCATTGAGAAGCTCGTCGGAATTTTTTTTTCTGTTTTCTGGATGGATATTCCGGTTATAACCAAGTAGCTATAGCACCGGAAGATCAAGACAAAACCACTTTCACTTGTTCATTTGGAACATATGCCTTCCGCCGCATGCCTTTCGGACTATGTAACCCCCCAACAATATTTCAAAGATGCATGATGAGAATTTTCATTGATATGATCGGCGATTTTACGGAAGTATTTATGGATGATTTTTCTATTTTTGGAGACTCTTTTGAGGAAACATTGGGATTTTTGGATAGAGTCCTCCAGAAATGCACTGAAGTGAACTTGATATTATTTTGGGAGATATCGCATTTTATGGTGAAACAAGGGATTGTGTTAGGACATGTTCTGTCAAAGAAAGGGATGGAAGTGGATCCATCAAAAAATGAGACAATCACCCATTTAGGTCCACCAGTGAACATAAAAGGTGTTCGGTCCTTCCTAGGTCATGTCGACTTTTACCGCCCCACCGCTTCATCAAGGACTTTTCGAAAATTTCCCACCCTCTCACCAAATTATTGGAAAAAATCAAGACTTCACCTTCACTGAGGAAGCATTTGAATCCTTCAAAACCCTGAAGAAAATCATCACTGAAGCACCCATACTAAACCCCCTAGAACTGTGAATTTGAGATCATGTGTGATCGTCTGATTATGCTGTGGAGGCAGTATTGGGTCAAAGGAAGGATGGGAAACCTTATGCCATTCACTATGCCAGTAAAACTTTGGATGATGCTCAAAAGAACTACACTGTGACTGAGAAAGAACTTTTGGCTGTGGTGTTTTCCTTAGAGAAATTTCGATCTTACATCCTAGGATCCCACATCATCATCTACACAGACCACTCTGCTTTGAAATATCTCTTCACAAAGACCGATGTTAAGCCTAGACTCATTAGGTGGGTATTACTGCTCCAAGAATTTGATTTGGAGATTCAAGATAAAGCCGAAGCAAAGAACGTCGTGGCAAATCATTTTTCAAAACTCCCTTCCTCAAACACAGACACAATCTCAATTTCTGATAATTTTCCAGACGAAAGTATCATGTCTGTTTCTCAACTCCCTTGGTATGCAGACATCGTCAATTACATCATCACCTCCACATTTCCTGATGACTAGCCAAAACATAAGAAAGACAAAACTAAAGCCCAAGTCCGATACTATCACTGGGAAGACCCTTTGCTCTTCAAAGAGGGTACTGATTTGATATGGAGACGATGTATCCCTGAATCTGAAGTCAACGATGTCCTAACTCACTGCCACACTTCTGGGTGTGGAGGACACCACTCAGGGAAGCGCACAACTGCTAAAGTCTTGCAATGTGGTTTCTATTGGCCTACACTCTTTAAGGATGTCCATCATTTTGCTAAATCTTGTCCTGCCTGTCAGACTAATGGAACAATGACCCGCCGTAACATTATGCCCCTCCAACCCGTACATATAGTTGAGATCTTTGATACTTGGGGAATAGACTTCATGGGACCTTTCACCACCTCACAAGGCTATCAGCTCATCCTACTCTCTGTTGACTATGTGTCCCGTTGGATTGAAGCCATTCCCACTTGCGCTGCTGATAGCGCCACTGTTGTTAAATTCCTGAACAATCTTTTCTCCCGATTTAGATTACCCAAGGTAGTCATTAGTGATGGTGGAACCCATTTTCTGAATGCTTCAGTCAAAAACCTACTTAAGAAAAATGGGGTCGAACACGGGGTCTCAATTTCCTATCACCTATAGACCAATGAAATGGCCGAGCTGTCAAACCGGGAGATCAAGACCATCCTCTAGAAAATTATCCGCTCTGATCGTAAAGACTGGTCTCAACACTTACCTTCTGCTCTTTGGGCCTACCGTACATCCTTCTGTACACCCTTAGAAATGAGCCCATATAGGTTGGTCTGCGGAAAGCCTTGCCATCGACCTGTATAGATCTACCACAAGTCACTCTTGGCGATCAAGAAATGCCATTTGGATTATGATGAGGCTGTAAAGAAAAGACTATTGGATTTATCTGAACTGGAAGAATTGGGATCACAAGCCTATTATAACAACCTGCTATACAAAGAGAAAATTAAGTTGTGGCACGACGCCAACATTTCGAGGAAAACATTCAAAGAAAATCAAAAAAGTATAGCTATTTGATGCAAAACTGAAGTTATTTTCAGGAAAACTGAGATCGAATTGGAAAGGACCATACATTGTGACTCAAGTATTCGACAATGGCTCGATAGAAATTTCTCACCCAAACACTAAAACAACTTTCAGAGTCAATGGTCAAAGACTAAAACCCGTTGTTGAACCATCTGGTCCTATGCCTGTCTGCACAACATACCTTCTGCAGGAAAAACGAACCACCACATCGCCAAGCTGCGGCGTTAAATCATGCACTCTCGTGAGCCTCTCCTCACAGGTATCTATTCGTCTTACTCGCATGTTTATTTTCACTGCATTGCATTAGATAAGTATGGGGGTATCCCTCCTCACTGCAAAAAAAAACTTTTCACTCACTCCTTTTACACCTTCTCTTCACCATGGGGACATGGTCTCTGATAAGCATGGGGGGGTGCGTCAACATAGTTTTTCAAAAATTGCTTACTCTTTAAAAAAAGAAAGAAAAGAAAAAAACTCTTTTTGAAAAATTCCCCTAAAAATATTTTCAAAAAGCAAGAAAACCACCAAAAATACATCCTTCCTAGTTTTATCCTATTTTGAGAAATCAAATCTTCACTGCATAAATCATAGACTGAGGTTGAGTTGACCCTAATCCACTTAACTTCATCAAAATTTCACTAGGCATGAGTTTTTAAGCTTTCTTCAGTTCCATATGGACTTTTTTCTCTCAGTTCCACTAACTCTGCCGGTGAATGAACTTCTGTATCCAACTAGATCACCTAAGCAACTAGTAGCACTCTTAAACTCTTCAGTGGATATTAAGCAACTGCACATTGCACTTAGCTTCATTGAGTTTATTTTACGAGATACAATTACAATCTAGTTGAGGTGAGGAGTTGTCCTCTTGGTTGTGCCAATGCCTGAACCTTATCTATAGTCTGTGAAGGAACTTGACTAAGGGAAAAACATGATCTCTCTAGTCTAAGTATGTCAGCAATTAAGCCAGTATCGTGCCTCCAAAGACACTATTAACTTGATACTACCTCTTGATACCAAAACCCAAGACAAAAACACCACAAAAAGGCATATCACAATACAAATGCCAAAAACCACCAATCATGCAAAGATACGCACAACAAAAGCAAAGAAGACCACCAAATAACCCTCATCCACCAAAAAGCTGTGGTAGTAGCCCAATAATGCTACCCAAATTCTTATTAGAGGCACAAAGAGGTCCAAGGTTATGCTCTGCAAAAAGAAAAAATGAGAGCAACAGACCAAAGTGGTCTACGGAAAACCCCGAAAATTAAAGTCCCATTCTCCAAGAATTATGACCTACTATTTATGCTGACATACTTGGGTGAAAAGAGAATATGCCTGAATCCAGGTGAGGACTGAGGTTATATGTATAGGGAATCATTCGGTACCTCGATAGATTGTGTTGATAGCTCGTTCTCTTGACTCACGAAAGCTAAAACTACCACTAACACTGTTTATATCCACTCAAGGTCAAAGAGAATACCTGTTTCTTAGGGATGAGCTGACTTGATCGACCTTCTGAAACCATGTCTGATTTTGTTGGAACTGAGAGGCTGTTGAAACTACAAAACTCAAGTCAAGTCGACTATTCGAAACAAATCATTAATCCATGGGTCGACTCTACTGAAGTTTGTGTATTTGTATGGTTAGGATCTGAAAACTCGAGACTTTGTGGGTATGCCTGCTGCAAACCCTCACCAGATCTATCTTGGCTATTTTCCTTGCCCTTCACTATTACTTATCTTATTTTTGCTCGGGACTACCAAAAACTTAAGTATGGGGGTGTGATGATTACATTATATACAGAGATAATATGATCAAATTATGTGATATACAACTTTAATGATTGATCTGTAAACTCCAAAATCACATAATCTATATTCCTTACTTACAACAGAGAAAATATCCATAATTGCACACAATCAATTAAAATCTCTGCATAAATCAACTGATCATGATTTTGTAATCGAGTAAAATGTTTTCAAAAATATCTATTACATATTTTATGATTCCTAATCATTCTTGTTAAGTCACCTAAACATAACTTAACTAATTATCTACATGAACTAAACAAATCATATGTACTGGGTATATATAACATTGATTATAACACATTGATTTGACTCTACAAAACCTCACTTTTTATTGGAAAGAAATAGAAAGGGGGTATAGTGTAAAAGACTCACTCTTTATTCCCATAAAGAGAGCCACCCTCATCATACCTTCCCCATGCATATAAATAGCCCACGTACTATCACTTCTCCATGAGTATGCCTTCTCCATGCACATCCATTTAAAACTTTGTCTTTACTTGCATGGCAAAACTTTATGCATAGCCGCCCATGCCATCTATAAAAGGAGCACTCACGCACCTCTCTCTGGCCCCTCTACTCTCTCCCTCTCTCTCGTTATTTCACTCACGCACAACACCCCATTCCCATTCCATTTTCACGCACATACCTCGTCCTCCCCTCACGCATCTCTCTGGCCCTCTACTCTTTCCTTCTCGTTTCTTCTTTCTGCAGGTACATGCATGCACAGTAGCCATCCAGCCCGCACGACTTGCAGCTCGGATCCTTGGCGTGCACCATCGGCTACAGCAGTAAGTGGCTGCGCACCCAACAGCCACTGCCCCCAGCGCATCTTCCTTCTCTGCTGCACGCTTCTGCGCGCCACCGACAGCTCGTCCTCTCCCCTTTGCGTGTGCAGCTGTGCACCAGCCCTTGCGTGCACCAACTGCACGCCCAATACAGTCCATCAGTTACACCATTGCTGTGCGCATCACCTTCGCGGGTGCAAGTCCAACAACCTTCCCATGCGTGGCTGTGAACCACCGGCAACACCCAGCCACATCTCCCGCAGCCATCGGCCATAGCCAGCATCCACTCTCGTCGGTAAACATGCACTTCTCCATGCATGCATGAGGATAACGATTTCCACCTCTCCCTTTATCTATTTGCTTCCCTATTATTTACATGTCATTAGCGTCCCAAACCTTGAGCTTTCCTTTATTTTAAGTATTTCAAGTAAAGTCCTCATTGTTTTATCAATTAAAGTGCATATCTTTGAAGTCAATCTTGTCCAAATTGCACCTATATTATCGACTTAGAGATTTAAGAGTTAGATGTTGAATTAAAATTGCAAACTTACTTGGTCCTTGTGGATTCGAACCTCTACTTGCCGTATGCATTTTGTATGTCTTTATTGTGCTCATAGTTGCATTGATCTGGATTCTTCGTGGAACAACAACGACTTGATAAAATCATCATCTTAAACCGCAAAAAATCTCATCAACAATTACTTTGGTTGATCTTGCTAGTAGTAAATGTTACTTAAATCATTCAAGCTATAGCAGGATACAAAAGTATAGAAGTAGAGGAGGATTGAAGCTTATGATACATGAGAAGGGGTAGGACCTGATGACATTCTTATAAAAGTTTGAAGAGTTCTAGGTGAATGGGGTTTGACTTTGCTTACAAATTTATTCAATGTTATTTGACGAAGCAATAAAATGTCCGAAGAATGGAGGATAAGCATTATGGTGTTTCTTTATTAGAATAATGGAGACATTCAAAATTATTTGAATTACAGAGATATCAAACTTATGAGTCATACTATGAAAATTTGAGGACATGTGGTCGAAAGAAGGTTGTGATAAGTTTCCAAAATGACTAGGAATCAATTCGGATTCTTGTCAGGTCCCTCAAAAGTTGAAGCTATCCATTTTTTGAAGAAAACAATGGAGATTTATGAGCTAAAAAGAAGAACCTTCATATGATTTTTATTGATTTGGAGAAGGCTTATGATTCAGTTCCATGAGAGATATTGTTGAGAGTTTTGGAGAAGAGACAAGTACATGTCTTATACATTAACCTTATAAAGGATATGTATGATGGGGCTTCATCTTGTATAAGGATCCAGTCTATGAAGATTGATTATTTTAACATCAACACTGGCCTGCATCAAGATTCTACATTGAGTCAGTGGTTTTTTACTTTGATTATGGACGAGTTGATTAGAAACGTTCATGATGAGATTAGAAACATTCCGGATGAGATACCTTGGTTTATTTTGCTCTCCGATGACATCGTATTGATTGATGATCTAAGAGCTGGAGTAAACAAGAAGTTGGGGATTTGGAGACATGCCTTAGAGACTAAAGAATTTTGCATAAGTTGGTCTATGACTGAATATATGGAGTGTACATTTGATTGAAACAATGATGAATGGCTTGGGGTGAAGATTGGAGATGATAATATTCAGAAGAAATAATATTTTAGATATTTAGGATCTATTTTGCAACAGGATGGGGAAATTGATGGAGATGTTACTCATAAAATAAGTGCAGGTTGGTTAAAGTGGAGAGGAGAATCTATTGTTCTTTGTGATAAGAAAATCCCTTTGAAAGTTAAAGGAAAATATTATAAAAGCAGCCTTGAGACCGGCTATGCTCTATGGATCAGAATGTTGGCATGTGAACATAGACTTGTGTAGAGAATGACAATAACAGAAATGAAAATGTTAAGGTGGATGTGTTGTCATACACAAAAAGATTAGATTCAGAATGATGTGATCAGAAAGAAAGTTGATGTACATCTATAGAGGATAAGATGAGAGATAATCGCTTAAGATTATTTGACCATTTGAAAAAGAGGTCAGTTGATGCACCGGTTACAAGATGTGAGATTGGGGATGTCGAAATAGTTAAGAGAGGGTGAGGAAGGCCCAAGAAGTAGTGGAATGAGACCATCTAAAGGGATCTTAGTTATTTAGATTTAAGCTAGAGAATGACCAAAAATAGATCTGAATGGAGGTAAAAAAATCCATGTTGCCGAACGTACTTAAAAGTGGGAAAAGGCTTTATTGCATTGTACTAAAATATCTATACTTTATATCTCATTTATGCTACATTTTTCTGAAATGTAAATATCAAAATGTTGGCATGCGAACCATCGACATGTACAGAGAATGCAGCAGCACAAATGAAAATGTTAAGGTGGATGTGTGATCATACACGAAAAGATCGGATTCGAAATGATGCGATCAAAAGGAAATTTGTGTTGGTCCGATGGATGATAAGATGAGAGAAACCCACTTAAGATGGTTTGACATTTTGCAAAAAGGGTCGATTGATGCACCGGTTAGAAGATGCGAGATTAGGGATGTTTAGCCATTTAAGAGAGGATTATGAAGCTCCGATAAGTGTTGGAATGAGACTATCTGAAGGGATCTTAATTATTTGAATTTAAGCCCGAGAATGACCCCATAATAGATATAAATGGAGGCAAAAAGTCCAAGTAAGAGATCCTACTTAATTGTCGGAAAATGCTTTGTTGTTGTTGTTTAGTTGGTTGACAACATGAAAAAATTGTAAAATAGTTCCCTTGATAAAGAGGGAGGATTGTTCTACATAGCCGATCAATTCAATCGTATGCCCGCCATCTATTTTCAGCCATTAGTTGGTTGACAACAAGGAAAATATAAAAAAGTTCCCTTGAAATACAAGGACATAGACCTTTGGTGCTCCTTCCAATCAAGAATTGGAACCTCTGACTCATCAAGTCAACCAGAGACCAATTTAGCATGCAATGGTGTTAGACAATTGTGACTCCTGGTCAAGAGCCATGGAAATGGTAAAAAAAATAGTATGCCTAAGTAAAAAAGTTAGTATACAAGCCAATAGGGATGAAAGCAGTCATCTATGGATACAAATATAGGTGTTCTCATAACTTTATATATTTAAAATACGAATATGAATACAGATACAAATATTAACTGGCATGAAAAATGTATTGTCATCACCTTTGAAAATGAATACGGCTCTCATACAAATAATAACTGGAACATTTTATAGATTAACTAAAAAATATGAGTTTCTGATGATTTACACATAAAGAGATATTTTAATCATATTTATTTCATAACAATTATCCAACAAAGGTGAATGCAATCATAAAGATATACACGATTATAAATAAACGTACGATTATACATATGTATTAAGATGGATATAAGAATAAAAATTTAAATATTAATGAATGGCAAAGTGATACCAATATCCACATCCATTTTAAAACCAATTGAAATATTAAAATGTGTATGAAACAAATATATTCATATTTGTTTTGATTCCTACCAGCCATGCATCCTAAAGTATGACGATAAAAAATGTCCACTCTTTAAAGGACCATAGTTCAAATACTTAAACAACTATTTCTATTTTAAATTGTAAATTGCACAAAAGGTCTCAAAATTATGAATAAATGTAAAAATCTTAATGCTACATTTTAGGGCAAGGATTTCAATATCATAAAACATTGTCAACGAGAACTATATTAATTTTACGTATACGATGTATATAACGTGAAATAACAATAATTAATTCATGATTGCCTATATAATGATGTTAGTTATGTCACACTTCCATACTTTTGATGACAATAGCAACCACGATATATAACCAATCGAACACTCTCTCTCAATCATGGTTTGGTGACGATCTATTTGTAAAGGCTTTTTTACAGTTTTGCTCCTCTTGAATTATGTAATATCAGTTATTCTTTTTTTTGGTAATACAAAATTAATTATTCTGTCCTTTTACAATATCACTCATGCATCCATTTTACGTTAATGGGAGTGCATAACGTTGAATTTATAAGAATATAGGACAATTGATATTGCAAAAAAGGGACATAACTTGTATATCAGAATTTAAAAGGGGTATAATTTTAGAAAAACCCTATTTGTAAACTTTATTTTGCCAATTGAAATAGAAAATAGTATGTTATTGATAAATAATTTGTTAAAGGGGTTTTTACACCCATAACCTTGAGTAATTTCACAATAACATTCATAACCCTGAATAATCGTGAATTACGCTCAGAACCCTGAATAAGTGTCTCGTCTTACATCTATAACCTTCCGTTACTTTCTTCATTAACTCAACCACATGATTGAGTTAATCTAACCAATGAAAGATCTAACAGTTGTGATTAACCTAAAAAAAGTCCTAGCGGAGAGTCATCATACGTGGCATGATGTCTTGTTGCAGTTTGCAAAGTGAGGGGGAAGGGGAGTCGACCGAGGTGGGTGGTTGCAGGCGGGCTTGCAGAGTTGGGTTGGGGGGGGGGGGGTGTGACGAGGAGGAGCAGGAGCTGGGCGAGGGGGGCGGGTGGGGGGATTTCTTCTTCCTGGAGTTGCTTGGGGGCGGGCGTGGGTTCGCGCAGCGGGGGTGGGGGGCTTCTAGGAGCTGCTCGGGGTTGGGGGGGGGGAGGGTGGTCTTCCAGGAGCTGCTCGGGGCGGGGAGGCGGCCGGCGGGGGTGGTCTTCCAGGAGCTGCTCGGGGCGGGCATGGAGAGGCGACCGACGGGTGGGGGGGGGGGTCTTCCAGGAGCTGCTCGTGGCGTCCATGGGGAGGGGTCGGTTTGAGCAGCGGGGGTGGGGGTTCCAGGAACTGCTCGGGGCGAGCGCGACCATGCGGATCTTCTTCTAGGAGCTGCTCGGGGCAGGGGCGGGCGTCTTCTTCCTAGAACTGCTCGGGGCGGTTCGGGCGTCGGGGTCTTCTTCCCACGAGCTGCTGGGGGGGGGGGTTCTACCAGGGGATGTGGCGACGGGTGGGGGGGGGGTGGTTCAGGAGGAGCTCACGGGCGGGGTGCTTCGAGCAGTGGCGAGCGTAGAGGCCTTCTAGGAGGAACTCGGTGGGGGGAGAGGGTGGTTCCAAGGCAGAAAATGATGGCATGTTATTGTAAATAAGAATGAGTTTTAAGGGTAGTTTTGTCTTTTTCAACGGAAATCATCAGAAATAACGGGTATCGGAATATGACAATGGATTATATCATGTAAGAGTTAACCATTACTCGGGGTTTCTCATTTAATTCATGATTACGCAAGGTTATGAATGTTATTGCAGAATTACTCAAAGTTATGAGTGTAAAAACCCCTTTGTTAAAGTACTGAAATTCAAGACCCAAATGTTATATATTTCTTAACAGGGTCCCTTTTGATATTAGCCTTTTCACGGCTATTCGGTAATCAATACGGATGATTTATATACAAGATCCGCACATTTCCCGCAAACCCACAACGGCTATCCAAGGGAGCCGAGAAGCCTCCACACAGCCACCGAGGAGAAGGCGACAATGGCGGGGAAGAAGAGGAAGGCGGCGAGCTTCTGGCTTCTAAAGACGGAGCCAGCGGAGTGGTCGTGGGACGACCAGCGCCGCAACGGCGGCGTTTCCAAGTGGGATGGCGTCAAGAACCGCCAGGCGCAGAAGCACATGAAGACCATGGTAGAAGGAGACCTCTGCTTCTTCTACCACTCGGGCAAGTCCCGCGCAGTAGTCGGGGTCGTCGAGGTCGCGAGGCCGTGGTACGAGGAAGCTGGAGGCGGAGCGGTGGACGTGCGGGAAGTGGGGGAGATGAGGAGAGAGGTGGGGCTGAAGGAGATAAAGGAGGAAGGGGAGAGGGTGAGGGGGTTCGCGCTGGTGAGGCAGCCGAGGCTGTCGGTTGTTCCCGTGCCGCCGGAGATATGGGAGAGGATATGCGAGATGGGAGGAGGATACGGAGAGGAGGAGGACGAGGGTTGAGCAATGAGGTCAGCTGTGGGAGATGTGCTTTGGGGTCTGGTGATAGTGCACGCAAGGAGTTTGTGGAAAATGCCCTAGTGAGAAAGGCGCATCAGATGAAAGGTTTGAGGTATGTTTTGATGAAGGTTTAATGAGATGTGCTTACTGCTTAAGGGTAACCTGTTTTTTTGTGTAATTGCGACATATGGAATATACATGGATATGTGCCTTTCTCTCTGTGATCCTGATTTAATTTCCTTTCATTTCTTACAAATTTGAGGATGGTTTAGGCGAGGTGTTTATACTCTGTGTACACAATTGAAGATTTTGGAGAATTACAATGAACATATGAACCAGCTGTGAACAGCACAATTTTGAACTTACCCTAAAATTTCAGGCACATGTCCTTGATTATGCTGAACCAGGGATAGTTAACATACGAATTACAATATTCAATTCTTTGCATCATCAGGAATGATATGCTTTATCACATGTTCTTGTTCTGTTGGTTTGAAGAATAAGGGATAAATGAATATTGTAGAGAGTGATGAATAATAATAGATGATAAAAGTATGATGTGACCACACTTATATTGGGATAGCTTATCTTGGGATAAAATCCCTTTCACTCATGATATGGATGGAAGCGGTATCTTGCAAGGGTTAAAGTTGGGATGGGTATGTATGACAACTTAACATGTGAACTTGAGAAGAAGAAACTATCCTATATTTAACAACATCAGAATATGTATCCTACATCGTGTTGAGCTTGTCTAACAGTTATATGATATTTTAAGTTGTCTTTGGCTTCTTGCATTCGTTTAAATGAATTGTTGCAATTAATATTGTGCATACCTTCCTACAGGGAAACTATCATCCCCTCTAATTCAATGTAGGTTGTCTAGAGTTAGATTGAGAGTATGGAGCAGACATAATGAAGTAATTTCTTCTATAACAAATACAATCTACAACCAATCCTTCTCAAAAAGCAGACAAATAATCCACCCCATCTCAACTACCACAAGAGTAGAGTTGTCATTGTCCAACTTATACGGTTATACCCCAGTTTACTCTTCTCCCTAGACTAATAGAAAAAGCAAGTTAAATAGCTTACCCCTAAGTCTACCACACAGTTTCAGTCAAAAAATAAAAAATACAAATGTCTTACCCAGCATTTAAATCTGAAAGAGATGCTACATTCAAGCTGGCATTGCACCTAAAAATATTAGCACTTCTGTTTGAAGAAATACCAATCCAATATTTCTTTTTTAAAACTGAACGTCATCAAATAGATCAACTCTGCTCCTCTGCTCCTGCAGACAGATGGATTTTCTTCATCTTTCTATGGAAAG
This sequence comes from Ottelia alismoides, assembly GCA_037367405.1. Lineage (NCBI taxonomy): Eukaryota > Viridiplantae > Streptophyta > Magnoliopsida > Alismatales > Hydrocharitaceae > Ottelia > Ottelia alismoides. The sequence continues at coordinate 8,062 of JAZKJV010005388.1, read as the reverse complement.
CCCCAGAAGGATTTGTCTGCCCTACTGTAATAAATAATAAGGGGGTGAAAGGAAGAGATTTCAGGTTTCAATGGCCGGACATCGGATGGGGATGGGTGGCCAGGCTCGTCTCTGTCGCGAGGTCGGCTCATCAAACCAACCCTCCATGACCCCCCTTCCCAAATTACTCACTCAACTGCACACTTTGCTTTGGTCCTCCACCATTACAGAAAAAAGCAACTTGACTGCTATAGTTGCAAGTAGGCAAGTCATGAGGCAAAATGTTTACCAATATACCAACTAAATGTGATTTGGAATTCCATTCAACTTGCAAGTAGGGATGAAAATGGATCGGATACATCTATTTCTATATCCATATTCGTTTTATCTATATCAAATGTGAATAGGGATAGAAATATGAGTCGAATATGATAGGGAATCATATATTAACATAATCAGATATGAATTTGGATCGAATATTCATAGAATACAAATCTATATCGAATAAAGAGCGAATATGAATCAAGTAAGTACCAAGTACGAAGTGACTTAAAAAAGATACCATTACAATACACACACTATAATAAAAATATTTAGCCAATCAATAAGTTATAATTGCAGTGCTCTATAGACATAGTCATCAAGGGGTTGAATCAATTAAAAAAAGTAGACTTCTCCCATGTACAATTCCTATGGAGTTGTCGACACAAAGAGACGAGTGGTTGTTGGAGATCGAAGGGATGTATGGACTTGAGTTTAGCTTAGTTGTTTACATTGCTATATATGTATAGGGGTGTAAATAGACTGAACCTGAGCGAACATACAATTTTTAGGTTTGGTTTGTTTATTTAATCAAGCATAAACTTGTGTTTGGGTTTGTTCGTTTATTTTCGAACCGATCTTGAATCGAACATCTATTTAATCGAATCGAATATAAATGAATATCAAACTTGAGAAATTTCTGATGAGAGGGAGTGAAAAGAAATGGATATATATATACTTAGAATAAATATTCATTTTATTTTTTCTTTATCTAGCTCTTCTTCATCTTTTGAAAAAAAGTAGATTAACAAGGATTATTTTCTTCAAAAAATAATATATTTGTAATATATAAAAATAATATATATTTTTATATCCATGTAGCCGACCCTACTTAAATGTGAGAAAAGGCTTTGTTGTTGTTGTTGATTCATACAATGGATGTTGTAATCACGATTTTGACCAGTTATCTTGAGATAATTTGTACTAATATAAAGTTCACTTGTTCCATAAATATTCACTTATCTCTAAACAATGTCCACTTATTCCCAGGACAGAATCCACCTATCCCGAAATAAGGTCCGCATATCCGGATAAGGATTTGTAAAAATATGCATGCATGTGTATATCAAACTTTTAACGAATCAAACCTAAGCAAACCCACGATTTTAGATTCGGTTCATTTATTTAATCAAGCCTAAACTTGTGTTCAGGTTCGGTTCGTTTATTTTCAAACCGAATCTGAATCGAACTTTTAGCGAGACGAATCTGAGTGAATATCAAACTTGGAATATTTTCTAACGATCCTATATATGTATGTAGATGTATACATTATGTTGTATTCGGATATTCGGATCCGAATCTTTTGGTTGTTGTCATATCCATTTTCATATTCGGAAATTTTTTACAATTGATATCCATTTTCGATTAATATTCAAACATAGGCATATCCGTATCCATTTTCATTCCCACATGCAAGGAATCGCTTCAATTAAATTTATTACTGACATTAAAATGAACAATTCAGAGTTGATCATTATGATTACAAAAGAAACACATCATATGGGAAGCAAACAATCAATACTTTGCCTTGATCATTATGATTACAAAAAAAACACATCATATGGGAAGTAAACAATCAATACTTTGCATGTGAGATGGAAAACCATAGGTCACAACTTACAATGCATAATTTCACAGTTAATCTATTATATACTGTGCTGGCTTTGGAATTGGGCATGCCCTGAGGGTGCGTTGGTACGCGGGTTAGGGTAGGTTAAACTGGTAGAAGGGTAATCTATTTTTGTGTTTTGGTGTTTGGATAGAGGGTCAAACTGGGGTTGGGTTTGTTGTGGGTTTGTTGTGATATGATTGTATTGAAGTTTGGAAAAATGAGTAGTTATTGTGATGTGATTGTATTAAAGTATGGGAAAAGTGAGTAGAAGTGGAGTAGTTTATAATTTTTATATGATATGATGGTATAATATATTATTTTTTGATGGAATTGATGAAAGAGAATTGATTTATTTAATGTATTAAAAAAGAGAAAAAGCGGGGCCCACATGGGAGAGAGAAAGAATGGGTTAAGGGGGGGGGGGGGTAAGGTTTCTTCTTGCGTAGCTTTCTCCTCTTTCGAAAGGACGTTCTATCTTTCTAGAATGGCTAGTTGCTTCATTGTAGATTCAAGAAGTTCCATGTTTTCACTGCATTCTGATCTTAAGGATGGGCACTTTTCGGCATCTCTTGCTTCTTCCTTTATAATAGGTTCCTAAGATAGCAACAATTAAGTTTATGAAAAAGGTTAAGATAATACGTTGAAACAATCATGATACTGCACAAATAACATTAGTATATTGGAAGATAAAATGGAGCAGAACTTCTAAACTTACAGTGGATGTATCACTTGAGGAAAAGGAATCAGATTTTAAACTAGGAGTCATTTGAAGCAAGTCTAAATCAGTCAAACGGCCATTGTTTAATTGGAACCATGCATCCTCATCAGCTACATTTGCCGAGATTTCCAGAACAGGGCTGGAAACTGGCGAAATCAACTGAGTTCGTCTCCTTACAACAAAGTCAGAATGCATGTTTTTGAAATTCGGTGTTTGGAGACTAATCTTAACTGAGCTGTCGTTGCAATTAACTGTTTCATTAAAACATGATCCTGTAGCATCTGAGCCCTGTTTTTGAAGGAAATATGGCGTGAAACAATTTAAATCTCCGATTATCCTCATTCAAAGTGATGTCAAGATTGAGTACGAAAGTTCTATATTTAAAAAAAGGGATTTTTACCCGGCAGATCCTATAATCTTTGTCAATGACCTCTACGACCTTTGAAACATCGTAATTCCTCTCGCAACCCCGTGAACTTGTTAACCTTTATCCTACAGCCCCTGTGGTTAACTCCCATCCCTCTAACCATTAAAACCAACCAGATTCTGTCATCTTCTTTTGTACTATACCCAATTTATTTAGGATTTAATGGGGCTGCCAACATGGCTGCTCCGCCCCCTTATTTCGACATTTTTTTATTTTTTTTTCAAAAATATCGCCATGTATATTCATCCATATATCCCTCCCACATGTCACTCGAATTTCGTCAGAAACAGAGACTCCTACGGCCTCCATCGAGATGGTATCGATTTAAAAAATCCTGTTACCGTTAAAAAATGACTGTCTGGATGGAGGCCGTAGGAGTATCTGTTTCTGACGAAATTCGAATGGCATATATGAGAGACATATGGATGAATATACATGACGATATTTTTTGAAAAAAAACACCGAAAATGATGCAGGGCAGCCCCATTAACCTCTTTATATATCAAATTTACTAGAAGTGTCATTCCCTCCCACCCTCCACCTCCAGCTGCCCCTCCCTCCCACCGTTCACCTCCAGTTGAAGACGTCGCCTCCCCTCCCCCGGTCCACAGCCGTCCCTGCTCGAAGCCCCCCTCCCCCGTCAGCCGACCTCCCCTACTCGACCCCTCTGTCGGCGCTCGAAGCCCCTCCCCCGGTCACCAGGCTCCTGCTCGAAGCCGCAACCGCCGCTCGAAGCCCCTCCCCTGATCACCAGGCTCCTGCTCGAAGCCCCTCCCACGACCCACTGATCGAAGCCCGCACCACCACCGTCCACCTCCAGTTGAAGACGTCGCCTCCCCTCCCCCGGTCCACAGCCGCCCCTGCTCGAAGCCCCCCTCCCCCGTCAGTCGACCTCCCCTACTCGACCCCCCTGCCGGCGCTCGAAGCCCCCTCCCCGGTCACGAGGCTCCTGCTCGAAGCCGCAACCGCCGCTCGAAGCCCCTCCCTCGATCACCTGGCTCCTGCTCGAAGCCCCTCCCACGACCCACTGATCGAAGCCCGCACCCACCACGTCCCCCTATAAAGCCCCACCCCCCCCGGTCCCCGTCCCACGGTTCCCGCTGACTCCCGATCGCAAGCTCCTGCTCTTCTCCAGCTGGTCGGCTGGCTCCCTCGACCCCTGCCAACCTTTTCCAGTCGAGCCCCCCATCTTCGGCGGTGCAGTGGGAGGGGAAACTGTTAGAGGAGGGAGGATTTTTTTAACTTTTCTTGGTTAATTCTAGTCGTCCGATCATGGATTGGTTAGATTAACTCGTTTCTAACTCAAGGAAGTTAACTCTAGATGTGTCAATTTAACGGTAGGACTCATCGGGTAAGACGGAGCACGTTTACGGAGGTGAGGGAGGAATTATGATGTTTCAAAGATCGTGGAGATAATTGACAAAGATTATAAGGTCTGCCGGGTAAAAATCCCTTAAAATATAGCCAAGAGAGGATCTTGCTGCGTGGTGAGGAGCATATATGAAGACACCATTTGCACTTTTTTAGTGTATGTTGGTATGGATTTGAATAAATCAGCAAGATGCCGTCAAGGAGTCGCGAGTTTGAGTCGTGGAGAGATCTTTTTTGTAAAATGCAAATATAATTAGACCCAAAAAGTGTTTATACCCTTTCTTGCATCAAAAATTGTGCTTTGTGCACCATGCTATCTGCTGTTGCTATTCACAGTTGAAAACTGGAGAACAAAAGAGAATCATAGAAAGCATAATATCGAAATTTGCGATTGACAGTGTATTAATACTTCACAAGAGATGCAGCATAATAGCTGCATGGATTGTTTCTTCTCATAGAAGCATATTGTACAGGGCTCTATGTATAGGCCACATCCACATTCAACTCTCGTAACAGATCATGTGAGGCTGAACACATGTATAATTACCTGATTAACTCAATGCCACTATTCTCCGATATGGTTACTAAAAAAAGACATGTTTAATTCAATTAGTCGAGTTGTTAATAATCCATGAAAAAAATCATTCGTATCTTAACAAAGTGGATAAGAACTTTAAATCTTGTTTGATAGCTTCATGAACCGAGCATAAGACAGCATACGTTTGTTTGAACGAATTCGATTGGAAATATGCATATTTCAATATATGCATGTGTATAAAACTTTGTACTTATTTAAACATGTTAGAAAATTAACCTCACATCTAGATAACAATAAAAAACCTCACATCTAGATATCAAACTTCAAATGGATGTATGAAACGTATAATGTTTTTTTTCTGCACTTTGATTTTGAAATTTGCAAGGGTTCAAAATTTGCAAGGGTTCCCGCATGAGGAACGCATGCGGGTAATTAAGCTAGTTCCGCTGCATCACCGCCCAGATGCAGTCCAAAATTTACAAGGGTTCTCGCATAATGGACGCATGCGAGTAAAGAAGTTAGTCCAAAAGAGATTGCAACGGAAGTTGCGGATTGGTAGTTGGAATATTGGCACTTTAACTGGAAAGTTGATGGAGATAGTGGATACGATGGAAAGAAGGAAGATTCATATACTGTGTCTTCAAGAGACTAAATGGGTTGGAGAAAAAGCAATGGAGATTGAGAAGACAGGCTTTAAACTTTGGTATTCAGGTAAAGATAAGGGTAGAAAACGGTGTTGGAGTGGTTGTTCATAAGGATTTGAAGGATTGTGTGGTTGAGGTGAAAAGATTCGGGGATCGAATTATTTTGCTAAAATTGGTGCTTGAAGAAGAAATTTTGAATATCATCTCAGTTTATGCACCGTAAATTGGTTTAGATGAAAGGACTAAACAAGCTTTTTGGGAGGATTTGGATAAGAGTCTACAAGGAATCGCACAAAGAGAGATGATTTGCATCGGTGGAGATTTTAATGGACATGTGGGAAAAGATGCTTCAGGGTATGCTAGTGTTCATGGAGGACATGGTTTTGGGAATTGAAATGAAGAGGGAAAAGCCATCCTGGATTTTGCAACGGCATATGATCTTTTCATAGCAAACACTCTCTTCAAGAAGAGGGAGGAACATTTGATTACTTATAAGAGTGAGCCAACTAGAACACAGATAGATTACTTTGCGTTGAGGAGAAGAGATCGGTTGTGTTGTAAAGACTGCAAAGTAATCCCAGGAGAGAGTTTGACAACCCAACATCGTTTGTTAGTCTTGGATGTACAAATGAAAGGGCTGGTAAAGAAAAGGATGGTTTCTAAGATAACTAGAACTCGATGGTGGAATCTTCCACTGAAGCAAGCGAGCTTCAGGGAGAAGGTTTTAGAAGACTTATCCTGGGATTGTAGCGGTAGTGCAAACGAGATGTGGGAGGCAGTAGCATCTTGTATCCGAAAGGTAGCCAAAGAGATGCTAGGCGAGTCAAAGGAAGGAGCTCCAGGTCAAAAGGAGGCTTGGTGGTGGAGTGAAGGGGTGCAAGAGAAGCTAAAAATAAAAAGAGCTTGCTTTAAAGCTATGTCTAAGGATAAAACAGAGGAAACTGTCACAAACTACAAAATAGCGAAGAAGGAAGCAAAGAAGGCCGTAAGCGAAGCTAAATAAAAAGCTTATGAAGTTTTGTATAAAAATCTTGACTCTAAGGAGGGACAGAAGGATATATTCAGGTTGGCCAAAGCAAGAGAAAGAAAGACCAAAGACCTTTCTCAAGTAAGATGCATTAAGGACGAGGAAGGTCATGTTCTTGTTACTCAGAAGGATATAAAGACTAGGTGGGAGCAGTACTTCCATAAACTTTTCATTGGGGAAGGAAATAGAGAGATCACTTTGGGTGATCTAGCTTGTAGTGAAAGTTACTTGAATCGTGCAAGCTATAGACGGATACAAAGAAAGGAAGTAGAAGAGGCTTTGAAGGTTATGAGACTCGGGAAAGGTGTAGGACAGGATGACATCCCTGTATAAGTATGGAGAGTTTTAGGTGAGCGTGGTTTGACTTGGCTTACGAATCTATTCAATGTTATTTGGCGAAGCAAGAAAATGCCTGAAGATTGGAGGAGGAGTATCGTGGTGACTCTTTATAAGAATAAAGGAGACATTCAAAATTGTTCAAATTATAGAGGTATCAAGATGATGAGTCACACTATGAAAATTTGGGAACGTGTGATTGAAAGAAGGTTGAGGCAAGTTTCCAACGTAAAAGAAAACCAATTCGGATTCATGTCAGGTCGCTCAACGATTGAAGCCATCCATTTGCTGAGGAGAACAATGGAGATTTATAGGGCTAAAGGGAAGAACCTCCACATGATCTTTATTGATTTGGAGAAGGCTCATGATTCTGTCCTATGAGAGATATTGTGGAGAGTGTTGGAGAAGAGATAAGTACCTGTCCTATACATTAACCTCATAAAGGACATGTATGATGGGGGCTTTATCTTGTGTAAGGACCCCGTCTGGGAAGACTGGATATTTTGACATCAACATTGGTTTACATCAATGTTCTGCTTTGAGTCCATTTCTTTTTACTTTGATTATGGACGAGTTGACAAGTCACATTCAGGATGAGTTACCTTGGTGTATGTTATTTGTCGATGATATTGTGTTAATTGACAAGACTAGAGATGGAGTAAATGAGAAGCTTGAGGTCTGGAGACATGAGTTGGAGACTAAAGGCTTTCGTATAAGTAGGGCCAAGACGGAATATATGGAGTGCACCTTTAATGGAAGCAATGGTGAAGGAATCGAGGTGAAGATTGGTGACGATAACATTCAGAAGAGATTCCTTTAGATATCTGGGATCTATTCTGCAACATGATGGGGAAATTGATGGAGATGTTACTAATAGAATAAATACCGCCTGTCTAAAGTGGAGAGGAGCCTCTGCTGTTCTCTGTGATAAGAAAATTCCTTTAAAAATTAAAGGAAAGTTTTACAAAGCAGCCGTGAGACCTGCTATGCTTTATGGATCCGAATGTTGGCCTGTGAACCATAAACATGTGCAAAGAATGAATGTAGCAGAAATGAAAATGTTAAGGTGGATGTGTGGACACACACGTA